>OZ017739.1:374598624-374933624 GCA_963969285.1 Odontomyia ornata | reverse complement strand
AGCCCATGATTGTATCGAATTCGCCATTGGTCCCCGTCTAGCTTCGCTTCGATTATTCGCCTCAGGACCCGTCGCTCAAAGGCGTTCAATATATTTGCGGATGTTTGGGTTAGGGTCCATGTTTCACACCCATAGCATAACACAGGTCTTATCACATCTTGGAGCTTTGTTTTCCTGTGTATGCTGCTAGTCTTCAAGATCATCAAAACTGAATAAATATTTTATTTGCGAGCTGTATTCTTCGGCGTATTTCGTCTCTTTTATTACCGGTTCTTGTCATTTTGGCGCCTAAATACACAAATTTGCTCACATTTTCTATACTGTACTCGGCAAGTGTGATACTTTGTGTGCTTGAGGTATTTTTCCTCGACTGAGTCATGAGCTTTGTTTCATTTTCATTGTTTTGTAGCCCTACTAGTTTTGCTTCACTGTCGAGTTTCAGGAAACGTTCTGTGGCATTTGTTAATGACCGTGAAAAAATGTTGATGTCTTCCGTATAGGCTACTACTTGTGTAGTATTGTATCCCGAGTATCAACAGGTGTCCTTATGACATACTCCAGAGCCAAATTGAATAGCAATCGGGCCAGCCCATCTCCCTGCTTTAGTCTGATATTTGTGTCAAAGGCATCAGTGAGTTCGTTATTGATGCGGACTTTTCATTGTCATTTTGGTAAGATGAGCTAATTTGGCTGGGATGCCAAAGCAATGCATTATTTGGAACAGTACGTTACGTTCAATGCTGTCGTCTGTATGCTTAAAGTCAACGAAAAATTGGTGTACGTCTATGTTGAACTCCCAGCATTTTTCAAGTACTTGCTTGACAGTGAACAATTGGTCTATCGTCGATCTACCTCCTCTAAAACCACCTTGATAGTCCCGAATAATACTGTTAGCGTATTATCCGATTTTATTTTCTAAGATCTATGAAAATATTTTGTACACCGTACAAAGTAAACTGTAGCTTGTCACCTTTTTTGTGGAGTACTCGGTCTTCCCGTTGGACGTCTACCTTGTGCTCTGCCCGTTAATCTTCTTTTGGGTAGCCAGTTCTCTTCCATTCTTTCTACATAGCCTGCCAGTTGCAATTTACGTAGCTTTATGCAAGAGGAAACAGGTGGATCATTAAATATTTTATACAATTTATTGTTTTAACGTAGACTCCACTCTGTTTCTTGTTTCACTGGGCCTTAGCTTTTCCGGAGCACTTTGCGTTCAAATACGTCCACTGCCTTTTCGGATTCACTCGTCAGCGTCCTTGTTTTATTTCTATGCAACAGTATGTACAGGATTGTAAAATGTTTTATAAATACGGAGCTTATTTTTTTACCTTAGGATGGGAAGAACGGAGTAAGAGGCATTTATGTGGCGTCCAATCTCGTTCTATTTGGCGCCTCTTCTGCAAGTTGGCTCCAAAGTAGAAAAAATTATTCACACTTACAAAGTTGTAGTCGCCTTTTGTCAGGTTTTGTTGAACTGGAGTGTTCCTCTTCGTTTGAGTCATGAATTTAGTTTTAGTTTCATTGACTCGTAAGCCAACTCAGTTTGCTTCATATTTTAGGCTCAGAAATGCTCCTTTATTTTAGTTTCTTTATGTACCTACTAAACACCTCCCCTGTCAACCCGAAAACCCAGCGTGGAACCGTTTGACACATTACTTCGGGCCAGGTCTTGTTTTGTTACGCCGAAAGGCGCCTTCAAGCTGGGGGATCCCTCTTCTAGTGGAAGGGAAGGAGGAAGTGGCAAACAAGCGATCTGGCAGTATAAACGCTTCAACTTGGAGCTCATGTTGTGTGACTGGCGATTTGATTTGAATATGTGCCCTCTTCTACGCCACCTTGTTGTGATTTCCGATCACCGAGGTTATGGTAGGTTATTGGTTGTTCTGGGGTTGAGCCTTTCTGCTACCCGTTCCAAAGTCCCATTGATTTGCGATCCAGAATCGAGGAGTGCTCGACATTCACTTAATTCACCGTCTGCCACATTGATATTACAGACGACCGTGCTCAGGAGAATGTAGAATTACTGTTTGAAATGTCTCCCCAGTTGAGATACCATAGCTGTTGTTCCGCTTGAGCGAGTCGGGCCCTATACCCCTGTTATGTCGGCCTTGCCTTTCATGTCTCAATGCAGTAACGTGTTGTTGCATTTTGTACAAGACCCTTTGTCACACGTCTCTGTGGAATGTCCAGACCTTAAACAATTGAAGTAAAGTTTATTTTTCTGTACGACGTCTGTTCTCTTATTTGTTGAGTAATCCTTGAACATCGTGCATGAAAAAAGGGGATACTGTAGTGTGCATGTCACGTATTGCGTCGCTCCAGTAGCTACAATCGTGGTTGCTCGTGCCTTTGTAAATTTCTCCTCAAATTGCGAGGGTTTGGTGTTCAAGGTTTCTAGGGACTAGAATCTTGTTTCAAGGAAGGTCAATAAATTCTTCAGAGTATCCAGGGCCTTCGGATCTGCTAGGGACTACGCGTAGAGGGCATTAGTTGTTTTGCTTAACTTCTTCAGCAATAAATGTACGATAACCGCATCCCGATGTTCCACTGCTAATCCCAGGTTCTGAAGCCCCATTATACAGTCCTTAGTTGTGTCATGGAGTCGCTTTATGGAACTTGCGGACTCCGTTTGCATCACTGGATGCTGCGTGAATTTGTTAAGGTAGTCGTTCACCAACAACCTCTAGTTGTTCTAACGCTGACACAGTAAGTCCCAGGCCAGCTGATAGTTCCTGGCGGCTACAGGTAGGTGTTGTATTAAAGTGCTTGCTTCGTCTCGAAGGCGAGTGACTAGGTGAAACATCTTTTGAGTGTCCTTAGACCTTGGAACGCATCAATTGCGCGAATAGTTCCTTAAATTGCATCCACCGCAGATATTTGCCAATGAGGGATGGCAGAGTAATTTTCGGCAACTTCACTGCTGATGAAGGCACTTCAACCTTGTGTTGTTTGGATTTGTCTTTGGGCTCCAGTAGCTCTTGAAGTGCGATGATGGCGTTTTATACTTCCTCATTTACCGCTTCGTACAACTGTCGTCGCTGGAACTTTTTGTAGTCCTCGAGTTCGGCCCGGAGAATGTCCTTGATTTCGTCGAGCCCATGTATTTGGTGGAGCAGCATGTCCACTTGAAGCTGATAATATTGGGGCGATCGCTCCATGAATTCCACTCTCGTTACCAATTGTCGAGAGGATTTAGCTGCTGCGTTCAGCCGCTTGGTTGCCTCATCTGCCTGGCTGGACACAGCGTTTGGTTGCTTAGAGCTGCATGCTAGAGTTAGCAGAACCTGTAGGGCTTCTTGATAATGCTCCGGGATCTTGTTTACCCTCACGAAGTACTCATTTTGAAAGTACGAGTGCTCTGGGTTATTCTTCACGAATTGCCGAAGGATACCGTCGTTGATCTCGTAAACTCTCATTGGCTTTTCAAAACGGCCAAACGCTGCTTGGCGTATTGTCAGGTCTTCCGCTCTGGGCTGTCCTAGTTGAAGTTGTTAACGCTCTTCTCGACGGTTCTTCGAATTTCCTGTTGGGATTTTGCCAATGCTTCCATTTTGATTTCTTGATTGATTCGTTTGCTGATAAGTCGATGAAGTTATCAGCAAAGGTACAAAAGAATGTCAGGGGTGATATGCTGTATCACAAGTTCTGACAGAGTCGGAATCACGTCGAGGTCACCAATGTTCCCAACAGACCACAAAATTGGTGAATTGGGAGGCCACATCGGCTGCACTTCAAGATGGTGCTTCGAACTAACCAGAATCGCCTAGTCCAGCAGCTAAAGAACACAGCCAATGAAGCGGAATTTCGGGGTCAAGGGAGGAAAGAGCAAGCAGCACAGGGCGCGGTAATGGCATTGATTTGGTAGAAACACCAATTCAATTTTGTTGCACACTGCACTGAGTG
The DNA here is from genome assembly GCA_963969285.1 of Odontomyia ornata. Taxonomy (NCBI): domain Eukaryota; kingdom Metazoa; phylum Arthropoda; class Insecta; order Diptera; family Stratiomyidae; genus Odontomyia; species Odontomyia ornata. The sequence goes on along the minus strand of OZ017739.1, from coordinate 374,929,721 downwards.
CCCTATAGATGACGGATCAACTAGAGAAACACAACCAAAGACCTCCATCCAATTAGCAGAAACGCCAATTGCACAGAAGTGCATTAGTCGGACTTCATCAGCAAGTCAGCTGTGGGATCAGCCAGCGAAGCCCAGTCAAGCACCTCCATGCAATTAGCAGAATCTTCAATTGCACAGAAACGCCTTAGCAAGACTTCGCCAACCAATCGCCTCACAATCCAACAACGCCACCGGCAGTCTCACCGGCAGTAACGACTAATGAGACTTACTGCCAGATGTTAGATTAACAATAATGTTATTCGTCACAGCCAAAACAATTATACATATATATATATATATATATATATATATATATATATATATATATATATATATATATATATATATATATATATATATATATATATATATATATATATATATATGTATATATATATATATATATATATATATATATATATATATATATATATATATATATACGTACAAAATTTTGCTTATCATACTAATTTTTATTATGCTGCATATTTAATGAGCACGCCCTTTGCATGTTATGAAAGTTGCTTACATGAGGAAAACTATGTAAGATCCAGAAATTATTTGAATACGTCAGAGAGTTTTTTTGGACGTAAATTCAGACCTTTTCTGTTGCAAATGAATTCATTCATACTTAAAATGTGATGACCAAACAGACTAAAATACAATATTTGAATTTAAAACTGATAATGTTAATTGCGGTTCCCCATTAATCGGACATTAAATGCCGAGAAACGCTAATAACTGTAAGTACATCTACAGCTCTGCTACTAAATCCTACTTACACCTCCTTTGTGGGGCCTCGGAATGGATTGGACTCACAGTAACGACCTTGCAAACAAAAAAAATATGGCATTGGATCTTGGAATGTCAGAACAATATTCAAAAGTGGGAAGCCTACTGGAAAATGAGAATTCGAAGTGGCCTTCCTTTTTGGATAGGGAGTTCAAATCGCACGTTGTTGATTTTAAGGCAGTCAATGAACGGTTGTGTATGATTCGTATAAAAACGGAATCTTTAAAATCTGGCTGATGAATATTCACGCCCCAACCGAAGAAATTGACAAAAAAACGAAGGAAACGTTCTATAATCACCTAGAAAGACTGGTCAACTCATTGCCTACAAACGACACAAAAATAATTCTGGGTGATTTCAAAGATAAGGTTGGCAATGAGCTATCTCATCGGGGAACGAGTGGACTTGCTTCCCACTTCGACGCATTTATTTATTTATTTATTTAAATCCATTTAACAGACAAAAATCCAAATACAAAATAGACTTAGACAATTAAATATAGTTTAAAGTAAGACAGATTAAGAAATGAAATTAGAGTCTAGATGAAGGTTTGAAAGAATTGAGTGATAAGGAAATATTAATCACTATTCACAAAAAGTAACGTCTTTAGTTTATTTCTAAAAACAAAGTAAGGCGCGGATAGAGAACCAAGCTAGAGGTTGTTATTCTTTCTGCTGATTCGCGGCATAACTGACTGAAAATATAAATCCGTTCGGTTGTGCGGAACCTCTAGAATGTTATTAGACCGACTAGGACGCGAATACAGTCTGTGGTGTAAGTCTTCGCTTAGAGTAGAAGCTATTTTTTGGTGGTACAACTAAGGTAAGGATAAGGATAGACGACGCTCATAAGGCTCATAAGCTAAGTTGAATTTGAAGAACACAATACGGGTAAGCTCACGCTGAACAGCTTCTAGTGAGCTCACAAGATATAAATGTCTAGGAGGCCACACTACTGAGCAGTACTCAAGAAGCGGGCGGACAAGACATGTGAACAAGCGAACAGCGGTAGCAATATTTGCAAACTTGTGCAAATGCCGCATTATAAAACCCGAAACTTTTGATGCCTTGGTAATTAAGCTAAAAATATGGGCATCGAAGCTAAGCTTGGGGTCAAATATTACACCAAGATCTTTACATGAGCCTGCAGAGGAGAGAACAACATCACATAGGGTGTAATTATAAGCTAAAGGAACAATTTTCAAAGGTAGTCATTTGGAAACATTGATGCGGAGGAAGTTTACATTGCACCAGTTATCGAGGTTAAAAATATCAATTTGGAGTTGCTGACAATCTTCAATGGATCTAATTACCCGGAATACCTTGAAATCATCAGCATACAGGAGACAAGAAGAGGAAATTACAGAGGGAAGATCATTGATAAACAGTACGAAAAGAAGAGGTCCAAGGATTGACCCTTGAGGGACCCCAGATGTAGGATTGAATGAAAAGGAGATTGTGCCATAGAGATTAACACGTCATGAACGAGAGGATAGATAAGATGAATTCCAAGAATGTAGGGAACCGGATATGCCAAGCAAAGCTAACTTTTGACAGAGGAGAACATGGTTCACGGAGTCAAAAGCTTTGGAGAAGTCCGTGAGTATTGCATCAACTTGAAGCTGTTTATCTAAAGCTCTTGCAATATAATCTTCGAAGTCAGCCAAGTTCAAAGAAGTTGAACGACCCTTCAAGTATCCATGTTGCTGTGGTGTGACAAATGAACTCTATGACTCAAGAAGCCTGTTATGTACAAGTCGTTCCAGCAGCTTAGAGAAACAGGAGAGGAGTGAAATGAGACGATCGCTTGAGGCAGATGATGGATCTTTCCAGTACATTGGAAAGGTGCCAGTACCAAGACAGATTGAATATAAGGGATAGAGGAAAACTCAAAGAGGAACAAAGTGACTTTACAAATATATTAGGCAATCCATCGGGACCAGGACTAACATTCGGGTCGAGCAAGTTAATAAGGCATTCGACTTCAGAAGGATCAGTGGAATAGGATGCAGTTGATGCTGGATAAGTTTGAAATGAATTTATGGGGGAGTGTAGTATATCAGAAGAGGAAAAAGTAGAGGAAAAATATTCGGCAAATAGGTTAGAAATATCTTGAGGGGAGGAGGCTTCAGTGTTATTCCATTTAACAGTATGCGGGATGGAAGAAGAAGATTTAAAGGATCGGATGTATGACTAAAAGGGTTCATAATTTGCTCTAAAGAAGTTGTAACGATAAACTGAGGCGATTCTCTGGGGTTTTAGGGTATCAACGTTTAGTGCTAGAGACAAAGGTTGATGATGAAGATCAAGTTGAATATAAGGATGTAAAACAGGAGCTATTGATAGACACTCAGTTTGAACATTTGACATGACAAGGTCCAAAAGGCGATAATTAGGGTTACGGATATGATTAAACTGTGAAAAAGAGGAAAGGGAAAGAAAAGAAGAAAGTAACAAAGAAGGATTTTTTGTTGAGGAAATGTCAGGTGTTGTTAAGGGATCCCATTCCACTGACGGTAGATAGAAGTCCCACAAATTATGACGAGCAAGAAGGTAGGCAGAGAGTTCATCGAAGAAGGCTTCGTACACAGTTAAGGGAGAATTACAGGGAATATGCACAGAGGAAATTCATAATGAGTAGTTATGAGGAAGAGGGAGTTTCACAATTACACACTCAACAGCACGAGCAAATTTGAAGTCAGCGCAAAGTAAACAATTAAGGGTTTTGCAGACTGCAACCAAAACATCCCCACCATCAGATTTATGAGTGATGTGAAGGTCACGGTCGCATCGCTAGACTAAATAATCAAGTAATATTTCCGCATTTGAAATATTTTCGTTCAACTACGTTTCTGTTAAACAGATAACAGAATCGTTAGTTAATTGCGACGCGAGTAATAAGTCCTCAAGTTTGGTTCTTAAGCCACGAATATTCTGGTAATAAATAGAAATAGTTGAACGATTAGGAAGGGATGAATTTCTTTCAGTGTTACATTATCCATGAAGGTTGTTCAAGCTGTTTGGAACCTGTTTCGGGACGAAATCGCCGCTTAGGTTGCCTTGTATTGAATGCTTAAACGAGTATCCCCTTTGGCCGAAAATCGGGGCGAAATAGGATAGAAAGTTCAGCCGAAACTGTCAGCTTGAATGAACTTATAACCTGATCAGGAAGGTTGTCTTTTGTTAATTTTACGCATCTGAAAATACTAGGCATGTAACCAAGCTTCGATGTTACGTAGTTGGCAAGTGTATCCTTGGTTGTGCTGCAAGCGAGCCTTGATATGAACAATTGTAGAGGTGATGAGACTGCTCGCAATACTCCGTTATCAGCTAACACACTATCTATATAGTTTTGTGGTGCTGAAGACATAACGATATTTTGCTGCGGATTATTAGTCGTTGGTTGTGTTTGGCACAGCTCGGATTTTCAGTTGTTGTTGAATAGGCAAGATAGACTGCTGCATGCGGCTATTTTGTTGCAGGACCGTAGCTTTAGTAAGTCGAGCCGGAATTGACTCCTGACTACCTGCTTGCTGTTGTTGCGCAAGCACACTTCACCGCTGCCCAAGATGTGACACGGTAGAATTCTGTATAATGCAGTGACGGCGTGACGATACCAGCTCATCATACAAACTTGGCGAAAATAACTGCGGAGATAGCAGAAGATTTTGAGGTGTCGACGGTTGATCCGGAAACTGCTGTAGCTGATCCTCGGTCATAAAATGACCTGGAAGTCACTGGATGGCGACACACAAAACCAAATCGATCATGTTCTGATCCAACAACGCTGGGCCTCGAGCATACTTGACGTTCGTACATACCAAGGAGCCAATTGTAACTGAGATCATTAGTTGAACAAATTAACTTATCGATGTCGTATGTCAAGGGCATATTCAGCGATGACCAGCCCGCTACAAAAATTTGAGATCAAAAGGCTCCAAACGGCGTCTGCCCCCAAAAATTTCACGGAGACCCTCGACAACCAGCTGGCTTCTATCTTACCAGACGCCTCATTAAAGACGAACAACGAGCTCTGAAAGGCAGTGAAAGCGGCTATTAGGAGCGTGGCAGAACAGACGATCGAACATCAAGCCTGGCGCAAGAGGAATGATTGGTTCGATGGTGGGTGCCAAAATGCGTTAGACAAATAGAATCAGGCGTACAAAGAATACGAGGTAGGAAAACCAGGCGAAGAGAGAACACTATGGAAATCTCAGAAGAAAAGAAAATACTATGACGACCAATTGAGAACTACAGATATAAGTCTAGAGAGCAAACACAAGATAAGCATACAAAGTAGTGAAAAGCCTGAAACGTGGTTATCAGCCCAAAATCACGCTCTGTCGTGATGACATCGGCAATATCATGGCTGATGAAACCAAAACTAAGGAAAGATGGGCATCATATTTCAAGAACCTCCTTAATCCTCCGCACAGCCCCAGAATATCGGAGCCTCTAGATGCTTCCATTGGCCCCAACAACTCTGGATGAAGTTTGTTCCATCATCAAAGCCCAAAAGAATAATAAAGCGCCGACCACCGATGAGACTCCAGTGGAGCTCACCAAATATGGTTGCAGTAGTGTTCATAAAGCTATCCACAAAGTCATCAAGCACATTTGGCAGCAAGAAACATGCCGAAAGAGTGGAGACAATCAATTATATTCCTTATCCACAAAAAACGTGACAATCTACATTGTGAAAACTATAGAGGCATATCACTGCTTTGTACAAATATTTTCTAAAATCTTAGAAAATAAGATCGGATTGTACGCCAACAGTATGATTGGGGAGTATCAAGGTGGTTTTAGAGCAGGGAGATCGATAATATTAGACCAATTGTTCACAGTCACGCCGGTACTTGAAAAATGCTGGGAGTTCAACATAGACGTAGACCAAATTTTCGTTGATATTCAGCAAGCATACGATAGTATTGATCGTGTCGTACTGTACCAAATAATGCTTTGCTTTGACATTTCAGCCAAATTAGTCCGTCTTACCAAAATGACAATGACGTCGACGACCTCCAAAGTCCACACCAATAACCAACTCACCGATGCCTTTGACAAAAATATCGGACTAAAGCAAGGAGATCAGCTGACCCCATTGCTTTTCAATTTGGCGGTGGAGTACGTCATAAGCAAGCTACCTGAGGTACATTACTATAAAAGTCATTAACAACCGCCAAAGAACTCTTCCTGAATCTCGACAGTGAAGCAAAACTAGTAGTGCTCCAAATCAATGAAAATAAAACAAACCTCATGACGCAGTCAAGGAAAACTACCTCAAATACACAAAATATCACACTTGGCGAATACAGTATCAAAAATGTTGGTGAATTTGTGTATCTAGGCACCAAAATGACGAAGGCATGAAATGAAGGAGACGAAATACGCCGAAGAATACAGCTCGCAAATAAAATATTTTTTTCAGTTTTGACGATCTTGAAGACCAGCTACATACACAGGAGAACAAAGCTCCAAGTATACAAATCTGTGATAAGACCTGTGTTATGCTATGGGTGTGAAACATGGACCCTAACCCAAGCATCCGCAAATATATTGACTTTGAGCGACGGGTCCTGAGGTGAATAATCGGAGTGAAGCTAGACGGGGACCAATGGCGAATTCGATACAACTATTTTGACGAAACGGAGGTCTCAACGATTATAAGGCTGCGGAAGCTGCAATGGGCTGGCCACATGAATCGTATGGACGAACGACGAAGACCCGAAAAGGTATTCGTTGGGAGAACTGTAGGCCGGCGGCCAGTTGGGAAACCGAGGAAACGCAGGTCTGACTTGGGCAACGAAGACAGTTCATCGCTGCTCGGATTTCGAAATAGGAGGACGCGGTCAATGGACCGAGACAGTTGGAGGCGCTATTTGCGGGAAGCGAAGGCTCGAGAGGGGCTGTAGTGCTAAGAAGAAGATGATGATTGTAATATGTTGGCGTTATTGTGATTGACTGGAGATTTAGGTTGATTTTGTAGCAATTGATTGAAAATATGATTGAAAGTTAAACAGGTGTTTTTCAAATCCTACAAAAGGTCCTATCAAGACCTTTCATTGGATTCCTTAATTCGACTTTCTCCGGTGAAAAGACCTTTCATTTGATCCTCTAATTCGACTATCTTCAGTGAAAATTTTATTTCTAAAGGATCACATCCGTTTATAATGGATGGCCGGAGAGGTATCGATTTTAATAGAGTATTTTAGTTTTACAAAACCCTAAAACAGGAAGATTTTAATGGATACATTCTATTTTAGACCGTGACAAATAAGTCAGTTCGATTTAAAGAGAACTGATTCCCACAGAGTTCTTATGAATTTTAATAAATATTTATCGTCAATATTTCCTCTCGGATTGGAAAAATATATTTTTTATGCTTCCATGTATGTTATGAATACTACAATCTAATAAAGTCATCCTATATTGAATTGAACATTCCCATCCTACGTTATTCCTGAAAAACTACTTTGAAATATTCAAACAGAATTCTCAATATTTACCTGAGACATCCCTACCGTCGACGTAGTCGACATAGTCGGCGTATTGTTTGTCTGACTGGAATTACTTCGTATGCTGCAGTTGTTACCACCTCCACCTGCACCACCCTGAGAACGAACGATACCAAATGACCTTCCGGTGGTGGCGACAGGTGAAATGATTCCTGGCTGGATACTAGTTGTAGTTGGCTCCTGGTCCAGGCAAACTTCAATAGTGTCTAGGTCGTCAGGATATCGATATTGCAGTCCATGTGAGGCTGTTATCCTTCGGTTATGAACGTCACCTGCAATGTCGCCACCGATACCGCCACTGTCATCATCAATATTGGCGCCAGAAAGTTGTCCTACGCCTTCCGATGTTTTGACTGCGAATTTTGGCTGCTGTACTCCCACCCCCGCGGAGGTCTGCATTGTCGGTGGCGGATAGTCAGGTGGGGGTGGGAAGTTAGGGAAGAGATGAGCCGAAGTGGATGGAAAGTTATCTTGATGGTGGCGACTTGAAGACCCGCCGAAATGACCACCTCCACTTGGACCGGGATACATTGCAGCGCTGCCAGGATCGAATCTTTCTTGTTGCATTGACGACTTTGGCGGGTGATGTAAGTTCGGAGAGTGGTGCAAGAGTTCCGGCTGCTGATGATAGTGAGGGGGTTGAAGCTGTTGCTGGTGCACTTGATAGCGATGATGATGATGGTGATGAGATTGTGGCGGATGCAATTGCAACGACTGCAGTTGCTTGTGCGGCGGTTGAATTTGAGGTTGCTGAAGGTGATGATGCAGTGGTGTCTGCTGGTGTGATTTTTGCTTTTGGTCCTTTTGACTTTGTTTCTGCTTGTTCCGGCGACCACCCAAACAGGTCTCCATTGCACATTGTGTCAGCCGACAGTCAATGAATTGAACAGTCTATCGGCCCCTGAAAGCATAAAAGGAAAAAATAATATGTGAGATTGCATACGAGTAAAGCGAAATAAAAATATTTTTCGAAATTGTCTATTCTATACATCGAAGGATATGACAAAGCGCTCCTAACTTTAGATGACAACCGAAAATTGTTGAATAACCTGACGACCCTTCGGCCTTTATTTCCCACATTCCATTATTCATAATCAAAAGATATTTCCCAAACCTTCGAACGATACATTACATAATAAACACATTGTATGCGATGAAAGTCTGTGGGCTGACTTTCATCCATGCATTCATAGCAAACGGTCTTTAATCAAAAAATTCATATATTTTGATGACAATGAAAAATGCTAATAAAAACATATCCGAAAATTTGCATTTGAATACATTTTCGACAGAGGGAGAGTGCGCTCGATAGAGGCAACCTCCTATTCGTATCTTATGTTATCTTCGTAGAATCGTCATTTTCACCACCGCCCGCCCCCGCGTTCAGGCAATGTTGTCGAAAGGCGAGTCCTTGCGTTGCTGACGGCTGTTCTACGTGTGTCTAAGCAGACAAGAATGGCAAAAATCGTTGGTTCGCTGGAATGCCTCTATTACATTTTTATGGATATTTCCTGCAACAGAGAACGCTACTATTCTCTGTTCCGTATGCAAATTTTCCGTGATTTTTTCGGATTTCTTCTGTTTTTTGCTTCATATTTTTTGTGTTGAAGCAATTCGGGAGGTTTTGATGCAAAAAGATGTATATCTTGTTGAAGAAGTTGCCTTTAGGGTGCTTCTAGTAAGAGGACGATAAAAATGAGTTTAAATGTTGATACAAATATTCAAAATGTTTAAGTTTTATATCTAGTTTAAGGAAGCAGGACCTATAAAACATTTTTTTTTTAAGTTTATGATTTGATTTGTGAATTTATTGTGATAGGCAACTTTAAAAAGATTACGTACAAATTATTTAGCTAATATGAAAATTATTTCCGACTTTCTAAGGTTCTACCTTATTCATTAGGTATTAGGCCAATTGAAAAGTCCCTGGTCTGATACAAAGATGGCGATGCTATTATTAAATCCATAGGATTTTTAGTTAGTACCAACCTTCAAACGATACGTGTCAAAATTTGACAGCATTCCGACAATTGGTTTGTGAGATATTGCGTTGTGAGTGTAGCTTCTTTTGTTATTTGAAAAAAAAAATGAAAAAAAAAAAAGAATTTCGTGTGCTGATAAAATATTGCTTTTTGAAGGGACAAAATAAAATTGAAGCAAAATCTTGGCTTGATGAAGAGTTTCCGGGGTCTGCACCAGGAAAATCAACCATCATTGATTGGTATGCTAAGTTAAACGTGGTGAAATGAGCACTGAAGGCGGCAAACGCAGTGGACGCCCAAAAGAGGCTGGCACCGACGAAAACTTCAAAAAAGTTCACAAAATTATTTTGTATCACCGTAAGTGAAGTTGATCGAGATAGCAGACATTGTGAAGATATCATCTGAACGTGTACATCATACCATTCACGAATATTTGTACATGAGAAAGCTGTGCGCAAAATAGGTGCGCGCGAGCTCACAATCGATCATAAGTAACAACGTGTTAATGATTCTGAGCAGTGTTTGAAGCTGTTTAAGCGCAATAAACCTGAATTTTTGCATCGATATGTGACAATGGATGAAACATGGCTCCATCATTTCACTCCGGAGTCCAACCGACAGTCAGCTGAGTGGACTGCACACGATGAACCGAGTCCGAAGCGAGGAAAAATACAACAGTCAGCTGGCAAGGTTATCGCATCAGTATTCTGGGATGCGCAAGGTATAATATTCATCGATTATCTCCAAAAGGGCCAGACCACCAACAGCAATTATTGTACAGCATTATTGGATCGTTTAGTGCATGAAATCGTTAAAAAACGGCCCCATTTGAAGAAAAAAGTGCTGTTTCATCAAGACAATGCACCGTGTCACAAATGAAAACAATGGCAAAACTGCATGAATTGGGCTTCGAATTGCTTCTGCATCCACCGTATTTGCCAGATCTGCCCCAGCAACTTTTTCCTATTCCCAGACCTCAAAAGAATGCTCGCTGGAAAGAAATTTAGCGCCAATGAAGAAGTAATCGCCGAAACTGAGGCCTATTTTAGACAAATCGTACTATAAAAATGGTATCGAAAAGGTGGAAGATCGCTACAATCGCTGTATCGCCCTCGAAGGCAACTATGTTGAATAATAAAATCGAATTTTGCCAAAAAATGTGTTTTACTACTAGACCGGGGACTTTTCAATTGGCCTGTTATGTATAAATCCTGCGAAGTATATTCTGTGAATTATCTCAAATACCTCAAAAAATTTAGCTGGATGCATCCCTTGGAATATATCAACTGATAACAACAATGAGTGACGTTTTAGGTGTTCGGTTTCCAAATTTCAAAAAATAAATCACAGAAGTCGTGAAAGCTGATTTTTAGGTAACGTGACTCACCGCCAAAAAATTTCGCACACTTGAGGTACTTTACATTTCTACGGATCACAAAAAGTTTTAAAATATTTGGATGGAAGCGTAAGGCGGAATGTTTTTCTTCATCAAATCATAAAAAATCCGTAATATTTGTCTTCAGGATGAATACAGTAGCGAACCATATGAATGTGCCATAAAAAATGCGGTCGATCATATTAGGCTTGGATATGAAGTAACATTTATTTTTAACCGACTTCCAAAGGAAAGAAGGTTATCAGTTTGTCGTGTATATTCTTTTTTGTTGCTTTTAGGGTTTTGTAAAATAATTTTACAAAACCCTATTAAAATCGCGCCTGTCTGTCCCTCTGTCTGTCCGTCCGTCCGTGTGTCGCAGCACTTTTTCTCGCAAACCGTATAAGCTAGAAACATGAAATTCTGTATATTGGTGTAAAGTGGTGCCCTCTTCAAAGTTTCATGAAAAAAAGTTTTACAATGTGCTTAAGGGGGTCTCCCCATATAGGGAGGCGACCCTTGTAAAAAAATATTGCATCAAAGGTAGCCAATATGGATATCTGTTGAGATTTGATTCAGTCAACTTGGACTCGACTTTTTCTCAACTGAAAAATCCGAACCCACTCAAATAATATCAGGTTATGGGCCCAGGGCAGCTGTATAAGGGTTTTTTTTAAAAGTCAGGAAAGGAAATTGTCAAGCAAGTCGACAAAGCAGTCCAAGACGTCAGAACCGGCAAGGACAACATAACCTACAAATCAGCGACATAGGAGCAGCCATCGCACAGCAAGTCAACGTTGAGCAACGAACACGCAAGACACTTTAAGTCAGAAAATCGCCACGAAAGATTATATGTAAATTCATTTTGTTTATTTAAAAATTGTCAGAAGTCAGTCGAATTGTTAAATTTAAAGCAAAATGAATACTGTGACGTCTCAATTAGAAATGCTAAGTGAAGATAGTCAAGGAAATGTCAATTTCATTCCATGGCGATTTAAATTAAACCTAGCACTTAAGAACAAAGATCTGTATGATATGATAATGGGTGCATAGCCCAGACCAGCAGGTGCTGCGTCAACTGATATAGTCGCCGCTTGGTTAAAGAAAGATGTTGAGGCTCAAATATTGATAGGTTTAAATGTAAATAGTAAGATTGCGAACAGAATTGCAAATTGCAAAACTGCCAAAGATATGATAGACAAACTAGTCAGTTTATATGGTACGAGGACTGCTGAAACTTTAGAAACGTCCCGAATCAAATTCTTTACCTATGAGTATGATGAAAGCAAGTCAGCTGTTGAGAATGGTGTGGATCTCGCGGATGAAGTGTCAATTGAAAATGATCCTGTGAAGAAAAGTTGGATCATGACGAGGATTATGAGTGCGCTACCGCCAATGTTGGCGCATTTCAGGACATCCTGGGACAACGTGACCAGAGCACCAAAGAACGTGGAAACTCTCATGGAACGTTTGAGACTCGAGGACGAGCGATTCCAAGAAACGATGACAAATGCAGAGGGCAGCACCAACAACGCTCTCATGGCCAGACGCAGGAAACGAGGACAGTCGTCAAACAGCAAGCAGGACAAGTCGCAGTTCGCATGCTACAAATGTGGGAAGAAGGGCATGTGCTCAAGGAGTGATGAATACATTGCCTACTGCAAGAAGAAGTATTCATGTAATATCTGTAAAAGACTGCGAATCTCGAGAAGAAGCGAATAAGTCAACAAACGGGAAACCAAATAGGAAGGCATTTTTGACCACAGCACCCTCGACGGTGGACAACGACATTTCGGAGGACAAGGCCACTTCATGGTATCAAGACTGTGGAGCCACCCAACACATCATGTCTCACCGAGAGTGGTTTGTTCAGCTTGTTGAGTTGGACGAATCCATCCCAATTGTGATTGGAGACTCAAACAGGCTAGATGGCATTGCAGTCGGGAACATCGAGATGGAAGCATTTGATGGTCAAAAGTGGTTTCCAGTGGTACTAGAAGATATCATCAATTTACATGCCAAACCTCAACTTTGATCTTTTCTCATTGATTCAGATGTTAGACAAGGGACATGTACAGAAGGCAAACGGAAACGAGTAAACGTTTTACCGTCTGGATGGCAGAAGAATTGCGGCAATAGCAAAGCGGAAAGGAAATCTCTACAAAAAGGGAGAAAAAGAGACAAGTTTGACGGTAGTGTCGATCAAAGTCTGACACAAGCGACTCGCCCATCAAAATGTCAAGTATGTTATGGACATACTGAAAAGGACAGGAATAAAATACACTGATAACTGGAATGACTATGTATGCATAGGGTGCTCGTATGGCAACCCCCAAGACAGCTCAGTAATCGTTAGATCTCGTGTAAGTCGACACCGGCGAGATGAACATCCTGTCATTGGGAGGAGCGAAGTACTGGCTCATGTTCAAGGACAATTTCACTCACTATCGAACCTGTTACTTTATGAAGACGAAAAGTGAAGCACCAGAGAAGATCGAATGTTACCTGAGACTCGTTGAGAACCAGCTAGGGAGGAGAGTAAAAAGTCTGAGGTCTGACAACGGCACCGAAATGAAGAATGCAACAACCAAACAGATGATGGACAAGTTGGGAATTTTCCACACCTTCACGAATGTACACACGCCAGAGCAGAACGGTAGGATTGAGAGAGAAATGAGAACGATTGCCGAGGCAGCCAGAACAGCGATACACATGAACGAATTGGTCGAGAAACTGTGGACAGACACAATAAACCATGCGATCTTCACGATCAACCAGACTGGCACCAGCAACGTACCAGGGAAAAACGCAGCGGAACTTTGGTTCGGAAAAAAAATGAAGATTGAGAAGCTGCGACCCTTTGGATGCGAATGTTACGTGCTGAGACAAAAACAGAAAAGAGGCAAGATGGATAGAAAATCAGAAAAGGGAATCCTGGTTGGAGAAAAGGGAATCCTGGTTGGAGAAAAGAGAAATTATCTGCTCAGCAAATGTGATCGTTGACGAGGAAAAGATGAGACTGGGGCAAGGAACTGAACTTGAGATACAGGCACCAGAGGGCACACCTGAGAAGCAAGAAGAAAGCAGCAGCGAGACAGCCGAAAAAGACGAGAACTGGAGAACTGGGAAAAGTGCTAAAGAGCCAAGCGACAACGAAAATGAGACACCAGCGCCAGAAGGAGAGTCAGGAAGGAGAGTTCTGCGAGATTGTCGGACACTGCAACCACCACTGAGACTGAGAGACTGCGTACTCGACTCCCATCGTGGAGGACAGAACGCCAAAGTAGCCATGATTGGTGAAACGGAGGACTCTCGGTGAGTGTGGCGCTTAGAGATGAGAAATGGAGACGAGGAATGCAGGAGGAGTACGACTAGCTGATGGAGATGAAAACTTGGAACCTGGTGGACTGTCCAGAAGGAACGAAGCCGATCACTTGTCGCTGGATACTTCGAGAGAAGGCGGACGGGAGACTTAAGGCCATACTAGTGGCAAGCGGATTTGAACAGAAGGAGGGAGTGGACTACACGGAAACTTTTAGCACAGTAGCTCGCCATGTCTCCATTTGCCTGCTCCTAAGTCACGCAGCGTCGGAGAAAATGAAGTTGGTATCGTTCGATGTGAAAAAGGCTTTCGTGTATGGGCACCTGGAGCAGGACATCTATATGCACCAGCCTGAAGGGGTCGACGATGGAACCAGGAAAGTTTGTAAGTTGGACAAGAGTCTCTACGGACTTCAACAAGCTCGGAGGATGTGGAATGAGAGGGTCACCACCCACTTGGATAAGAAGATAGGCTTGATCAACACAGATGACGACCCGTGTATATACTATAACAAGGACAAGAGCATTATGCTCTCACTCTTCGTGGATGATGGATTGGTAGCCGGCAAAGATGAAGAAGAATATACAAACTCCTAGACGAGATAAGCAAGGAATTCGAGATAACATTCAGCAAGAAAGTACAAAATAAGTTAACGCATTTGGGCATGGAAATCAAGATCGACCAGGACGGTATCTTCGTGACTCAGCCTCTCTACACGGAGAAGATCTTGAGAAAGATAAAACTCGAGCAGTGCAATCCAGCATCCACACCCACTGAGCCAGAAATGATCAACCATGAGACATACTTCAAGAACGACGAGGCACTTCCAGCGAACAACAACTATCGTGAGGCGATCGGAAGTTTGTTGTACTTAGCCACAATAACCAATCCATAAGCTTCGCCGTGAAATACATCAGTCGATTCTGCAACAAGCCCATGAAGAGCCATCATGCGATGGGGAAACGTATTTTCCAGTACTTGAGAGGGACCACGACAGCCGGAATTCATTTCGGAGGAGACAAGACATTCGTGGCCTACACCGGTTCAGACTTTGGAGGAGACTCTGAGGCAGGACAGTCAACGAGTGGTGTGTTAGTGATGAGAGGAGGGTCAGTGATATTCACAAAAGCAGCGTCTGGTAGCGACTTCAACAGCAGAAGCCGAGTACCGAGCAGCAGTGTCAGTGATTGACGATGTGTGCTGGATCAAACGAATCGCACTGGAACTGGGCATTCTAGAAGCTGAGCTGCCGATCACTCTGTACGTCGACAACATGTCAGCCATACACATGCTACAAAATGCACACGAAGGGAAGACGACCAGTGGAAAGAAGCACATCGAAATACCACGAAAGTACATCTAGCAACACATCGGCAACACTGTGGCACTGCAACACGTCGAGAGCAGCAAGCTGATCGCAGACATCCTCGCCAAGCCACTCAACAGAAGAATTTTTGAGACGCTCCTATAATGAATTTTCTCTGTCTAAATTCGCGAACAAAGTCGGAACCGACACCTCATAGGTTTTAGACGTGAAGTCTGCGTCGTGCCAACGAATGGTACCAATCAGTCAACCAGTTTGTGCACCCGTAATCCATTTCGCGGCGACTGTTTGTCGGCCAGCAAGAACGGTGAGGATTTCGGTCGCAGGTCTTAAAATGGATTACGCTCAATTACGTATTTCAGCCACCATTAAATGCCCATTTCAAACGCGTCGAAAACACAAACATACGGAAGAGAAACCTACGTTACGTTATTCCGTATTCATTCATCCTTTCAGCCAATTACAAAGTCTAATTTCCATTTCGCGTTCCCAAATTTTACCGACGCGGTACCGAAAAATACACTACGTTAACTCAATCGCGAAGAGCTCTACGCTAAGAAAAAAAAAGCAAGACAAACTAAGGTACCGCGTAGCGCACGCGACGCAAAACCGGCCATCCGCGGATTTTTTTAAAACCCTACCCTCGCGACGGCATACTTACCATGTAATTTCCTTCCCATCCAGTTTTTTAGTTTGTAATTTTAGTCATTTTTTTTTTGAAAAGTAAGAAGTAGTAACAAATCAATTATTTAAAATAAATATGTGCGAAATTAGAAAAAAAATTAGATAAAATTCACTTAGTTCCGAAATATTGAGTTGAATTAAACATTTTTATATTGATAAATCAAATCAAAAAAATAAGAATTATTTTCAAATCAAAAACGTTTTGGTGTTATTATTATAAGGATATCGAAACTAGATAACAGGTTTTGCATTTTAATTTAAAGTACAAGTTCGATGCTCATACATCAAACTTTTGTTGGATTTTATTATTAAATATACTCATTGGTTTTTGTCTCCTTCAAAAAAAAAAAGTATTGAATTACTGTAGAGTAGCTTAATTGACACCTAATAGAACATTTCTAAAGATGATAAAAATTGATCGGTACCTCTTGTAGAGTATGCGTGATAAGTATTTTGTAGTGTAGCTTCGTGGCTCGACAAGTACCCGCCTCATATGATCCCGCAAATGCTAGTCGGCAAGCACGCGTACGCGGTCGTTAAGCGAAGCTAGTTAGCTGAGCTCGGTATTGTTTATAGCTCGGTGACACTTATGCCAGCCCATCGGCACCCATGCCCTACACGGGCATTTCGAAAATCATTACAATGGCGCCCAACGTGGGACCCGAAGGGGAAACAACACCACTCTCCTTCGAGTTCTCACATTTTTAATTTCGCTGTTGGCAGAAGAACCGATTCAACTTTTATTGTCGCCCTCACCATTTGATATTAACGTAGCATACTTTGGAGGGTTCCGTAAAGTAAACATAGAGTCACCGAAAACTTTCGTTTGGTGTTGTTTGTCTTGTCTTCGGTATAATAAGGTCTATAGCATCTTCTGGAGTTCTTCGTTCGTGATGGCTCTGCCGCCTGAACATGCCGATGATGTTATAGAGTAGTGCGTCCCTTAATGTTACCAAAAGAAAGGTTTGTACATTTTTATACAGTTTGAAGTCGGACAGTTCTAATTTTGAAAAAACTGATGGTGGCAGGGGTTTTCAAATATACTGCTTGGAATGGTGTCAGTTTTTGCTGGGAGCTAATCTGATGACCGGCAGTGATAAAATCCGCAGCATCACTTAGTCCTGACCGACACCCGATTTGTTTTTATAATTTGTTAGCGGTTTTTATTAGCATTCTTTCGTAGAAGACAGGGACTTGTATTCAAGGAGAGGGGCCTAAAATTATAACAACCATCCCTCCACTGCGTAAACAATTTTTTCTTCAGTAGTGAAGAACGAAATCCTTCAGTCTCTCCGTGTCTGGATCGGCATCCAAGAGACTGTCCTGTAATAAGCATAAGCAGTCGAGCAGCCCCGTGGTGATCAGGAGTGGCTGCTCCTGAAGAGATAAAGTGGTAACCTCGTCGAAACTGCTTAGTTTGTTGTTTTACTAGTGTAAAGTAGACTACATACGTCAAGTTTCCATCTTTTAGGCAGAGATGAGTGGTTCACTTCAGCCACTTTAACATCTTTAGGTTTGACATTCCCCTTGTAATACAACGACCTTCTTTGAAGAAAGTAACGGTTGCTCTTTGTGTAATGTTTGCGTTAGACAAGAAACCGCCTCATATGATCCCGCAAATGCTAGTCGGCAAGCACGCGTACGCGTCGTTAAAGCTCGCTGACACTTGTGCCAGACCATTGGCACCCGTGCCCTACACGGGCATTTCGAAAATCATTACACTCCGCTTTAAATTTATCAAGAAGGAGTATTGAGATTTGATCAACTGACAGCTGACCCGACCTGACCCAACCCAACCTTGACCATATCCTTACTTCGCATTTTCTTTTGTTTTATATAACATAGAGTCAAAGTTGGTAATATGTTTTCTGCACAGCTCTTGTACGAAACTTGAAAATTGAATTGCCATCAAAAATGTCGGAACAGTACTCATGAAAATAGAAACCAAACTACCACAGAATTTTGCTCGAAAGAAAGTCATCATAATGTCAATGATAATTTGTTGGTGCGAAAAAGCTTTTTTCACTTTTTAGGGTGCCTCCAGAGAAGACGGACGTGATTTTCAAGGTGTAGTATTTTTTGTGATTGTACTTTTGCAAACCCGGTTCAATAAATTGAACATTTTGTCAACTTGGACTCAACTTCTTCTACTGAAAAACTCAAACCCACTGAAATAACAGCACATATACTATAAATCGACCTAGACACTATAATTTTCTACGGATTTTCATAAAAATCTTGAAGAATTGTATTTTATTTGAATGTGTTCGATTGGTCGAGTCTTTAGGAAATTTATTTAAGATAGAACAAAATGGTGGCTGTTTTGTGTTTATAAAAGCAACCCTCAAAGTTTCGTACATAGTTTAACGATTTTTTGTAAGTTCGACAGATTCATAGTTCAAGTCATTGATTGATCTCTTCAGAAAAGTTATTTTGTGCCCAAGGAAGGTAATACAGCCCTTCAGGTAGGACTACTCTCCTGCATACTCGAGTTGTTCCGTTTGTCATAGTGTTTTGATGTGTCCGTCATTGTTTTTATTATCATTGTTACGAACGTAAAAATCCTGAAAAGGTTGACGGCGCAAGCACTATGTATCATCTGTATCGCCCAGCAGGTCACCAGAATACAACTTCTAATGGATTTCCCAATAAGAGGTGTTATTTTGAATAGGCCGCTATTTCGATAGATATGAGTGTTGCAACGAATAGTATATTCGGCCTTCGGCCGAATACCGAATATTCGGTTAGAAGCTTGGCCGAATACCGAATATTCGGCCGAACTATTCGGTTTGATCAATACACTTACAAACGTTTATGCATAAGCAGCATTCATGGTGTTGTTTACACCACAATGTAAATACTTCTCAGTCAAATATTCTTTGCCTTGTAATGTAAACAAACTTTGAAGCCAGTTTGTGTATATTTCCCAGAATTCCTGATGAATTTCGAGCAAATGCTGCTTGAGATCGTTTTTGTGCTCAATTGCATCGAATTTATTTTTCAACCGCCTGAGTTCGATGCATTCTATATGGCAAAGTCTATTTTCGATCGGTGCGTTGCTTACCATGCTTTTCGCTCACATTTTGCTCAAATGTAAACAATGAAAAGTGTACTTCAGTCAGATGTGTTTTGCGTTCCCTGTAAAATGGTTCGAGCACTATGCCCAGGGATGAACTCGGTTGAATTCACTTTACCAGTTTCGTTCTTTCCCAATAGTGTTTTGCTTTGTAAACGTTAGCATATGCTCAATTTCGCGATTCAAACCAAAAATTTCTTTGAAATTGTTTTATTTGTAACCGATCTTGTGACTTTAGAACAGTATGCCGAGTAAAAAACGGTCTTCAGTTTGGAATTTCTTTGAGCAAAATGACGAAAATTTACGTAGTGTGCAGTGCACATTTTGTGATGTTAAAATTTCTCGGGGAGGCATGGGGAAAAAAACTTCAACGTCGGGATTAATTAATCATCTTAAGAATAAACACTATGACGAGTATCAGAAGATACAGAAATCCAACTCGACCTCAACGAAAGAAAACGCAGCAGGAATAAAAATAAAAAAGATGCTTGAAGACATAGACTATATATCAGTCACTACCGATATGTGGACGTGCCTGCAAAACTATGTCAGTTTCCTCAGTTTTACTGCACACTGGCTTGACAGCCATTTTAACTTGAGGCATGCTGCACTGAATATGCAACACTTTGAAAGACAACATACAGGTCAAAATATAGCTAATGTTTTGCAAGATATACGGAGCCGGTGGGGATTTCCTGCATCAAACATTCATGCTATTGTTCATGACAATGGGCGCAATATTGTTAAAGCTGTCAGTGAAGCTTAAAATGAATTCTGTTTGTTGCTTCATACACACATTACAATTAGTAATCAAAGATTCTTTCAAAATTCAACCTGAGGTTGAAGAAACTATTGTTATGGGACGAAGAATAGTAGCTCACTTTAATCATTCGGGTACAGCAAAACACAAAACTTAAAAGAATTCATGAAAAGCTGAGGATAGCCAAACATAATTTAGTGCAAGATATAACAACACGTTGGAATTCTACTTTCTACATGTTAGAAAGGCTTCTTGAACAAAAACGAGCTATTTCTCTATATTTGACGGATACATCAAGTATATCTAATCTAAGTGCAGAGCAGTGGGAGATTGTAGATCAATTGCTGAAATTACTTAAGCCGTTTGAAGAGATAACCAAAAGTTCAAGTTCAAATTTCTCCTGCTTATCCGAAGTTATTCCTCATGTTGTCACTCTCAACCGCTACTGGGAGAAGGCCGTCTCTTCTGACCTTACACCAAAATTAATATCAATGCCGATTGCCATGCAACAAGCGATGAAACAACGTTTTCCAAGGATTGACGATGATAAAAACTACCTGATGGCAACTTTGTTAGATCCAAGGTTTTAGATGTATTTCTTCACGAATCAGTTGCAAAAGGAAGGAGCCCGACAATACGTTCTGCTTGAAGGATTAGTATCAGATAATGACACCAGCAGCGATGAAAGCGCCCGATCTTCTTATTCCATGCAGTCTAAGCGTAAGAGAACCGATGAGTCTGGAAAAGGTTGTCCTATTCGAACATCTTTCTGCGAGTGCTATGAAGAAGTAGTTGCTGAGAGCTTCATCGATGATAACAACGGAGTTGAAATTGCTTCAACTTCAAAGAGCACCATATCACGTGACGTTGATAAGTACTTGAGTATGAAAACTTTAAAGAGAAATGACAACCCATTTACCTGGTGGGCTACATATAAGTCAAAGTTTCCCCAAAGTCCAGTCAAACTAGCTGCTACATATTTATCGACTCCTGCAAGCAGTGTGTATTCGGAGAGACTTTTCAGTGAAGCAGGAGACGTCCACGAAGAAAAGAGAAACAGACTTTTACCTGAAAATGCGGAAAAGTTGATTTTTCTGCACCATAACTTACCACTAATTAACTTCAGTTATGATAAGTAAATTTTATTTTCTCATATACATGAAAAAAAAACAAAGGAATTAAATTTAAGGCAAGCATTTAAATTTATAGCGTTCGAATGAAGAATCCAATTGTTAATTTCACTTGAATTTGACTAATTTCCGAAAATTTCGATTTATTTTAGTTTAAAATAATAATTAGTTACTTTCTATTTGATTCATTACCTATGTTCTTTGATCTCTTAAATAAATAACACAGTACATAATGTTAAATTTTAATAGTAGTATTTTTGGCTATACTCGTTCCAGTAGCAAAACTGCATTTCCTGAGCCTTAAAATGTATGTTCTGCATGAATAAAACTTATAGGATTAATTGCATTCTTTTATTATTTCTAACACCTGTTTGCATATACTCGGTATCCGGCGATCTAATATTCGTTGCAACTCTAGTAGATATCACTTTTGAAGCTGTCATTTTTCGACATTTGACAAGTAGAAACTACGCCATTAATAAAAGTGGAACGATACACGCTTCAAAACGCATTGAAATTATTAAAATTCTCTATAAAAATGAGGAAAATTTGGCAGAGACGGTTCGTATAACTCGAACATTTTTGGGTCGTCGTGAAGCACCTTGTCAGACCGCAATATAGAAATTGGTGGAAAAATTCGAGCTGTTGGGACAACTCAGTGTGGGAAGTGTGTGAAGAATAAAACCCGTGCACGTCACTCAAGAACAGCCGAGAATATTGCTGGTGTAGCCGAAAGTGTTGAAGAAAATCCAGGTTTGTCCATTCCTCGTCGTTCTTTAGAATTAGGCATTCCAGAAATGTCATTACACCGTATTTTGCATGAAGATCTGGATCTTAAGGCTTATAAAGTTCAGTTAACACAAGAACTCAAGCCGGCCAATCATCAACAACGTCGTGTCTTTGCTGATTGGGTCCTTGAAATGCATGAAGATGATCCGGAATTCCATCGAAAAATCATCTTGAGTGAATCTGGGCTCGGGAAACCCAAAAATTATTGTTGAAAAGCCTCTCTATCCTCAACGTGTGACTGTTTGGTGCAGTTTATGGTCTGGCGGAGTCACTGGACCTTACTTTTTCGAAAATGAGGCTGGAGCAACAGTTACGGTGAATGGATTGCGCTATCGAGAGATGAATAATGATTTTTTATGGCCGGAATCGGATGGTATTGATCTGGACACGGTTCACTTTTAACAAGACGGCGCTACGTGCCACACAAGCAACGAAACCATTGATTTTTTATGGGAAAAGTTTCCGGACCGTGTTATCACTTAAAGAAGTGATCACAATTGGCCACCGAGATTTAACACCCTGCGACTTCTTCCTTTGGGGCCACGTGAAAGAGAAGGTCTACGCCAACAGCCCAGCGTCGATTCAAGACCTCAAAGATGGAATTCGTGAGGCTTTCGAGGACATAGGGCAGCCACTTTGCGATTTGGTTATGCGAAATTTCATTAAAAGGATACGGTCCTGTAAGTGCGGTCGTGGTGGTCACTTGCCTGATGTTATTTTCCACTATTAACGGCATACCTTCCTCTTTATAAAGAAATAAACATCCGATCATTTATATTAAAAAATGGCATTTTTCTTTTAATATCAAAATAACACCTCTTATTGGAAAACCCTGTATTATTCACCTTTAAAATCTTTTTTCTTCTCTTCATAAAAGTTGATTTAACGGACAGACGATGAGACAAATTTCTATTCCAGTAAAAAAAATTTGTTAGATCCTAACTAATCTCATTTACAATCCTTATCCACTTGACATCCTAGTACCATACAATACCCAAAACCTAACCCTGAAATAAGAAAGCAGTTTAAATGAATCATAATTTTCCCCAAGTCTTCTAAATTGCTTTGGTTAAATTTAAAACCACTGTTTACCCTTCACAACTTTTCTAGAATGTTACCATTCTATTAATTACATGAAAATCTTACAAGGGGGTTAGTTTTTTCTTGGAAAATGAAATTCAGCGGTTGGAAGCCTAATTTACACAGTGAATTCATAACATCTCCTTGTTCGTAATTTTAATGCTATTGTTATATAAATTCCTGGAAAATATTTACAATTGAAGACGAACGGATGAGAGTCGTAATATTTAATGCTTATATAAATTTCCTAGAAACTGCGGATGTTTTTAGTCAAATTTGTAATAAGTTCATTTTCTTTTCTTCAATGGAATCTCAAAAAAATCTCGCTTTATCTAACCAACCCTCCTGACTAAACTTGCTCCAAGGAACGTGAGTATCATAAATTCCAGTGTGCAATTACGGAAATTAAAAACATATTCACCTCAGTTTCACGTCTAATTTACGAGGAGTACTCAGAAAGCAACAGTGAAACCACGCCACCTACCAAGTCATTGAAGAATGGTCTTATCCCGAAGTAAACCCCCCGTAACAATGCAATTACAAATTTTTCCAGTGTTACACACAGTCCAATATAGCTATCAAGACTACAAAAAGGATGGTTTTACAAAGAAATGTATGAATGGAAAGTGAACAGTTAAAAAAAATTACACCGGCAAAAGTGGAGTGAGGTTGAAAAAGAGTTACTGAGTAATTTAATAAATTATGATTTAAGTGGGGATAATGATTGCGGTTGTAAATTTATTGTTTTAAGCACGGAAATAATGCAATTGCCCCCTAGTGGTTTGTGTAATTGAGTTTGTAAATGTTTGATGTAAAGTATGTGAGGGACTCGCAAAATGGATGGTCACAAATTTTCTTCTTGTAAACTTAAAGGATATTCGAAATTTTTTTAAATTGCTTTGTGTCACTGCAGGATGTTTTGAATTAACCCTTTATTAATCACCCCCCTTAAAATTCCACTAAGCACCACTATGAGTCCCAGGGACTGACACTTTAACTTTCATATTTCATATTTTTTAAGCATTCAACATGAAGCTTATAGTATATTTCTTATATAATAATCGACATTATAAAATAAATTCAACGTTCAATGCACTTTTTTTTTAATTCACTTATATCTTATAATTAACAGTTTTCAAAAATAATGCTTCAGGCTTTATTAAAAAAAAACAAAAAAAATTGCAATTACTTAATAAAAAACAAAGTTTTTCTCCAAAATAACATTATAAGGTAAATAGAAATTCAATAAACTAACAATGGCTTAGTGTAAAATTTTAAAACGTGCAACGGGTAAATATACTAATGCGCTACACATATTTGGCATATCTTTTTTACACAAGTAAGGCAAATTGCTTTCTTACAGGCAATACAAAGGTAAGAAGTTTTTGTTCGTTTCTTATAATTACATGTAAAGCAATATTTTCGTTGATCCCTTGGTAAAGTGTCATCTGTTTGCGACAAACTTGGATCATTAGGCAAGTCTATTTTAGTAATACGGGATATACATGTACGAATTTCTCGAGGAATGAATGTATTGTGCAGACGACTTTTCAAATTTATTTCATTGATACTTTCGGCAACCGCTTTCAGAAATTGTAGTCTTGTAAGCTTTTTTACATTCGACTGCTGATTGTAAATGACATGCGCATTAACTCCTGACATATCGACAATACGATAAAATACAGCCATAGGCCATCGAGATGTTTGTCGACTGCATGTATACACGGAGCACTTCTGATCAACCGAGTCAACGCCTCCTTTAGTACTATTATAGAACTCAATTATTTCAGGTTTTTTCGAAGTTTCATTTACTGTATCATCGTGATGCATAGTTGAGTATAAAATTACAGCTCGATTTTTTTTTTTGAAACGTAGCTAACTAGAGTAATATCTTTCGTCAATGCAAAAATTGAGGAAGCCGCAGCTCTATTTTTGTTTGGTAAGAACACTTTTGGTATTTCAGCCTTATTTTTTCGTAATGTTCCAACAGTTGTAAGACCTTTAGTTCGCAAAAGAGTTGCTAGTTCTATGGAAGAGTACCAATTATCTGTAGTGATGTTCCGGCTAGATGCAAAAATTGGTTCGCATAATCGCAGTACTGCTTGTGTTGGTACAGGTCGTCTCCGATCTTCAGCCGACAAAGAGAAGCCATCGGATGCTTTGCCAGTATAGAGATACACGTTGTAAGTAAAGAAAGTCTCGGAGTCTACCAGCAACTGCATTTTCAGGCCATACTTTCCTGGCTTACTTGGCATATAAATTTTGAATTTCGATCGGCCGCGAAATTTTATCAACATCTCGTCAATAGTCACATTGACACCCAGTGTATAATTAGCTTGAGCATTGAATACAAACATTGATAGAAGATCAGTAATTGCGCATCCAGGATTTTCTAATATACGTTGTGCACGATCTTCAAAATTATCAAAACGTAAAGCTAGAAATAAAGCTATGAACCTGTTCTTAGACATAGTAGCTCTAATAATTTCTCTGCCCGTGCCATCAGTAGCGAAAAGTGATAAGACATGGCTGGAGTGATAAGACATGGCTGGACTTGAAAACCGATGTGTAAAGCAAAATAGCAATAAAACCTTTCGTTTCGATTTGGTCTGTTTCTCTAAAATGTTTCCTAGATGATGGATGCTTTTCGCGTAGCTGTTCCAATTTTTTATTTGTCCATAAAATAATAGTATCCAACATGGCAAAATCAAAAATTAGTTCAAAAGCATCTACAGGATTTAGGTTTTCAACTGGTGGTCGAGATGGCAGTTGTAAAATATTATAAGAAGCCGTTCGTACATTACGCGACGGAGGAGTCGCTGACCACTTGAACCTATTTTTACCATATAAATATTTACCTGATGTTGATGGTAAATTTTCCATTTCCCTTTTCTATTCTTCACTCTCGGAACAATCAGATTCGGTGTCATGCTCACTTATAGCAAAATCAGCGTCGTCATCGTCAGAATGTGGCTCCCCAAAAACTTCTATTGCACGACAGTTGCCAGTGCCTTCATCTTCGCCCCGTTCATCATCTTCTTGAAGCCAATTATTTATGATGTCTGAGAAGGAATGCTGTGCTGGCTTTACAAAATCTATCCTTTGACGCTTATATGCCAT
Organism: Odontomyia ornata; assembly: GCA_963969285.1. NCBI lineage: Eukaryota > Metazoa > Arthropoda > Insecta > Diptera > Stratiomyidae > Odontomyia > Odontomyia ornata. The sequence continues at coordinate 374,903,731 of OZ017739.1, read as the reverse complement.
GTTTGAAGTCTAAAACATAGCAAAAATAAATAAAAAACAAGTAACCAAAACCATTTTTGTAACGGAAAACAACATCATGAGTCCCGGGGACTCACATTCGATCGGAACTTACCTCCACGAAACAAGACCACACACGACCACTCACCCACACGTTAAGCACTTTACTGCAGAAAGGTACTGGAGCGCACAATTCCATACACTACAAAATTAATTTAATTTTAGATGCTTAAAGTAGAGGTGAGTCCCGTGGACTCAGGGTGGTTAACTAAGGGTTAAATAACGCTATTAACGAGTATGAAAGGTTATCGTTATTGCATTGAAACGATCTACCAGAAGACTATCAGATGTGAACTTTTTTTGAATGCGCGTCACCATTTTTCAGCTTTACATCGAACTTTAACAAATTGCAGCTTATCTAAAAAATCTATCAGTTATTCCTCCTAAATCAATTAGCGTGATTGAGGTGATGCCGAAAGCGCCGGCGATTAGCTACAAATTGGTTGTCTCGATCTTTTATTTCATCGGGTTAGACACATAATTTTGACTAAACGCTCACAGTGTCTGCCCCATTCAACTTTATCTTTGTCATCGGGAAGATACATACATACATATAATAAAGCTAAGCTATAAATTGAGTCTAATTAATTAAACAAAAGTTCACTTGACATGCTCAGCCTCTTTCTAGCCACATTATCATAATATTCAATTCACTGCCTCGCTAATGTGACATTAATTTGATAGTGAATTAACATAAATATAATTTTTCAGTGGTAAGCTTTTCAACATCTCATTCTTCTTGTCCAGCTCGAGGCCGCAAAGAACCTCCAATTGTGGTTAAAAGTTAAAATCGAAATAGAATTTCATAGGAATTAGAAATGTTGCTTCTGCTATTTTTTTTTCTCTTTTGGCCTTTTATCCATTTCGGCTTTTATCTTTTCGGGGTAGAAATCAACAAAAAACGACCAAGCATTATTCTTTTGTTATCAAGCCAGATTTGCTCAGCATGTCTGCGCTTCTTTTGTCGCGGACAGGTACAATAAAAATGAATTTGGAATGCTTTGGAATAGCCGTGTGTCATTTTGTGCTGGTTAATTTCGAGAGAAAAAACGACAGAATTTATTAAATTTTGCCTCGTTAAATTTAGGTAAAATATTGACCACGTTGTGTGGAGCATGTGCGGCGATGAGAATGCTCTTGACCATAAAGGATATGGAAATTCAAATTTGTTAGTACATTTTATGGCTCGATTTTTATCTTTTCTCATGTTTTCCGGCTTCATGTGCTTAGTTAGGGGAAGGTAACCTGATACCGTGATGATGCTGAGTGTGACATTTGCACATAAACAGTAAAATAGAAACGACCTTTTCTTTTAATTATAAAGCTAGGAATAATTTTCCATGGCAAAATTATCACCAATTCAAAGTCTAATTACAGCAATGAAACTTGAAGATTGTTGCATACCATATGGAGGATGTTGACGATTATGCATCAAGATTTTCTTCCCTTGTCGCAAAGAACCAGATTCATATTTTTCGTATCTGTAGTGGCCGTAAACTGAACAGGGAACCCGACGACGTATAAAGCGAATGATTTTTTTTGTTAGTTATTGCAATCATTTTCTTGATTGAATTTTAGATTTTGATTTTGATTCTATTTACGTGTCATATACGAATATCATTTTTGTTATGTTCGACGAAAAATTTTTCAAAAATCTCGTTTAAATTCTGTCCCGACTTTCCTTGAACAATTTACGATGGATGTTCATCAAACATAACCCAGTCAGTCTGTCCTCTCTCGTTGCACTTACTTCTAATCGCTACTGTCAATAATTTTCAAAAATTCAAATTATTTTTAAAACGTCAATTCAAAGTTAATTTTTTAAAAAACTTATTAAGTCGTCGATTTATTGGAACTATTTATCGAGTGTCTGGATTCTACTGGCGAGGAAGTCTCAAAAAGTTCAAAAAAGAAGGAACATTTTTGTCGCCGGAGCCATGGAGGAGCCTGACGGCTTCCCACCGCTGTGGGACCCGGGGCCAGGCATTGCAAATGCTACAAATGAATAAATGATGAAACGAAAAAATGACCAAGAAAGCTTTGACCGTATTCCAAGCAAAGGATTGGAAAGAGTAACCAAAGAAAACGCAAGAGTTACTAGAAAAAATGAGATGAAACTCCGAATTCAAAATTTGGAGGAAATGATCTTGCAATTAACAAACATCAACCAAACATAAGTGATGAAGGCAGAAAAAACGTTCGGAAAAGCGACAAAAAGCAAGACGTACGAAAAAAAGTAGCCACGCAAAAGGCTCAACAAACAAAGCAATATTACAAGATACGAAAAAGTCAACAATCCATGCTGCTGATATCATACTAAGCGCAGCAGGAGCAAACGACAGAGCAGATTACTATGCGGTACTTGCTGCGATGAATGACGATATGGACATCGAGATGGAGTGTCAATAAAACAAAGCAAATATTAATAATTCTAGTGATAATTTTATTGAATACTTAAAATGAAAAAAAATAAGGAAAAGAAGAAGCCAACCGGTGTGTCTACTGGTTCTCGTATTGACAATAATAAGATAACTGAGGAGGTTCTTCCGATTAATGTCTTTAGGCAACGCCAAGGGGATATGGTTCGGCTATTGGCAGCTGAACATATGATCGATAATTTCGAAGTTAAGAGGGTGACCGCTGATAAAATCACATGGGTAACGACCAAAACTGACGTAAGATAGGAAGCCATATGGCAGCAGCGCTTACTACCACACACATGACCATTAGTAGGCCGACTTTGCTCGCTAACTTACATGGCGTTATATGAAGAATTGTGGAGGTGCCAACGAAAATTCGTGGTTTTGTACGGTTTAGAGACGAATTTCTACAGTGAAATCCAGATGGTCCGCGGAGAACACAATCGCGCTCCTAGTGAAGTGAAAATTATTTCAGTTCTTATTGTCGTTTAATTTTTATCGCCATCCAAAGTGAATGAATAGAAGTTTACTTCTTAGTGGAAGGTGCAAAACATGTGCTTCATTTGCTCGTCTTGAAAAGTGTAGCAGTACAGTAGACAGTGCAAGCTGAATTTTAAGCATTACAGAATACGTTTCATACGTTTTCATTCGGAAAATACGTGATATAAGCATTTGCTTATACCGCAGCTGGCTGACAGCTTACGAAAGCTTGTCAATTAGTAGGCCGACTAATACATATGCAAATTGCTACCATATGGCTTCCTACCTTACGTCAGCTTTGGTAACGACACAATATACAGATTGTAGCTCAATTTTCCAGTCAAACAAAAGATATCGCTTCCACCTAAAATTTCATCTCGATGAGCACAGACCAAAAAGATGTTTGATATGTGTTTGCTGAAGAAAGGCATCTCTAGAAGCATTTGTTTTATAGTCATGAAGAACATATCGGGCACTCATTTGTGCGATGTGATGTTGTATTTACTGCTGAAGAAAATTCAAAAGGTGATTTTAAGTGCACGAAGTAGAAAGACCATTCAAATGCCAAATGTGCCCGAAATCATATTTATACAATCAGCCACTAAAGGATCATGTGTTGGCATATCATGTGAAAAATAAATCGTATCAGTGTCATATATGCGGCAAAAATTTATTTAAGAAAAAAACATATTAAACAAATATATTATGTTCCATGACAAACCTAGAGAAAAACAGTTGTCTAGTTGCAGTACCAGTGCACTAGTAGGAGAAATTACCAACGAAACAGAGAATCATGTAAGAAAGAACATGAAGATTTCTCTATGGATTTGATAATCATTGACTTGGAACGATGTTTAATGGATAAAACTCAACACGGAGGATATGTTGTAGCGTGAAATATTAAATCGCTCGTCACTTGAAACACAAAAGCTAGAACTGATGTCTACAATGAGCGAGTTAAAGTTAAGCCACCTTAGAACGGGAAGATTTAGAGTTGAGGTCTAATTAAATGAATAATAATTCGTCACCATCACGACGAACTCCGGCCACGGCTCGTGTCCTAACAGCAACTGCGCAGGTATCGGACAGTGTTACTTTCGACTGTAGTGTTGGTAGCCTTCAGCAGACATCGAATGCTGGCATGGGCACTCCAAAGACATCGCCTGCATCGCTACGCCATCAAATAAATCCACATTTCAGCAGTCTTCCGCGAGCATCATTTACAAGTGGAGCACTGGCAACCTCCAACGGGCCCACCTCCAAAAGCAACTTGAAAGCAATGACTGCCTCCTCGAATCCTCCGATCGATTGTAATACAAATCCGAAACAACGAAATGTGACATTTGCCGAAACCGAGCGAATTGGCATTTACAAATAACAATCCATCGAACAACCAACGACGGTGGAACCCGATGAAGCAAATGTGGGATGTAGGTGCGTACCCCATGAACGCCAGCACCGCAATTGAAAGTGCAATTGCCTCGAAGAGAAAAATTACAGCCGAGCTGACGAGAAACCTGCGGACAACGGACGAAGCTCTTTTTTGGTGGACGATGATCGACAACAAAGGATGGACAGTGCGATGAAGTATCAAGGACGAGTATCCTAATCAACAGCTCAACGGAGAAATAGTAGATATTGTACATTTGTACTATAACCAAACGGTGAATTCTATTTTGCGATTTGTTTTCTTTCTTTCACAGTCTTGTGCATTCGGGTAACATTATTCTTATGTGGATTGTACACTTGGCTTGAGTGTGTTTCAGTATCCTGAGTAAACTTACAGGGGGTTTTTATTCGTCTTACGTCGGGTGAGCACATACCAGTTAAGAGTGTGAAGTGATCGCCCCGTCCTTGAATAATCGATCTCTCTGCGTAATTCCTATCGGGGAACCTCCACTAGGTTCGGATAAAAGGTCTTGCTTTTTGCTTTGTGAGGGGTATTTTGGCGGCTACTTGGGATCAAGGGACAAGCGGGTGGCGCCTCCTACAACCGTCTCCAACGGGCAAACCGGGTCCGAAGTCCCACGCCGAAAGATCCTCAACGTGGAGGGTAAAAAGGCACCGCAACATGATCGCTGATTTATAATAAACGTGTTGAGAAAATAATTAGATACGCTGCCCTAAATTAGGGAAACTATTCAGTAGACTCTATACCATATAAGTTAATTAAAACGCGCAGACTTGTTTATTCACAATTCGATGAAAAAATACTGAAACTTATTCTAATTTACAATTGCAATTTATAACTGACGAAAAGTGCTTGCATTGCATCCCATGAGCATTCCGCGATTCGCATGACTTTCGGTCACGTTACTCCAGACGGTAATTTTAAGCGAATAATCATTTAAGGCGTTAACTTTCGTTAGTTCTTCCCCCTTTAGGTTCGGTTGACTCAACCGACTCTAGAAAAGTGGTAGGTCATTAAATTTAGGATTTTAGTGGGACTCACGAGGTTTGGGTGATTGCGTTTCTCCTGATGGTTTTGGATTGGGGGCCATGGGCTGCGTTGTTTCTTCTGGGTTGCTAGAATATTGTTTTTGAATTTTTGTTGTTGAGCGTTTTTTCCACATTGTTAGAATCGCTATTGTAAGTAGTGCCAAAAATATGAATGTTGTGGAACCATATGTAATAATTTTCTGGACGAAACCCCCGTCTTTTTATAGACCAATGTGTTTTCTAGTTTCAGTATCAATTACTTTAGCTTTCGATAGAAAGTAGCTCGCGTATTTCTTTGTCCTCGATTGTAGGTTGTAGGAGGGCTGGTAGGGATTATAGAGAGGATATCTCCCGAGAGGTAAACAACTGATCGTTAATCTTGATTGTCACATTATTGAATTTTATCAGGTAGGTACCATTGCGGCTGCGGGTGTTGGCTTCAGTCGTCAGAGTTGCGTTAAATTGATTGAGCAGTACAATACCTGGAGCCATTGCATCGATAGTTGGTATGTGCTGGTTGTTTACTCTGCAGCATAGTGCGGTCATGCTTCGTAGAAGGCGTGGAACGCAAGTATCGTTACTTATATCTAACACATTTTGAGCTTTACAAATTGCCTTTAAGGGCGTACATTTGATCTTGGAAGGTTAACATTTTTTGATAAGCTAGGTCTTTTACAAGATTTGTTTTTTTTCACAGGTTTGATTATTAATTTTTGATATGTTTCATTATTTGTAAGTGGAATATTTATAATATATAAGATTGTTGAACCATTTGTCATAATGTTTATTTCTGAAAAGTCTAGAGCTTCCTCGATTGTTTGGAACGGCAAGTGTTCGTTATCCAATGTTTCGGTTGCAAGCTTTACCTCTGCCTTTGAGAGTATAATTGAGTTTATAATGTTCACTTTGGCCCAATGAAGTGCATAATTAATGTTTACTAGTTCTTCCTTGATAATTTTCAATCGGAACCATATGTCTAAAATATAGTTAATTTTTACTTCGCTATTGTTTTTGATAAGTTCCAGGATTTTATTTGCGGCTTTCGTAATGTTATTAGTTCGCTTATTATATAGCTGATTGATTATGACCTGTTTGTTGTTCGTTTTTTGTTTTATGGTGATAAAATCCTCGTGGTCAGGATTTCCTGCCAACCACTTCCATACCGTACCTATGAAGTTGGAAGATCTTTTGGTAGGGCTAGGCTTCAGGTTCTCAATAAGATTTTCTATTTGGTCTATTTCGAACCTCAGATAACGGGAATTAGGGTTCGACCCGAAATGAGAAAGATTCAATATGGTTTCAATATTGTTTAAAAAATGCTTGTACTGATCCATGTCGATAACGTGGATTAATTTGAAGTTACCAGCATAGATTTTCGCATATCCTGCGTGGAGCGATACGACTTGAGAATTTGGAAAGTCTAAAATTTGGACATTTGCAGCAGTGAAACCAGCAACAGACCTAAAAGAAGAATCTAGGTTTTAATTTTGTCCTTATGAATTGTTTTACCTGACTCAGTAATAATAGTTGTATTTTTAATTTTCTCTAACAATTTCTTGCTTGCAGCGGGAAGAAAGTTTGGAGCCTTTATGTTTGTGTTGCTTAACGTACACAACATCCCCTGGATTATATATACTTTTTGGGTGGATTTCTGGTTTTATTGTCTTGGTTCATATCTTTCTCTTCCTTTGATTGAAGCCTTTCGATATTGGTTTATCGTAAAGCATCTAAGTCTACAGAGTCGTTATTCGATGATCTTCCTAGGAAGAGCTTGGAAGGCTTTTTTCATGTTGTGTAATGGATTGTGTTATTGTATTCACAAACAGCCTTTTCAAGTAGTTCTTGAAAGGACCAATCTGGATATTCCTTCCTAGGACACCTCATTATTTCTGCGAGAGTTGAATGAAAGCGCTCAACTTGACCATTGATTTCGCTTTTATAAGCGGGGGTTTTGAAGGTTTCAATTCGCAGCTCATCCTCCATGATTGATGTGAGAGAGATGGATCTTAGAGCTTCCTCATTGTCGATGATTTCAGGGATACAAAAGAGGAAGAGGATATCTCGAAGAGGCTGCTTCATATCTTCTACGGACTTTGAAGGGATGACCTTTGCTACCGCGAATTTAGAAAATTTATCAACTGCTGTAAGTACGTGTTTTTTCTTCAGTGAGAAAGATATCGACATGAAGAATATGCCCTGCATACTTTGTAATAGGAGTTGGAAAGAGGAATCGTTTAGATGGGTGACGGTCATATTTACTTTCCTTTTATGTGATACATCGGTTCACAAGGGTTTTGATTTTTGCAGCCATTTTGGGAAAGTGGGAATTCTCTAAGATTTGAAGTCGTTTTCCTCAGCATTGCGGTGGGCTCTTCTGTGAGTCTTTATAATCTTCTCTTCTTGCTTTATCTCACTCGGAATGTCTTCGGCTATTTTTTGCGTATAGCGAATTTTATAGTTAGCAAAATGAACAGGGTAAATTTCTTGGACCTTTGCCATTATATGATAAATACGTAAGACACATTCTGTGTCTTACGTATTTATCGAAAGGGACGATGATCTGGTAGCTGTCTTCCTCTCCAGTTTTCAGAATGATCTGATTTCAGAAAACATTCACATGTATCTCTACTGTAGGAATTAAGTTTTGTGAAGAGCTCTCATCATTGTGCTGAGTAACAATCTGTTGCTGTAGAAGGTCTCGAAAGGGAATCGGAAACTACGTTTGCCTCACCCGGTTTATATCTGATTTCATGGTTATATTCTTCTAATATAGCCTTCCAGCGCTTCATTTTGTGGTCGTTGTTCTTTTTACTCAAAAAATATATAAGGGGTTGGTGATCAGCAAATATATCTACTTTCTTTGAAGCATAGAAATAGTTCCTCAAGGAATACAGAGACTATATAATCGCCAATATCTCCTTTTCGTTAATAGCATAATGCTCTTTAGTTTTCGAGAGCGTCCTGGAAAGGAAGGCTATTGGTTTGTCGTTTTGTGCCAAAACTGTCCCAATCGCATGGTTTGACGCATCAGTTGTTAGTTCAAATTCTGGATGAGCCAAAACAACCACTTGAGATGTCAATGCTTTCTTTAATTTGTCAAAGGCATCGAGAGCATCTTTATTCATTTGATAATTTTGTTTTTCGATTGCGTCTTGGACGCACGGATGAAGCGACGGTAGTACCCTGACATACCAAGGAAAGACCGTACATTCTTAAGAGTTCTCGGAGTAGGAAAATTTATCATCACCTGACCTTTTTTTATTAGTTTTAACACCATGAATACCTACAACATACCCCAAAAACTCAATCTCCTGCTGCATGAACTCGCGTTCGTCGAGCCTAATTTTCATATACGCAGAGTCCAAGATCCCAAAAACTCTCTCAAAATTTTGAAAATGCTTACTTTTACCTTTCCCGAAGATTAGTATGTCATCTATATAGACGTAGCAACTTTTACCGATCTCCTCCCTATGAATGTCGCCCAATGCCCTCTGAAATATCGCTGCAGCATTTTTGAGGCCAAAGGTAGACAAGCAGACTCGAATTCCTCGTTATTGACAGTAAAGGCAGTTTTCTCAATGTCCGATTCTCAAAGTGGTATTTGATGGAACCCACTTTTTAGGTCGATTATCGAGAACCATTGGTTCCTACGCAAGTTGGCGAAGAGTTGGCGTTTATTTCCGGGACAGGATATCTATCCGGAATAGTCACCGAATTAAGTTTTCGGTAGTCAATTTCTAACCGAAACTTCCTTTCCCCAGAAGCGTCTTCCTTCTTTGGCACTACCCAAACAGAAGAGCTATGTGGGATCCCCTAATTATGCCATCTTTGAGCAACTTGTTGATTTGCTTTTAGAGCTCTGCTCTTAGGACCATAGGGTAAGGGTATAGCTTGGAAAATACAAGATCTTGTGTTGTGGCCCGGAAGAAGATTTAGATGATTTTTAATTATTTGGTGTATTTGCTGCATTGATCTCGCGTTAAGTGAGATGTCCTGATGGTTGAACTACTGACACTTTTAGCTTTATGTTGTTTAAGAGGAATCAAAATCCGAATGGATAAACATGTAATTCTTTTTCGTGTAGATTACTGCGTTGAGGGCTTTCAATGTGTCATTTCCAATTATCCCCTCAAAAGCGATTAATGTTGAAAGGATAAAAATGTAAGTTTTGTATATTAGGGCCGAACAGGTTGACCTAATGGTATGTAATTTTGATACTTCCGCTGACAGAATTTGCGCAAAAGTTTTTTTTGATTTGGTAAAGCATGGTTAATGTGCGTGGGTTGTATGTAGTTTTTATTTGAGCCTGCATCTATTAAAAATTTTAAACCCTCTCAGCTCCTTAGGGTGTAGTCAAAATATGGAAGCGAAGAGGCCCTCATCCTAAAAAATATATGTATGTATGTAATTTTGATACTTCCGCTGACAGAATTTGCGCAAAAGTTTTTTTTGATTTGGTAAAGCATGGTTAATGTGCGTGGGTTGTATGTAGTTTTTATTTGAGCCTGCATCTATTAAAAATTTTAAACCCTCTCAGCTCCTTAGGGTGTAGTCAAAATATGGAAGCGAAGAGGCCCTCATCCTAAAAAATATATTACTGTGACCAAAAATTAAGTTGACGTCTTCGCTGCGGCTTGAATCTCCTCTATCGTATCAAAACTGTGTCCCCGGAGCGATCTTTTGAACAGCCAGAAATCGCACGGCGCCAGATCAGGTGAATACGGTGGTTGCGGAACGATATGGGTTGCGTATTTGGCGAAATGATCACGAATTACGAGTGCAGTATGGGATGGTTCATTATTGTGGTGTAATATCCAAAGATTATCTTTCCACAATCCTGGCTTTTTTAGGCGGAAAGCGTTACGCAAACGACGCATAACGTTCAAATAATATTTCTTGTTGACTGTTTGGCCCGGCGGAAGGAGTTCATAATGCATAACATCACGAAAATCGAAGAAAAGAAGAGGTTGATGGTCGCCCAGGACGCTCTTAGTCTTCGACACGTTCACAGCCGGCTTGGCACTCACTAGACTACTTGTTAACATTTTTTTAGACACAGCCTCATCACTAAAGGCTTTCTGCACCATCCTCAATGTATCCGCAGCAGAAAATTGAGTCCGCAAACAAAATTTAATGCAAATTCACCAAATTTCGACATCGCAAAAAACGAAAAACTCACTTTTAGCAGCTCACAAAACGGCGCGTATCTCAAACACTATTGAATATTTGGACATGTAAATTTGACAAAGATGTCACTGACAGTACTACCAACCTAAAAAAAATAATCTCCAAATCCTTCGACGCGCGCAGTTTAAATTCAAATGTCACCTTATTTTTTTGGCACAGTAGTATATCATCGAGTTCTTCGGATCGGTCGAGACTAGGGTTATCAATGCATTCGCTGTAGTCTGTCAGTGTTTCGTCATGATTTGTGTCTTCAGCAGTTATGTTTTTTTCATATTCCTACAGAGTTTCTTGGTTTTCCTGTGTTTCAGAATCATTTTGGGTCTGCATATTAAATAGCCTCTGAGCTTTGTTGGGCCGATGGAATTGAGCTCACTGGTTTCTCTTAATAGGGAAACTTTGATTTCGGGGTCTATTGGCATAGTTAATGGCCCGTGACCTAATGGTTTCATCCACATCCATGGGCTCTGGTCGTTATTGAGACTTAGGGGGCACAGGAGGTGAATGGCAATACTGCGGTTGTTGGACTGCTGAAAAAGCGGGCTGGTAATTTCGATTAAACGGTTGGAAGGGATTAGAGTTTTGGGGACAGTAAAGTAATTCCGGGTAGAAATTTTTTCTGGGAGCTGGTATTGGTCGCGGTTGCAAGAGCGTAAGCATATTTTTCCTGAGTGGAAAAGGAGGTGGAACCGGTCAGTATGGTGTTGGTCTTGCTCCTTGCATGTTCTTGGCATGCTGTAATCGGATTATCCGTGTTCTGCAGCTTCAAGTACAAATGAAGGGCTTGAGGTAAGTCTGCTGGCTTTCGTATGCTTAATAACCTAGAAAGGTCTCCTTTAAGACCTCTTATGAATGTATTAAAAGGTCTTTGCACGATAGGATTGTGTCATTATGTTGAGCGACTCTTGGCCTAGTTCCATAGACGACAATTTATTAAGGATTAGAGAAGGATGATGATAAACTTCCTGATAAAATTTGGGAATGCTATTAGGACCCTGGACCAAAGTCATCATTTGATAGTCTAGGGTGCTGAGATCCCTTTTGTCTGCGTAGTGTAACGTCAGACTCTTCAATATCTTCTCCCAATTCAAAGGCGTATTGCAGTATTCAAGTGCTACATCTGCTTGGCCTACAACCTTGTTTCTGATAACTGAAAGGATCCCGTAATATTTTGGGGTTCCTTTGAGCTTGTCATACAATTTCAGGATCCTATCACTTTTCACTTTTCCGCCACGAGCTGAACTCGCCGGGCTCGCTAGAGAAGCTTCTCAAGCTCTTGACGACATCGGAATTTTTGTCGAGTTCAGACAGGTATACATAATCGTCGAAGTTTATAGGGATATCTATGTCGTTATTAATATCTGAGACAGGGTTCATTATTGAGTTAAATAATTGCCTGCCTTGTGCATTGAATGCCTCAGCTACCAATCTGGAGATGAGATTATCTAACTCTGGATTATTTGGTTGGATATTCTGACCTCCAGACAGAGTCACAGGTGGCATCTGAGGTAGATCCGCAGGTGGCGCCACAGGTGGCATTATGTTAGCATTTATCGCTCCAAGCCTTGCAGGGTGAAGAAGATTATTCAGGTAAGATATTTTTTAGAGTATCGAGCAAAAGACGAAGTAGAATTTATGTTACCCAACAATAAGGACAAATATACAAAACCACAGCAAAAATTATTCGATGAAGAAGAACGGTGATTCGATTTAAAACAACGATTTTTGCGAAAATCCCTTTTTCCTTTTGCTTAATGGTCAATTTATAAAATATTCTTGCAAAAAACCACAAAAATTCCTATTCGGAACCACCAAAAACAAATTGCTTGGTAAAGTTTCGCGAAAACAAAATTTTTATAAAAATTTTAAAATAGTCACTTCAGATGAGAGCAATTATTTCTACGGTAACACTTACTTTCTGTGAAAACTTCAAAGACCCAAGAATAAAAAAAATTTCAATAGTCGCACTAATATAAAATTTTCCTGAAACACAAACCGATGTAAAACTTCAAAGCCCCAAGAGTAACAAATTTTCAAAAATCGCAAATAAAATAAAATTATCCTGAAAACAACTCGTTTGGATCGAAAAAATTTATGGTAATATGTCGGATGATGTTGTGCGTAAATTTATAACGTTAAGAATGAGACGTGACACCAACGTACAAAAGTAAATGAGATTAACCATAAAACACATTAGAAATGATATTAATCCAAGGTTTAAGTCGCAGCTCTTTAAAATACTCCGCAAAGTAGCAATGCGCAATAGGAATTGAAATAATCAAATAATTATGGATCATCTTTTAAAATTAACTTCATTAAAACGTTAAACTTTGGCCTTTTCAAAATATTGCACTTTCACATACATATTTCAAAATCATTACTTTTAGTTATAAATCAGATTTTAATTTTCAATAATCACGTTTAATCACTTTCAATAATTGTATTCGTATTTTGAAAATAATTTGAAAAACTTAATTCTATTCTTACAGTATTATCAGGATCAGAAATACAGCTTTCACTTGGTTCGGTACCATTGCACTTACCGATTGGCTGCTTTCTCCTTTTCGTTATTCCACTGCTAAGGTGCCTGCTTCGAAATCCGTTACGTTTAGTCCTGATATGGGGTAGACAGGATCGTGCGCACGAAGCCATTTACGAAATGTTCTTCGTAGATCTTGGTTTTCAGACCGATATTTGACTTTCCAACTTGTTTCCATTATTTGCTTAGATATCGCAAAGTTTCTACTTTATTGAATTTTTCCTTTCCTTTCCGCTAGCCTCAGTGAACAAATTAAGGGAACTAAGGCTTGCCCTTAGGTATTCGAGGCGTGGAAGATAACATAAAGAGCACCGGAAGTTCGATTGTCACTGCTGCGATCGTTACCGAAACGACCGATACAAGGGTCGCAAATTTCGACATTGCAACGAAAAATCCAGGAGCCAACGAGGAGATTACGGCACAAAAAGCAACGAGTGATCAGACACCGCGTGATTGCACCGTCAACGTCGAAAATGTGGCGGAAGTACTGCACTCGGAAACGGAACGCGATAACCTCTCCCAAGGATGGTTGCAAGGTACAATTGCGACCCAGCGATACGAAGGAGAAAGGCTACTCCGAAAAGCGGGAGATGTTCTGAAAAGAATACAAGCTGCATGCGACTCCCCAAAAATTAGCAAAGTCACAAAGGAAGGGCTCCTTGAACTAGAGGAGCTCCTAGATCGCACAGGGCACTATCGGAGGAGCTGGTTAAGGGCCGAAGATGAACAGAAGGCTAAAGAGGCGCTTGGGGCAAAGTCTAAAGGCGACATGCAGAAAGCTCCATCATTAAAAGTCAATAAAAGAATGGCGTCTAGCCCAATCGAAGGAGATCGGGATAAAAGAAGGAAGGAAGAGGCACTTGACGGACGTGGAGCACCAGATCAGGGGTTCCAGACAGTGCTTAGAAAAGGAGCGAAGAAAGCCACAAGGAAACTCCTTCAAAAAAAGCCAGAAAATAAAATTCGCACGGACGCCCAATCAGAAAAGAACCAGATGCAAAACAGGAAAGGCAGAAGCCCCGACGAAGACCCCGGCAGCAGGCACTGCTTGTAAAGCCACAAGATGACCGATCCTACGCGGAGGTGCTGCGGGACATCAGGGGAAACGTAAGGCCCGAAGACACCAATACTACCATTAAAGTAGTACGACCAACGCGGTCGGGCCATATACTGGTCGAATTCGGAGCAGAGGCCGGCAATAAAGAAGCATTCTGTGACGCAGTAAAGAAAGTCCTCGGCAAAAGCGCAACTATAGCCCCGCTCGAGCCGATGGCAACGATCGAAATACGGGACATTGACTGCGTGATGGATCTGGCTGAGGTAGAAGAGGCCATCAAAAAGGAGTTCCCTAGCGTGGGAAGGATCAAAGCGAGACTGACACCAGAGAACAACAGGGGACAACGCATGGCCATAGTTGACTTGACCTAAAAGGACGCCGAACAATTCCTGAACAGGGGCAAAGTACGAATAGGGTGGGTTGTCTGTAGGATACGGCGAAGAGCAACGCCTCTTCAATGTATCAAATGCCTTGGTTATGGTCACGACACACAAGTATGCATAGGACCCGATAGGAGTTCCCTATGTTACAAACGCGGTGAAATGGGACATAAAAGAAAAGAGTATACGAAGGAGGCACACTGTATTCTTTGCAAGGATGCTGATCCAAAACCTGATTTTGGACACGTCTTGGGATCAGAAAAATGCCGGCTGTTCCAGGAAGCCCTAGCCAAGGCCAAATCAGAGCTTCGATGACCCGCATCCTGCAGCTAAACCTACACCGCAGTTCAACCGCCCAAAATCTGCTTGAGCAGTTTGCGAGGGACATGAAAGCCGACTTCTTGCTGCTGAGTGAGCAACACCATAGTAAAAGTCCTGCATTATGGTATTCTGACGAAACTGGTACTGCCGCCATCTGGGTTCGGAACAGTGACTTTCAAGCGGAGAGTTGTGGACGGGGGGATGGTTTCGTGTGGGTTCGGTGCTCAGGGATCACCTTCTTTAGTGTGTACCTAACGCCTAACGAGTCGATATCATCTTTCCAAGCCAAGCTTAATGCTTTGGAGGTCGCTGTCTCGAACCCAGAAGGCAAAGTGCTCGTTGGGGCGACTTCAACGCTAAGGCAATCGAATGGGGCATGCCTCAGACGGATCCGCGAGGAAAACGAATCCTGGAAATGGCGGCCAGGACGGCCCTCGTCGTACTAAACTCCGGAAATGCACCGAGTTTCCGCCGTATTGGCTGTGGGAGGAACCATACCGGACGTGACATTCGCCTCGGAGTCCTTAGTACGGAGGATATACAACTGGAAAGTATCAGAGGACTACTCAGCCAGTGATCATCAGTGCATTGTGCTTGAGATAAGTGATGCTGTCTCCCGACATCCGTGCTCTTGGCCTTCTATAACTGGATGGAACATCAGGAGGATGGACGTCGAGAGGTTCGTCAAGGTTTTCACAGCAGGTGAGCCGCTGCAAGAAGCTTCGGAGGGGACGGAAGAACGGGCAGCTGAAGACGTGGTGGACTCTACTATGAGCATCATTACGACTGCTTGCTGCGCTTCTATGCCCCGTCGAAGACCGCAGCACGGCAAGCCCCCAGTGTACTGATGGTCAACTGAAATCGCTGAAAAACAAAGGGAGTGTCACAAGCTTCGACGTGAGGCTCAACGGGCGCGGACCGGTGACGAGGCATGCAACTGGGTGGCAGCATATAAGTCGGCGACGAAATGCCCTCGCAAACTGATCAACAGTAGCAAGGCTCGCTGCTGGCAAGACCTAGTGGACAATGTGAACAAGGATCCGTGGGGCCTTGGCTACAAGCTGACCATGGGGAAACTTGGTGCCCTACGGAAGCCTTGTATACATGACGCGGAAAAGATGGACGCGATAGTGCGGGGACTCGTCCCCCCCCCATTCCGTCCGTGTTGACGCTGTCCATAGTGAAACAGCAGTCGAGTGCCCACTCTTCACACAGCTGGAACTGGAGGAGGCAGTCCTCTCATTGAAATCGAGGAAGGCTCCAGGTCCAGAAGGTGTTCCAGCTGAGGTGTTGCGGCTCGTCTATCACCATTGTCCTGACTTGCTGCTCAGCACATTCAACGCTTGCGTGCGGGACGGATTTTTCCCGGTACGATGGAAGGTGGCGAGGCTCGTGCTGATCAGCAAGGGGAAGGGAAATCCCGAATCGCCGTCTGCATACCGCCCGTTATGCATGCTAGACCCGGCTGGGAAAGTGCTAGAGAAACTCATCAAGGGAAGAATCACTGACGCGATTCGTGCTGCTGGGGACCTATCTCCTCGGCAGTACGGCTTTAGAGCAGGACGTTCTACCATTGATGCGATTGCACAAGTGGTGAACGCGGTCCAAAAGGCAGAGGCATATAGTCGCACCAAGCGGCGGATCGTCCTGTTGGTGAAACTCGACGTCAGGAACGCCTTCAACTCCGCTAGATGGGCGGATATTCTGGATACGCTGGAAAACTCTTTTCAAGTTCCAGAATATCTAATGCGGCTTTTGAGGAACTACCTAAAGGACCGAAGCCTGCTCTACGACACGACACAGGGCCAACGAAGGATGGAAATTACATCGGGTGTTGCCCAGGGATCTATCCTTGGTCCGGATCTGTGGAACGTGTCTTACGGCGGGCTACTGAGACTTGAGATGCCAGATGAGTCGCGCTTGGTCGGCTATGCGGATGATGTTGCGGCTCTGGTCACTGGACGCACCGTTGAACAAGCGCAACTTAGGCTACGTATGCTAAAGCACCGAGTGAGGAACTGGATGACTGCTTGCGTGTTCAGTTTAGCACTGGAGAAACCCGAAGTGGTCATCTTGACAAAAAAGAGAATCCCTAGAGTAAGGATGATCAGTATTGGCGACTTAGGAAGCGAATCGAAGCCAGCGGTGAAGTACCTGGGGCTACTGATCGACTCGAAGATGAGTTTCTCTGAGCAAATCAGGGCAAAGCTGAGAAGGCTGCTTCGGGAATATCGGCTCTGAGTCGACTTATGGCCAACGTAGGGGGACCCAGCCCATCAAGAAGACGCCTCTTGATAAGTACTGTAGGATCAGTACTTCTGCACGGAGAAAATGTATGGGGCGACGCTCTCAGCAAGCAGGTATACCGAAAACGTATGACACAGGTATAGAGAAGAGGAGCACTGAGAATTGCATCTTCGTATCCAACAGTCTCCGACTCGGCGGTGAGAGTTATTGCAGAGTGATACCTGTCGCCCTCCTTGCTAGAGAGCGCGCGCTATTTACCTGCGCCGAAACGAGGATGCGAGGGAGATAGTTGTCCGCGAGGAGAGACAGCGCTGGCTCAACGATCGGCAACAGTCTTGGGTGAATTACACAAAGGGAAGGTGGACTGCGCGCCTCATCCCGGATGTGAGGCCGTGGCTGAATCGAAGGCATGGTGAGACTGACTTCTACCTGACCCAGCTTTTGAGCGGGCACGGGTTTTTTCAGTCTTACCTGCACAAGATCGGTAAGTCACGGTCTCCCGATTGTCGGTTTTGCCCAGGAGAGGAGGACAATACCTGTCACACATTTTTTGCGTGTACAAAATGGATCAGGCTGCGAAGGGAACTCTACAGGGAAACGGGAGAGTTCACCCCGGATAATATAGTTGCGGTGATGCTCGAATCGGTTGACAAATGGAACCAGGTGGCACATTATGTTCGGGCAGTCCTAAAATAGAAAAGAGACTCACAGCAGCCGGGGTCGCTTGGGCTGGGGGATCGCTCTTCTGGCATTTCCTTTTCCCCTCACCCTCTCCTCCCGCTAGGAAAGGGACTCCCCAGCTTGAAGGCGCTCCACGGCGTAACAAAACGAGACCTGGCCCGAAGTAATGTGTCAAACGGTTCTAAGCTGGGTTCTCAGGTTGACAGGGGAGGTGTTTAGTGAGGTGCAGTCGCGCATGGGAGTCCCACACTCTGTGCATAAATAGCATTCACGTCCCTACCACAAAAAAAGGCTTGCCCTCCAATGATAATTCAATTAACCGTAATTTAACATTTGCAAAAACCCCACGTTGGGCGCCAGTTAATTAAAATGAGAAGCAGTTCTCTTAAACAAAAAAACTTGTTTATTCGCAATTGGATGACAAAATACTGAAACTTATTCCAATTTGGAATTGAAATTTATAACTAATGAAAAGTACGAATAGGTCGAGTACAAGGCGCTCACAGAGGCAAAGAAAGAGTCGATGTACATACGCGCTCTCTTACTCGAGTTGGGTATCGCTCAACTGTCAGATGGATTACTAAACTGTGATAATTAGGGTGCAGTACAGCTGGTGACGGCGACCGAGTTCCACGATCGGACGAATCACGTTCGGATACAGTTCAACTTCGTTCACGAGGTCGTAAAGAGTGGTGCGATAAGCATATTACACATTTCATCAGACGAAATGTTAGCCGACGTCATGACGAAACTATTGCCGAATAGATCGCATGCCAAGTTTGCCAAATCTCTTGGCCTATCTGAAATCGACTAGGCAATTCAGGTATTTTCATGTGCCTGTTCGTATCAAAAGAGAGTATTAGATAGCATTACTCTCATGCACACATATGCACACCATTGCACACAGCTGATCAACAATTAATCATGTAGATATTCATTTGTCACTGTCTTGTTAATCAGACGTATAAATAAAGAACGACACTTTGCAACTCAGTTTCTTCTTCTTATTTAAAGACTTCCCTACGTTTTTTTCTACAATACTTAAATGTTATTCGTTTTAAGAATATACGGGTGTTATTGATGCTTTATTGTGGAAAAATCTTGCAATATATTTTATTCAAAGTATTGTCCATCGGAAGCTACAGGATTTTCCCATCTTTCAGGCAATTTATAAATTCCATTCCAAAAGTTGCGCGAGCTTGGCGGCCAAAAGCGAATCTATCCAATTTCGAATACCTTGCTCTGAAGTGAAGCGTATTCCGGTGAGGGCGTTTTGCATCGAGCGAAATGAATGAAAGTCAGACGGAACAAGGTCCGGACTATGAGGCGGGTGGGCCAAAACTTCCCATCCACTATTTTCCAAATAGTTTTTCACGGGTCTTGCAACATGCGACCGAGCTTGTCATGATGAAAAATTATAGCCTCGTGTCTCGTCGCATATTCCGGGCGTTTTTCGATGATGCCACGCTTCAAACGTATTAATTGTGTGATTGTCTTGCCCAATTTCAACAACCCATAATATAACGGCCCCTTCTGATCCAACCAAACACACAGCATAACCTTACCTCTGAATATTTGGCTTCGCTGTTGATTTGGCTGGTTAGCCGGGCTTCATGTATGACTTTTTGCGCTTGGGATTGTCATAATGGATCCGTTTTCATCCTCAGTTACGATCCGATGCAAAAATGATTTCTTTTTATGGCGCTCAAGCAGCATTTCAGACATACAGAAGCGCCGTTCAACGTCTCTCGACTTCAACTCATAGAGGACCCAATTACCTTGCTTCTGAATGCATCCGGCGACTTTCCAATGTATCGAAATGGCTTGCTGAGTCACTCCCAACGATTTGGCAAGTTCGTCTTGCGTTTGACACAAATCCTCGTCGAGTAGCGTCTCCAATTTTTCGTCCTGGGCGTTATTTGTCTTTGATGTCAAAATCGGCGTTGAAACCATTCAAAACACTGTGTTTTCGCTCAAGCATCGTCGCCATAAACTTCTACATGCAAACGATGACTTTCCGCAGCCGTTGCAGAAGAATGACCTAACAGAACCTCCTGCAAATGCTGTCTTTTTTCCAATTTTCGAAGTTATTTATCGTGAAAAATAGTAATGATGCACACAAGATAAAATTCTTTTGTTGACTGATTTTGATGGCTGTCAAATGTACCTTCAAAATGACATATATATAAAGTTCGAGCTTTCACGATATTTGATAGTACGGACATTGAAGAAGAGAACACATTTAATCTTGAAATATATATATTTGCCAGAAAAAATAAATATTATAGAGTTCTATTTCTTATTCTTTTTAGTTTTATTGGAAAGAGCTAAAAAGGGAGGTAATCAACGAACCAAATAGCAGCTTTACTCGAAAAATTGTTTTATTCGACCATATAAATAGTTTCAGTGAAAAGTCAATATTTATGCTTTCATTCATAAATCTGCAAACTTCTCATCACATTACGTGCTGCCAATTGCAAAAAGAACGACACACGCTAAAATGTTTACGACAACCCAAAAGGATTTTGCATAAACAGCTTATGAAAAGTTACAGCTCAAAGTTGAAAATATTTCCTCATAATCATTGGGGTATGTTTGCCTTCTAACTTTTCATGTTGCGTTTTATTTAACTATAATTGTCCAAAAGAATCCTTCTCCATTTCGAAGCACCTTACGTTTGAGCAATGAAAGACTGAAGGCACAGAAATACTTTTAGTAGGAATGCTCAAAGCTTTGTGTACGTATGTATGTAAGTCAAAGGAGTTCAAGTTGATGAAAGTCGATTTAATAAGCCAAAGCGTTTACGTGGAAAAAGAAAAGGTTTGTATGGGCATGTCCTTTTTCAAAGAGTTTTGTTGCTTTTTTCAAGTGACGGATGTGTGTGTGTGTGGTTCGAGGTAGTTGCTGATACTGATTTCTAGAAAAGGGATGGAGCTTTGCATTTGATTTCGTGTAGTTTTGATTCACTTTGTCAGGTAAGGTTAAAATTGTTCCTCGAAGTTCATTGCTAGGACCATTATTTGAATATAAATTTATTATTGCTTACTAAAGGAAGGTAGCTTAGTCGTGCAGGTCATGATAGAGCCCATACTCACTGAGATTTCCACTGAAATTACATAGATAAGTCTTTTTTAAAAGTACGTGTGGAGATTCACCTAGAACGGCTCGAGGATTCGTCCCGGACTAGACAAACGCAACCCACGCACGCAAATCTTTGAATCCTCGACGTGAATGTAAAATATGTATACGCAAACCAAATCGAATTCGTCAGTCACACAACGTGACTCGATTAACAAAATTTCTAGTTTTTACAGCACTGATTCCCAACTACTTGCATATGCTCCTCTGAACGGGGATCCATGAGCATTTCCAATTTAAAGTGAATTCTATTCGCAATGCAAATGAAATTTCGCCCGCCAAGGGATTTCGACTCTATGCATGCTATTTACTCAGCTTTCGCTATTTTTGCTCATACTCGCTGCTTGGATGACTGGCTTGGTTGGCTTACGGTGCTGCTGCCCAGCGGATTTTCTAGCTAATGTGGAAAAATTAAATTAGAGTCCGTTCACCTACTTGGAATCGCTGCAATATGCAGTTACCTGTCAGGCTCGCAACCAGCAAAAACTTGTAATAGGTAAGAGTCAAACGAATGCACATAATCCACGTGGCCACGTAATACTATAAAAATTTCCACGTTCCCTGGGCGATGGTGAGCAGGATGCAATCGTGGAATGAAGCACGTCCATGAGAGCTTATGGCGAATTTCTATAATTGTATGTATGGAACAGTCGAGGGAATTCAAGTCAAGTTAATTTAGTTTTTTTCTCCTTGACGGTGTGACGAGTTAAGCTGAGTTATGCACAGGGCGAACTTTGAACCCTTTCTAGGCAACCTCATTTGCATGCAAAAAGGCTTTGAAATGCTAAATGCGCATTGAGATCCTATCGCTGAGATTCTTGTTTTTGACCCTGGTCACGGACGTGACTCGCCTCACGCAGAAGACTTAAACCTACAGAACAAATAGAACCCGTTCTGTTATGTCCTTGTAAAGGATCATATAATGCAAACCAACCACCAAGACTCAATAGCATGCTTCATGCCTTGCTTGTTTTAAATGTGATGATGGAATTCATTCACCTCTGAGTTGAAAACAATGGAGGCTCTCCCCCTCGCCTCCTCTTCTATTACACCTGCATCTCGTCGTTTATCGCCTGCCACCCAGAAACATATTCCCAGCTCACGCTTCACATGGTTTTTAACGGGATTTAATAAAAACTGAAATTTACATAGCATTTCATATTTACCCAGGACTCTAGTTTGCACATTGTGCTGTTGGCTTTACAGCTTTTTCCAACTCTCCCATTGTTGCAACACCGTACCGTTCTCTGATGAAGATTCAAACTACCGTCGTTGGATCGCCTAGTTCGCTACCAGAGGTTGCTCCGGCATGCACAATGCAGGTGTACTTGGGAATGCCTCATCTCGACCACTCCTGCTCCCACCATTCGCAACACCATTCATCCACACCACGAAACGTAATAATGAGTTTAAACTGTTAAACATAATTTTCCCTTGTTAAGTGCGTTCATCCCTTGGCCAACATTTGCAGTTTTAATTAACAAAATGCATATATCAGAATGCAAGTATGCATAGACCATAGAGGCGCATTCACCGGCGACTTTACCGTACAAATGGTCCCTCTTTCGAGTGGATGCCACCATAAGGGTGGTTCGCTCGTTGCTGAACAAGTGTTTAACCAGCCTTATTGGAGGAATTTATTTTTATAATTAAATGTATTTAAACGATTGCAGTGTGCATTGTTGCATCGTGACATTGTTGATGCATTGAGTTTGTTTCAAGTGCCGTTTTTCACGATGAGGTAACTGTTTTGAAACATGGCGAGGAAAACTTATTGAAATTGTATGAAAGAAAACATTTAATTACTTTACCGATTGTTTTTTTTATAGCGTAGCCATCTGAGGTAGAATCTCGGGTGATTTTACAATTAATGAGAATCTACAAACTCCTGATGTTAATAAACATACTTACCAGTAGCAAAGAATGATTTACCGGCAGCGGGATGGATTTTTAGAGTCCACGGTGGCAATTTGCATGACATTTGAGCAGCAAATACTTAATATAATACTGTAATGTAATTTTTCCCGTGTTTAGGAAGTCAAATAGCCTCAAATTGTTCAAACCTTATCCTGTGGATCTCTATATAGAGAAGGTAGCCAGAGGGGTAACTGCTGTAAAAAACGGAGCTCTGAATAAAATTCGAAATTTTACTCCGTTTGACAAACTCTAATATGTTTTATTTTGCGATTCACATTTTAAAATTATCTATAATAAAGTTTGAATTTTGAAGTTAACAAATTTTAATTAGGGTTTTGTAAAATAATTTTACAAAACCCTTCTAAAATCGCGTCCTGTCTGTCCGTCTGTCCGTCTGTCTGTCCGTCCGTCCGTTCGTCCGTCCGTGTGTCACAGCAGTTTTTCTCAGAAACTACTTAAGCTAGAAGCATCAAAATTTGTATGTAGGTGTAAAGTGGTGTTCTCTTCAAAGTTCGAATACAAAAAAAATTTTATAAGGTATTTAAGGGGGGTCTCCCCATATAGGGGAGTGACCCCACGAAAAAAAAATTTCATTGAAGGTGGCCGATATGGGTATCAAATGAAAGGTCTTGATGAGAACTTTTCAAAACAGGTCTTTGTTTGGCAAAGTTTGCTTCGAGGGGCGCACAGGGAGGGGAAATACACGAAAAATTTGTGTCGCCCCCCTCGCGATTGGACACCTTCCATCCGAAAAATCTGAAAAAAATCAGGAATGTAGGCCTTGGTGAGTACAACAACAACAAATACATTAGAAGTCGCAATTCACTCAACTTTGTTAGTAATAGTATGATTTATCGATTTTATGTTTTCTTGAATAAAATCTTAACGGTACCCTTAAATTCTATGAAATTCAGTACATGGATGACTATTTATAAGGTTGATCTTCATAAAGATTGAATTATATTTAGCGAAGTTATAGCGGTTTGAATTTTCCTGTATTACTATGGAACAATATGCGCTGCATTTATTACTATGGCAACATATGGCTATGGAACAACATGCGCTTTTTACCGACTCAGACACTACAGTTTTGCTAGGATTTGCATGAAAATTTCAGGAATGATAGGTGTCATGAATATCTTTGCGAATCGGTTCAGCTAGTGGTATCAGTAATCGTAAAACAAAAAAGTGGCTGTTTTAAATGCGAAGATTGAATAATTTTCAGTTATTTTTTCCCAACTTCAACGTTTAAGGTGCATGCTTTGAACACTTGATTGAATTTAATGAATGACTGAAGATGAGTACCTACAATTAATACTCATAAGCGAAGCAAGTCAAGGAGGCGGGAGAGAGCTCCTAGCAAAAGGGCTTTGTAAACATTCTAGGATTCGAAAAAATTGGCCATTAATCGATGATAACAGTACAGGGGAGTGGCCCCTGAAAATAAAAATTCATCAAACGTAGCCGGTATGAGTATGAAATGAAAGTTTTCATGGGAGCTTTTCAAAACAGTTGTTAAACTGTCAGTTTTTGCTTCAGTGGGGGCACAGGGGAGAAATACATGAAAAATGTGTTTCCTCCCTAGCGAATGGATATCTGAAATAATTATCAAGGGAGATATTTATGAGTATAACAACAACAAAAATCTCAGAACACGAAATTCGTTCAACTTTGTTAATAATAGTATGATCTTCGAATTTCATATTTTCTCCAATAAAATCGTTTCTTGATTTTATTCGATCTGGTGACTGCATTTTGTAAATTGAATACAAAACCCTTCTGACATGACCGTAGGTCTGTTTACCCAACTTGTTTTTTTTTACAATCTCTTAGATTACTTACGTCTAATGCCTGTCTTTCACTGTCGGCGACTCGTTCACGTGTGAAAGATTCTCTCCTATCTTCTTCTACATAGTCTTCTTAGTTTGTTGCAATTAACAAAGACCTCTCCATGAACTGTCAATCACATACAGGGCGCATAAAAATTTTAAATTATTTTATTTAAAATTTTTAACACTACGAGGCGAGGGAAATTAGCCTATCCAAACATTAAGCTGCAACAAATTCTTTAAAATTGTTTTCAATATTTTGTTATGATTTCATTCATTCTTTTAGGTTTTATGTATTTTTTTCTATTATTCTTATTATGTTTAGCATTATCAATTATGAAAGGGGTGAGTGGAAAGACATAAGCAGCCAAATAGGATATTTGAAATAGCCAATTTTTTTTAGGTATATGAAGGCAAATTTAGTTTTATTACATTTATTGCTGGTCTGGTTACCTTACTTTGTGGTTCATTGACATAATCCTTCTTTAGCTCTTTTATAGTTTTATATTTTTTGTCAGGTATTTTCTTCTGACCCAAAATTACAACAACCTGCCTTACTTGATCGTTCGAACCTTTTTTAACCTCTTTTATTCTTCCTAACCGCCAGGAGTTAGCTATCTTAGTATCTAACGTTAAAACTAAATCTCCGACTTCCAATGGAGCTGCAGGTTCAATCCATTTTTCGCGTTTTAAACTTTTTGGCAGGTATTCTTTCACCCATTTTTCCCAGATCTGGGCTGTGTACTCCCTCACAAGTTTATAATTGTCCTTTATGGAAATATTGTTCGTGGTAACTGGCACCTCCTGTAAGTTATTCCTTCCAATTATGAAGGAATTTGGTGACAAATATTCATTGTATTCATCTTCTAATGATGTTAATTCAAGTGGTCGATTATTAAGTACTCCAATCATTTCATTTATTATACATCGAAGTGTAAAATCATTTAAATTAATCATGTTGGTTTTTAAACATTTTAAAGTGTTTCTTAGACAATTTTTTGTCAATCCGACCATTCGCTCGATCGCTCCTTGAAAATGTGATCCTTTAGCTGGCCCGAATATAAATTTTATAGGTTGAAGAATTATACCTCGTTTTAAGATGGTTCGGTACCATTCGTTCACTATCTCCTCACTGAGACTCTTTGCGCCGATATAATTTGTTCCTGGATCCATTCTAATTTTCTTTGCTACACCTCGTAAGTTGAAACAATTTTGTAAAGCCATCAGCGTGGCATTTCCGTGCAGCTTCTCTATTATTTCGACATGTAATGCGTGTGTTGTTAGACAAACATATAGTAGCAACCATCTTTCGGCAGTAATATTGCAAGTTAATGATATTGTTATGGGTCCAGCTAAATCAGTCATTGTATATGTAAATGGTGGGACTCTCGCACTCAATCCAGCATTTGGTAAATCACCCATCTTGGGTGTTATAGGCTTGCTATTTTTCGTTATACAGTATATGCATCTTTCTCTAATAATTCGCTTCACTTGTGTTTGTAAATGTAATGTACAAAACCTTGATCTCATAGCTACATAAACATTCTTTTCAATAGCATGCTTGTTGATACTATGATAATGCAATATATACAATTCAGTTATATAATGCCCTTTTGGTAAATATATGGGATAAATTCGGTCAAACCCAAATAAGTTTCGGTTCTTGATTCCAATCTTCACACGAGTTTGAGACCTTATAACATTATTTGCGTCTGCAGTCAAATCTAGTTTATAAAGTGTGGGGGTTTTTTTCTAACCTATGACCTTCTATAATGGTTTTGTAATCTTTGCCTAAAGATTCTTTTTGAGCCAATCTAATAAGAGCATTTTCGGCTTCCATGAATTTTTAGTTGACATCATTGATCTTGTTTGATTTCTCTTTCAACGTAGCATTTAATTCTCTCTTTTCAATCCTAGAATCTCTGTCTATTTTATTTTCTAATTCCTTTAACCTTTTCATTATAGATCTTATTCTGAGAACCCTGCGCTTGAATCTGTAAGCGTTTTGTACTGCTCTTATGGCAGCATTCAACGAACTGAAGTTTCTAAATTCAAAGAAGGTTTTCTTTTCAATGTCTTCAGTGTGCGATATTTCATGATGAAGATGGTTATTATGTGAGGCTTCGTACCTTTTCAACAGAACGTCTGGCTTAAACCACTTATTTGCGTCATTCATAGCGATACTAAAATTTTCTTTAGTACCATAATCAGCAGGCATTAATTCAGCTGGTATCCATTTCCAATCGGCCTTATCAGTACCTTTCAAAATCTTATTTATTCTATTTTGCTCATAAATTGTATTTTTTGTTTCATTATTGATTTTGTAATACACACACTTGGAATCAGTATAATAGAAAACTCTATCAAATCTTATTCTATGATTATCTTTAACTTTTTGTCTGATGTTCACTAGCTTGCTTGCAATGTCAAGTTCTAGTTCAGGAATCGTGCGTTCTTTTTTGATTGGGACAGTATATGATTTAGCGTGTAACAAACAGACTCCTACTATGTTATCATTCATCCGAAATTGCGCGTATACACAGCCACAAGTCATATGCTTTCCAGCATCTCCCAAGGCGTGCAGCATTACTTTAGCATATTTGCTGCCGCAATACAGTCTAGGAATTTTTATAAATTTAACTTGATCAATCCTCTTAAGAATTTTTATCCATTCTTTATTCAAATCATCGGGAATCCTGGCATTCCAATCGAATTCGGGGGAGGAGATTTTTCTGTATAATAGCTTTAAATTTACCTTCACGAATTCGATAAGCCCAAGTGGATCGAACAAGCTCATCAGAAAGGATAATATTTGTCTCTTGGTAGGACTCTTGCCACCAGTAATTTCTTCTGTTGACAATTTAGCTTCCTGATATGAGAACGTGACCATATCATTTCAGATGTTTAATCCATATCCTAGGATTCTACAATTTTCTTCAGCCATGATTAATTTTTCTTCATCTAAATTATTTAGGATTTAGATGAAGCGTTTTTAGAACCTTTTCACTGTTGGAATTTATCTTCAGCAGATTAAATCCGCCCTTTCTAAAGGCCTATTCCATGTTAATTATATATCTTATTGCATCATTTTCGCAAGATACCGAGTCTACAAAGTCATCTACATATGAGCAATTTTCTGTGCAGTCAGCTATTTCCGGATCTGAGCTTCTTAAATCGTTGGCAATCTTAATTTTGACAAATTGTGCGATAGTAGGGGAACAAGTCAATCCAAACGGTAATACTAATTAAATTACTTTTTATGGAATTGTTTTGCAGCTACATATAAATGAGTTGCATATTTTGAATAATAATTTTTCTGAAAAATTATTAGAGAAGAAAAATGTTAGAAAAAGGTGGTTTCGACGTGTGCACTAATTCTCCTCAGGCCATCACACTTAGATACACACCGGTGATGGCGACCACCATGCTCAGAGGTGAGGGAGTTAATTTTTAATTTTTCTACTTATGCAAACTCAATATGTTTTTGTATCTGCAAGTTATATTCAAGGTAAATTTCTCTTGTAAGTACTTGTATTAGCTAAACTTTTTAATTGGATCATTTCACCCTTTTCACATCAATTTTAATGTAAATCTATACGACAAATTTGCTCTACATTTGAAGCTTTATCTAACGTCGCGCGGATATCGATCACTCTTTCGGATGGCTCCGATAGCTTTTTAAATTACTTTTTATGGAATTGTTTGCAGCTACATATAAATGAGTTGCATATTTTGTAAGTCTAGCGCGCATGCGACTGTGCATTGTTTTTTGCGCAAGTTTTTTACGACGGTGTCATGCACAAGCAAAATGGCATGTTCTGTGGATTTTTTGGGTTGGAATCCCAACTGAAACTCCGGAATTAGCTTAATTGAAAATGCATTAAAGCTTCGTAGTATGATTCTTTCCAGAATCCTCTTAATATTGGAAAGTAAAGAGATTGGCCTGAAATTTTTCACGTCTCCATCGCAGTTTGGCTAAGGGATAAGGAAAAGGTTACCTCGTTTCCATCTTTCTAACCATTGTTGATGCAATTGTTGAAGATGATTGTTAAGCTTTTGGCGACAATTGCGCCAGATTTCCTTAGTACTTTATTGAGAATACCGTCTAGGCCCGAGGAGGTTTTATTATTAAGACCAGCTAGTATATCTTCTACTTCTGACACGTAGGTGAAAAATTCTCCGAATATTTCATGTTGTGGAGATACTGCCTTGTTGGTGTCAGAAAATATTATAAGGTATGCCCCTTGGCAACCGATGTTTCTAGTTCTTACAGCCGATATCATCGGGTAAATCGTCTTCGAAGTCCTTTCTGAACTCTGCCCAATCAACAGAGGCATAGGAGCTAAATTTGTTCGGTATTTCTTCAATAGTGGTTTGGTTATTTAGGTGAAGGGTTAGTTTCAAATAATAGTGATCGGATATCGATGGTAGGGTTGCAATTGATGTGAAAAGGGTGAAATGATCCAAATAAAAAAAAAATAAAAAAATAAAAGTTTAGGTAATACTAATGTTTGGAAAAATCTTAATTTCTTTTCGTTTGGAAATCTAAAAACGAAGCAAAAGGCTTTATTGTCTTCCTCCCTTAAAACACATTGGTGAAACATTTCTTGTAAATCGGCGGTTATGAGAATGGGGTTTTCTCGCATTTGAAATAAAATCTTTAGAATGTTATTATATAAATTAGGACCTACCCTAACTAAATCATTTAGAGAATTTCCGCTTACTTTAGATGCTAAGTCCCAAATGAAACGTAATCTTTTTCATTTCACAAAAAATATAGGTACGAAATAAGTTCATGGAGTCAGATTTATCATATCATTTTCTGAAAGTTCTCTAACATAATTTTTTCTCATCATTTTATTAGCCTCTTCTGTGCATTCATTCATAATGCCTTCCTTGCACAATTTATTCTCTAAGATGAAAAATCTTTTTATCGCTAACTTCAATGACTCCTTACTCGGCAATGAAGGATTTGGATTTTTCCACAATACGCCCACCTCATACTTATTTTCTCTATCTATCTTTTTAACAGTGTTTTCTAATTCATGTAATGATTTTTCATCGTCCTATAAGATTCTATCATTACAACCATCAGTTGCATTTTCTAATAACCTTAACGCTGATTTTTCCATGTACTCTAATTCTTCTTCTTCTTTTAATTCCGTTATCTTATAAGTGTAAATATTGAAATCACCTAGCTGTTGTCGTAATCTATCATTTTTGTATAAATTTTTTAATTCTTCATTGTGTACTACGAAGTCCCCCAAATCTGTTTCAAACCCAATTGGGGCATCCTCTTCTAATGAATGCACTGTTCTCATGTTTTTGAAACAGATTGGATTATCTATTCCTATTATTCCTACAATATTCTTGTGTGATTTTAAATTTAAATTACTTTAAAATGGATATTGTTGTTTGTAATTTTGGGCTGAGAAATACTGATCTCTTATTTTTAAATTCAAAATAGATCGAAAATATAAATCTACATCATCATCATACTTAGTCTTAAATCTAAGCTTAACTATTTTGGAATCTTTGTACATACGTCCAATATCGCCAGTCCATGACAGTTTTAAAGGGCATCTTCTTCCTTTTAGATTCAGCTTCTCCACAAGTGTTTATTCGATTAATGATGTAGTTGAACCCGTATCTAGCAAAAATGTGAAATCTTCTCCCTTGAAATTTAATGTGAGGGTAGCTAAAATGATTTCACTAGAATTAGTATTAATGTTTAAATTGAAATTGTTTACATATTCGTTCTCCGCTTGGTTGACCATTACGGCATTTTCGACAGAATACTCTTCCTTCCAACTCTGTTCTTCTTGATTTGTTATCCAAGCAATTGCGATTAAAATGACCTTGACAGGTTGAACATGTCACATACGTCAAGTTATCAGTGGCATCTTTACAAATTTTGCATGTTTTTTCACTATTCAATTCCATCCCAGAGTTTTCTGACGGACAAAGAATCACATCTTTGTTATAGTTTTTATCTCGTTCTATCTCTAACTCATCTCCATCTTATCTTCGTGATGGTTTTGACACTTTCATATTTTTTCCATGTTTTTTGCTGACGTTGCTGGCATACAAGTATAATGTGCTATCTTGTTACAATCCCTTGTTCCACATACAGCGATACTAGAAGTTGAATGAGGGTCCACCAACACTTCACTGCAAATATTTATGTACTTCACTTTCGCTCTTGACGACTGTGACCATGTAATTGGGAATCAGAAACTTACAGTTATCGTTATTGTGATATGGTTCACGTTATCCGCGTGGCTTTTCTTTTGCGGATTGATTTTCAATTGATCACCTGAATTTCCCGTCAGATTCCAATCGTTGCTGTCGGTCTCAGTTAGACATAATTTTAATGTTTTATTTTTTATCCAATAAAATTCGAAATTTTACTCCGTTTGACAAACTCTAAAATGTTTTATTTTGCGATTCAAATTTTAAAATTATCTATAATAAAGTTTGAATTTTCAAGTTAACAAATTATAATTTTTTTTTTTACAATCTCTAAAATTACTCACGTCTAATGCCTGTCTTTCACTGCCGGCGACTCGTTCACGTGTGAAGGATTCTCTCCTATCCTCTTCTACATAGTCTTCTTAGTTTGTTACAATTAACAAAGAGAATCTCTCCATGAACTGTCAATCACATACAGGGTGCATAAAATTTTTAAAATATTTTATTTAGAATTTTTGCCGAAATCAATTGATCTTCCCAAAAAAATTTTCGAAATCTACCCAATACGGTAATTAGCCATAAAAACAGGATACAGATCAATCCTTTTGGTTGAGTAACATTCCTTCGCGGATGTGTTGAGTGTAATTCAAGATGCACTAGACAGCGCGAAATTGGGGCTGGGGAAACTTGCTTTGTGGACACTACAGCCATTTAAAACCTAAAGGTACTAACACCATGCTGAAGACGAAAAAATCCCCGTTGGCAGCACCAGCCAGGAAGGTAAATTTTTTGTATGTAGCGTACGATTTCAAAAAAGAATTTGGCTTGCCTGTTATTAGAGTTCTTACTACAATTTTCGTAGCACCACATTGGTATTTATTAACATGAGAAAAATCTGCCAACGTTCGCATTTGGAGACCCTTTATAGAGGCGCAAATATTTTGCTAATAAACTTGAGTTGCACACTTATGAATTACTAATTGAAAATCTGCGGATAATAAATTGTTATAAACCTATAAATACAGGTTTCGTCCTTCTCACATTTGCTGTGTACACATTTCACAGTGGTTACCATACAAAGGTGATAACTTGCCGGCTTAAATAGCTCAAAAAGTTAATTTCAAAAGAGCTCCATAAAAGTTTAGTCAGCACTTGCGTTGCCATTTATATGTATAAAAGGAGGCCCAACCACAATGCACGATGTTAATTGTGAGTAACATCTTAGCGTCAAGTTTTTTGCCCAACTTAATTTGACATTTCTTTGTTTCAGTATTTGACAAATTCAACCATGTAGAGGTTCACAATTGAGCAGCGCGTTGTGTTTGAAGCCTCTAGCGAAACTGGGCGTTCAAATCAAAATGCATTTCGTGCACTTCGTGATTTTTTTCGTCAGCTTAATCAACCAAATGTGTCCACAATCGACAGAATTGTGCGCGAATTTCAGCAAACCAAGTCTGTAGGAAATGTGAAATCACCTGTGCATGCTCGCCCAGTTCATTCTGCGGAAAAAATTGCTGTTGTTCGCGATAGTGTGGCAGAAGAGCCGTCAACGTCGATTCATCGTCTGGCTCAACGATTGAACATCTCACGAACATCACTGA
Organism: Odontomyia ornata; assembly: GCA_963969285.1. Taxonomy (NCBI): domain Eukaryota; kingdom Metazoa; phylum Arthropoda; class Insecta; order Diptera; family Stratiomyidae; genus Odontomyia; species Odontomyia ornata. The sequence continues at coordinate 374,871,249 of OZ017739.1, read as the reverse complement.
TGCGAATTTTGAATAATAGTGCTAATACACGGCCGGATTTGGTCCGGGCGGGCCACTGGATTTGGTCCGCTCCGTACCAAATCCGGTCGTCTGGAGAGCAGTCCGCGGACGAAAATTGAGTCCGATCGAGTTTGATGGATTTTCCACCGGACCAAATCCAACTCGGTTCGCTCCGGACTCAATCTGCGTGTGTGGACAGAATGACCGGACAAATCGCAATATGTTGCGTAGCGGTGGCGATGTAGCAACAATTACTGCCACCGCAAAAGCGATTTATGTTTGTTGGACATAATCGATGCCAGTTCGTTTGCCATCTTCGCGCACCAAAAACTGAAGAGCGACTGGCTGGTCCGATCATGTGTTGCAAAAGAGCGGACCGAACCTCATTAGGTTCGGCCGGACCAAATCCGGTCGTCTGTTACATATTTAAAGATTTGAATTTATACGCTTACAACGTTCAATTGACTCAAGAAGTGAAGCCTACTAACCATTTCAAGCGTCGTCAACACCACAAATGGTTGGTTGAACAGACAGAAGGGAATGGTAACTTTGCAAAGAAAATCATCTTCAGCGACGAGGCACACTTTCACCTCAGTGGATTCGTTAACAAGCAGAATTGCATTTGGCAAATGAGAATCCACGAGTGATTGTTGAAAAGCCGATGCATCCACAAAGAGTGACTGTTTGGTGCGGTTTATGGGCAGGCGGCGTAGTCGGGCCGTACTTCTTCGAAAATGAGGACGGCCAAGCAGTTACCGTGAATGGTTTTCGCTATTGTGAGATGTTAACGGTTTTCTTGTGGCCAGAAATTGAGGTTATGGACCTGGGTGATATGTGGTTCCAACAGGATGGTACCACTTGCCACACAGCCAATGAAACAATGTCTCTGTTATCTCACGTTGTGGCGATATTGATTGGCCGCCACGATCACGTGATTTGACACTGTTAAACTTCTTTCTCTGGGGATATTTAAAAGAAAAAGTGTACGTCGATAAGCCGAACCAATTCAAGAGCTAAAGGATGAGATAATTCAGCACATTAACGACATTGAACCTCAATGATGTCTCAGAGTCATTGAAAATATGGACCATCGGATAGAAGTATGCCATCGTAGCCGTGGCAACCATTTTGATTCACACATAATTGTCATACATCCTTCTATGACAATAAAAAATATGTATAGGGAGCCCCTCCTTAAGCATATTGAAATATTTTCTTGCACTGCAAATTTTGAGAGGTACCACTTTTGACCTACGTAGAAAATTGTATCCTTCCAGCTCATGTAGTTTGCGAGAAAACTTGCTGTGACGCACGAACGGACGGACGGATAGACAGATCGCAATTTTACAATTTTTTAGGGTATTGCCTGCTTTATAAATACTACCAAGTTTAGCCATTTAAAACGTTTCCATGAAAAATATATATTATTTTAGCTGCTACTAAAATAGCGAATTTCGCTTACCTTCTGGCCTTCGGGGGCCGCAATTTTGTATGCATGCATTTGATTTTGGATTACTTTAAAGTTTTGTGTGCTAGGAGCTCATCAAACAATGTCAGTGAGTTTCAATCTAGACAGGGCAAAGGTATTTGATTTTTAGTGAAAATGGCACCTAAAAATATTAGGTTTGAAATTTTTGACTTCTTTATTTTTCATCCGATTTTGACAATTTTTTCACAACGCAAGAACTTAGTACACACATCCATGATTCCAAGTTTCGTCAAACTCCGTTGGAAAACGGTTTAAATCACATATGTAAGCCGCCACCATTTTGAAACTTGCCTATGCATGATCACCAAAATAACAAAGTTTATAGATCTGATTTATTTCTATCTTAGAACGAAGTATACAAGGTTCTTTCAAAACTAAACGAGACTTTTGTCATAATTTTTTTTTTGGTGAATGCTGTGAATGAAATAGTGCGTCATATCCCTCCTTGACTTCCAGTGAAAGTTTGGTGACATTCGGTTCAGTGGAAGCGAAGTTATTGCGTCTAAGTGACAGTATGTTTGTGTCATTGGTACAAAAATGAGTTTCCAACAAAGAGCTAACATCAAATTTTGTTTTAAAATCGGTAAAATATTTACCGAAACATTTGAATTGAAGAAAAACATTTATGGCGATGATTGTCTATCTCGTGCTATGAGTGGTTTACACGTTTCAGAGATGGTTGTGAGGACATAAATGACGATGAACATACGGGCCGGCCAAAATCAGTGATCACCGAAAATTCTATCGAAGATGGGAGTGAATTTATCAAAGTGAGCTAAAATCATCGTTGAAATTCATGGAATCGGCGTTGAATATCTCCAAAACATCGATTTCTTGCATTTTAACCGATCATTTGGGCTTACGAAAGATGTGTGCACGTTTTGCTCCGCACAAGTTAACTGATGACCAAAAATTGCTCATCATTCAACATTCGAAACACATCATTAAAGAGGCGAGGAAAGACGAGACATTGTAACTGGTGATGAACCTGAAACCAAGCGTCAAAGTACCGAATGGAAGGCCACAGACGAGCCTCCACCCATAAAATCGCGTTTGGAGAAGCCAAAAATCAAGTCGATGCTCATTTGTTTTTACGATTCCAAGGAAATTGTCCACAAGGAATTCGTGCCAATGGGCCAAACCTTCAATGCCATTTTCTATCTTGGCGTTTTGAAGCGTTTGTTGCATCGCATTCGTCGAATTCGGCCTGAATACCGCGAAGGAGGAAGCTGGCGCTTATTGCATGATAATGCACCATCTCATCGATCCACTCTTGTGACTGATTTTTAGGGTTTTGTAAAATAATTTTACAAAACCCTACTAAAATCGCGTCCTGTCTGTCCGTCTGTCTGTCCGTCCGTGTGTCACAGCACTTTTTCTCACAAAACACTTAAGCTAGAAACATCAAATTTTGTATGCAGCTGTAAAGTGGTGCCCTCTTCAAAGTTCAACTAAATAAAAGTTTTCAAAGGTATTTAAGGGGGGTGTTCCCATAGGGCGGAGTGGCCCCCAAAAAACAATTTTTTCGAATGTAGCCGATATGGGTATCAAATGAAAGGTGTTGATGAGCACTTTTCAAAACAGGTCTTAGTTTGGCAAAGTTTGCTTCGAGGGGCGCGCAGGGAGGGGAAATACACGAAAAATTTGTGTCCCCCCTCTCGATTGGACACCTGTGATCCGAAAAATCTGAAAACAATTATGGAGGTAGGTGTTTATGAGTACAACAACAACAAATACCTTAGAAGTCAAAATTCGCTCAACTTTGTTAATAATAGTATGATACTCGAATTTCACATTTTCCCCAATAATATCGTATAGGTACCCTCAAACATTTGATATTTAAGTAGTCCTGCGTAAGGTCCTTAAACTTTGTAAGTTTGATGAAAATCGAATGATATACACGGAAGTTATAGCCTTTTGGAATTTCTCCAATTACAACCACAATAGCACATGATTTTGGTATTTAATGGACTTTCCATCGAATCAGTCACTGCAGTTTTAATTTGAGCTTCGTGAAAGTTTCAAATAAGGACAATCACATTAATATTTTTAGAAGTTCAAGATTTGAATGATTTTCGTTGGTTGGCCCGTTGAAAAGAGAAAAACAACAAAAACATCTCTTTGACATATTTCGTGACTTTATTCGTTGCTGGTGACAGCATTTCTGAAAAGTTGAGTACAAAACCCTTCTGACATGAGCGTAGGTCTGTTTACCCAACTTGTTATACTTTTAATTCTTTTTTGAACTATCAGGGGCCGCCATTTTGAACTTTAGCGATTGCATTTTGATTATTTTCTCAGATATCAGTCGTTTAATATCAACAACTGCTGTGCTGAATTTTATTCGAATTGGAATTTCACTCTGAACAGCACAAAAATTTCCGCTTTTTATTGGAAACGGACGGCTGCTGTAAATTTTCGACTTTTTAATTTTTATCATCCGATTTGCAAAATAATGCAGGTTAATTTAATTTGCCTTAATAACTTATAATTTTAAGTTTCATTGGAATCTGTGGAGAAACTTAGCGGCTTTAGGGCTACAAAATAAAAATAAAAACATTTTAAGTCACCCCCTGTATAGGGAGCACCTTCTGAAACATCTTAAAATATTTTCTTGCACTGCAAATTTTGAGAGGCACAAATTTTGACCTACGTAGAAAATTTCATCTTTCTAGCTCATGTGGCTTACGAGAAAACTTGCTGTGACGCACGAACAGAGGGACGGACAGACAGATCGCAATTTTATAATTTTTAAGGGTATTGTCTGCTTTATAAATACTTCCAAGTTAAGCCATTTAAAACGTTTCCATGAAAAATATTTATTATTTCAGTTGCTACTAGAATAGCGAATTGCGCTTACTTTCTGGGGGCCGCCATTTTGAATGCATTTATTCGATTTTGCATTATTTTAAATCTTTGTGTCAAACTATGTGCCGAATCTCGTTCAAATCGGAGTCTCACTCTAGACAGGGCAAAAGTATTCCATTTTTAGTGAAAATGGCAGCTAAAAATATTAGGTTTGAAATTTTCGATTCCTTTATTTTTCATCCAATTTCTTCCACAATACAAGAATTTAGTACAAACAACCATGATTCCAAGTTTCCTCACAATTTGTTGGCAAATCTGGCCGCTAGACGGCCAAGAAAATCACATATTGAAACCGTTGCCATTTTGAAACTTTCAAATGCATAGTCACCAAAATGACAAAGTCTCTAGATATGATTAATTTCTACCTTCGAACCAAGTTTCATATACATCGGATTGAAATTACTACCCGTCATTTTGTTGTTTGTGACCTGGCCTCCTGTTTTTTTGCATAATTATTTATATAACTATAGTCTTTATCAAACTACCGAGTTTCATAAAAATCGGTTCAAAGCTTTGGTCATAACTACAACAACAAAATTTTGTATGCTTTTCGACCTTTAAGCGGCTGCCAACTTGTTTCAGTTTTGATCACACACATTAATGAACCTTTGTACCAAATTTCATCCAAATCGAAGCTATACTTTGGTCAGAACAGAAATCACGATTTTTCGGCTAAAACGGCCGCCATTTCGTTTTTGCCTGGCCGATATAGCTGGTTCACAAAATTAACCGAGATATTTACTCAATAGACGTTTTCTGAAAATCGGAGTCTTTTTGTGAAATGTATATATACAGGGTGCGGCGCCATAATCCGGACAAAATTCAATTTAAATTTCCCCCCATTGTATATGGTTTCGAGAGGTCGCAATTCTCGTGCAAATAGTTTTACGCATGTGTTGAACATTCATAACCTCGAAAAAGTCACAATGTTGAAGCCAAGTGCAGAGTATAATCGAAGAGCCGCGATTATTGAAAGTGTTCGCACTGGGCGCTCAGCCACAGAAATCTTTCGATTCTCCGGCTACCCAAGATCGACTGTGTATGAAGTTATTGCGAAATATAATGAATCGGAGAAGTCAGACAAAGAGCCCGCGACACCAGCAAGGAAACCCCACTCCAAAGAACGCGGTGTCAAGACCCCCGAAATCTTTAAACGGGCTCAATAATTGATTTTTGAGGATCCGACCCAGTCAATCCGAAAATTGTCGTCAGTTGTCGGTGTAAGTGAGAAAATTATGCGTCGAATCGTGGAAGAGGACCTCCGCTACAAGTCTTATACAATTAAAATAAAACAGATGCCTTCTAAAGCTGCAAGGACAAAACGCGTTGAACGCTGTAGCTTGCTTTTGTGTTCTTTACGAAACAAGGCTGCCGGACTCCTTAGGTTTTGGCCTCCTTTTGTCCTCCTAACAGCCCAGACTTGAATCCTCTGGATCACTTTGTATGGAGCGTGGTCGAAAGGGACACTAACAAGTACAGACATTCAAACGTCGCTTCATTGAGAGCCGCTGCTGAAGAGGTATTCACCGAAATGGACCGTGCCGCATAAAATGGGCCAGCGAACGCTTCAGACCTTGGATAGAGGCGGACATCGAAGCACAAGGGGGTTCTATAGAGTGAATGTGTTTTTTTATGTTTAACAAACAATTTAGTAAAAGAAGCAATTATAAACTTCCCATTTTTGTAATAAAAATTATTTTTCAATATTATGTTTAACTTGTCCGGATTTTGGCGCCGCACCCTGTACACACATATATATATATATATATATATATATATATATATATATATATATATATATATATATATATATATATATATATATATATATATATATATTGGAAAGGCTAAAAAGTATTGAGCCATTTTCGAATATTTATTTATTGATTATTATTGAGATTTTGCCATTTTTAGGTACAACCATTATTCCATATGTGTAGAACTTTTGTGGTTTATCGGCGAAAAACTTGGCCAATTGATTTTCACAGTCCCTTTTTGAAGTGAATTTCTTTTCATTAAGGAAGTTTTGCAGAGACCGAAACAAATTGTAGTCTGATGGTGCAAGGTCTGCCAAGCTCTGTCAATTTTTGCCGGGTCATCAAAGATGTGTGTGGTCTGGCATTATCATGATGGAAGACAACGCTCTTTCTATCGATCAATTTTGGCCGGTTTTTTTGAATTGCTTGTTGCAATCTGGCTAGTTGCTGACAGTACAGTGCCGAATTGAGTGTTTGGCCAGGTTCTAGTACCTCATGATAAACAATTTCCTTCCAATCCCACCATGCACACAGCATAACCTTATTTGGTGTCAATCCTGGCTTTGAAGGCGTTTGTGATGATTCGCCTTTTTTTGACCATGATCTTTTTCGAACGGCATTCTCGTATCTTAATCATTTTTCATCGCCCGTAATGATTTGCTTAAAAAATGACTAGTTGTAAAGGCTGGGATAACGAAGAGGTTATCCCCACCTGCCAGTGAGATTTTGATAACGGACACTGCAAGAGATTCAAAGTTTTGAATCCGACTTTTTCAATATTCTCGAGACAATAGGGTCTTCTAAAAAATATCTCGGTGCCACCTCCCCCGTCACCTATTGCCTTATCGTTTCTTACGAATTAAAAATCTTTGAAAGCCATGGAGTGCCGTGAATTGAGGTGGGTTTCAGTGAGAAGCATGATGTGAGGCTTCTGCTTGAAAATGAATTCAAGGAGATAATCACGTCGATGTGGAGTAACAATTGAGTTGACGTTAATTGAGATGAGACGAAGCCTATCAATGGGAATGTGACTGGATGACAAGTTATTTTAAGACATTTGAAAAACCTAAACGCTGAAAAGAAAAGTCAATTTTTTTATCTTGTTTGTCGATTCTATCCGATAAAGAAATATGTTGCTGGTAAATTTTAAGAAGCAGCTTATTATTGCCACTTACAATATTAACATTATTTGCAGCATTAGCTGCTCCACTGGCAGCGACTGGAACTGATACACCAGGCTTGACGGAATTGGAAGGTATAACACTGCGATGTAATTGTGTTTGCTTTGCAATAAATTATGCTTTTGCATCTTTATATTGGGAGCATCCTCGATATGATGCAAGGTGCCTACAAACACCACCGTTAACTCTGTATAATTTTTCTTTAGGCTCCGTCTGAGCCAATTTGCACTCACCGGGAGCATGAACATCTCTGCATTCTACATTTTGCGCTCCTATAGTGCATGGCGCAGTTGGGAGCCGAATCACCAAATCTTAGATACCAGTAACACTGGTTGATTACTCTTTTCTGGTGGTGTTCCTCCCTCACCACTCAGAAATTCAAGTACCTCATTTGTTGAACGGCACTTGGACTGCTTATGTTGAAATTTGTACCAAGTAAAGTGGTAAATTCTTCTTTTGTACGGTGGATCTTCTATTCGCAAAGTTTTTTGGCGAAAATATATTTTTCTGGTCCGGCTTCCTTGGGCACCTGAAGAAGATCGACCGTACCATGTCCGCAGCTCAGACCCTTCAACAAAAAGGTCTGAGTTTTTCACTTTTTGGGCATAGGTGAAGTTTGGAACCTCCCCAGAATTCAACGTATCTTCGGCTGACTTGAAATCAACCTATGATTTCGTTCTAAGAATTAGTTTTTCAGCATAAATGCTTTTGATCTCGAAATTGCTTAGTTTATTTTCGGCTGCCAAGAGCTATACCATATCTTTTCTGCTTTGTTCGTACATAATGATTAGCGGAGCTTTTTTGCCTTTTCGGTGACTTCTTCAGAGGAACCAACGGAACTGCACTTTAATGATACGAACATTGAATCATAAGTTTAGAAGAAATTAGATTGTGGATTGTGTGGAATGGGTGTCCTGCATTTCAACCTTTGACAGACTTATTGTGCCCCCATTCTCATTGGAGTGCTTAGAGTTCCAACTTCTCTCAGAAAGTAGATGATTTTCATTGACCCTAGGTGTCCAAGTTGCTCTTCAGCTAGGCAGTAAGTACCCAGCATATCTCTTTCCGGAACAGAGTTCCACATCACGTCAGATGAAGTTCTGCTGTTTCATCTGCATGCAAACCTGCAGAACGTGCACTCGCCGTTGTCTCTAAGACCCATTTTCGTAAGGTGTCTTTCGAGTTTACAGTGCCCCGTGAATAACCCCGTAAAGATACTTAATTGATTCTTGCCTAATTTGATGCGCGATCTGTATGGTTTCTCATCATAGGCGCTAAAGAACGCATTCGATGTTTTAAGTCCTGGATAACTACTCCAGTGTTTCTTGCATTCTGTAGTTTCTACTTCCACCAGGTTCACCGCACAAAGTGCTTTTCAACCGCGAACAGACATGCTTTTAATCGCTCCTGTCAAGTTTTCAAAAAATTAAGTTAATTTGTTGACGTTTAAAAAATTCGTTTAATTTTTATTTTTGTAGGAAAAAGCTTATATAGTCGAAGCATTCGAATTATATCGAATATTATTTTACTTCGATGAATCAATAAAAGCAAATACTCCAAAGAAAAATTCAGGACTGCTGGTATGGAGGAACCCGACGACTTCCTACCGTTTTTTTTTTTTTTTTTTTTTTTTTTTTGTGGTAGGGAGGTGAAGGCATTTATGCCCGCCGAGTCTGGCCGTGTGGGACTCCCATGGAGGATACCTTTGGACTACCCACTCAACACCTCCCCTGTCAATCTGAGAACCTAGCCTGGAACCGTTTGACACATTACTTCGGGCCAGGTCTCGTTTTGTTACGCCGTGGGGCGCTTTCAAGCTGGGGAGTCCCTTTCCTAGCGGGAGGGGAGGGGGGAAGAGGAATTGCCAGAAGAGTGATCACCCAGCCCCAGTGCCTCCGGCTGCTGTGAGTCCCTTTTATATTTTAGGACTGCCCGAGCATAATGTGCCACCTGGTTCCATTTGTCAACCGATTCGAGCATCACCGCAACTATATTATCCGGGGTGAGCTCTCCCATCTCCCTGTAGAGTTCCCTTCGCAGCCTGGCCCATTTGGTACACGCAAAAAATGTGTGACAGGCATTGTCCTCCTCTCCTGGGCAAAGCCGACAATCGGGAGACCGTGACTTGCCGATCTTGTGCAGGTAAGACTGAAAACACCCGTGTCCGCTCAAAAGTTGGGTCAGATAGAAGTCAGTCTCACCATGCCTTCGATTTAGCCACGGTCTCACATCCGGGATGAGGCACGCAGTCCACCTTCCCTTCGTGCAATTCCTCCAAGACTGCTGCCAATCGTTGAGCGAGCGTTGTCTCTCCTCGCGGACAACCATTTCCCTCGCATCCTCGTTTCGGCGCAGGTAAATAGCGCGGCGCTCTCTAGCAAGGAGGGCGACAGGTATCACGCCTGCAATCACTCTCACCGCCGAGTCGGAGACTGTTGGATACGAAGATGCAATTCTCAGTGCTCCTCTTCTCTGTACCTGTGCCAATCGTTTTCGGTATACCTCCTTGCTGAGAGCGTTGCCCCATACCTCTGCTCCGTACAGTAGCACTGACCCTACAGCACTCATCAAGAGGCGTCTTCTTGATGGGCTGGGTCCCCCTACGTTGGCCATAAGTCGACTCAGGGCCGATATTCCCGAAGCAGCCTTCTCAGCCGTTGCCCTGATTTGCTCAGAGAAACTCATCTTCGAGTCGATCAGTAGCCCCAGGTACTTCACCGCTGGCTTCGATTCGATCTGTATATCTCCAATACTGATCATCCTTACTCTAGGGATTCTCTTTTTTGTCAAGATGACCACTTCGGTTTTCTCCAGTGCTAAACTGAGCCCGCGAGCAGTCATCCAGTCGCTCACTCGGCGCATTAGCATACCTAGCCTAAGTTGCGCTTGTTCAACGGTGCGTCCGGCGACCAGGGCCGCAACATCATCCGCATAGCCGACCAAGCGCGACTCATCTGGCATCTCAAGTCTCAGTAGCCCGTCGTAAGACACGTTCCACAGGTCCGGACCAAGGATAGATCCCTGGACGACTTCCTACCGTTGGGGGAACCTAGGGAGACAACGAATACGAAATTGGCGGCAATCGTTAATAAAAGAGGACATAATCAAGAAAACTCCGCAGATGGCGGATGTAAAATGCAAATAGTCGAAAATGAAGAGGAAGTGATGCGACCTCGACAAGAAAACCAAGGACTAAGGCTATTACTTAAGGGTTTTCCAATAAGAGGTGTTATTTTGAATATCCGCTATTTCGGTAGATATCACTTTTGAAGCTGTCATTATTTGGTATTTGACAAATAGAAACTACGTCATTAATAAAAATGGAACGATACACGCTTCAACAATGCATTGAAATTATTAAAATCCACTATAAAAACGGTGAAAATTTGGCAGAGACGGTTCTTAAAACTCGGACTCGGATCTTAATATAGAAATTGGTGGAAAAGTTCGAGCTGTTGGGACAACTTAGAGATGTGTAGAATAAAACCCGTGCACGTCACTCAAGAATAGCAGAGAATATTTCTGCTGTAGCCGGAAATGTTGAAGAAAACCCAGGTTTGTTCATTCCTTGTCGTTCGTTGGAATTAGGCATTCTACAAGCGTCATTACACCGTTTTTTGCATCAAGATTTGGTTCTGAAGGCTTATAAATTTCAGTTAACACAAGACTTCAAGTCGGTCGATCATCAACAACGTCGTGTCTTTGCTGATTGGGTCCATGATATGCATGAAAATGATCTGGAATTCCATCGAAAAATCATCTTGAGTGATATGGCCCATTTCCACCTCGGTGGCTTCGTCGACAAGCAAAATTGTCGCATCTGGGGCTCAGAAAACCCAGGAGTTATTGTTGAAAAGCCTCTCTATCCTCAAGGTGTGACTGTTTGGTGCTGTTTATAATCCGGCGGAGTCATTGGACCTTACTTTTTCGAAAATGAGGCTGGAGCAACAGTTACGGTGAACGGATTGCGCTATCGAGAGATGATCAATGATTTTTTATCATCGGAATTGGATGGTATTGATTTGGACAACGTTTACTTTCAACAAGACGGCGCTACGTGCCACACAAGCAACGAAGCCATTGATCTTTTACGGGAAAAGTTTACGGACCGTGTTATCTCTGTGATTCAACACCTTGCGACTTCTTCCTTTGGGGCCACGTGAAAGAGAATGTCTACGCCAACAGCCCAGCGTCGATTCAAGACCTCCAAGATGGAATTCGTGAGGCTATCGAGGACATACGGCAGCCACTTTGCGATTTGGTTATGGAAAATTTCATGAAAAGGATATGGTCATGTAACCGACTAGTATAGAATAAAGCGCCTTTCACTTTGACTTTCTTCAATGCACTTCTATCTACTGGACTTGCTTCAAAATTCATTTGATTACATTATTCGTTCGTGTTTGGGTTACAGAGATTCATATGTGTCCCAAATTTCAACTTAATCTATTGTGTAGATACGTCCTTTTTGCATTCATATGGATGAAACGCTAAAAACTGTTGGGAGTTTTGTCTGTTGGCATTCACAGCCTTTACAACGCCTTCAATACTCAACATTTGTTACAAACGCATACTGTAATAAGTACTCGTATAAAATTACAAGGAAACGTTTGCATTTAATGAAGTATTTGTTAAGCTTAAGACTGTCACCGACCGAAACTTAAAATTAGGTATTCTCGGCTGCGTGAGCACCTTGAAAAATAGCTTGAAAGTAGACGTTGCAACCAAATACTTGTAGGACGAAAAATCCTTCAGATTACTTTTGGTTACCCGTCCATGGCATGTTAGATATGGCGAGCTTCGCGTGTAAAATTCTCAAAAAAACTACCTAGGCAAACACAGCGAATTTTTCGCATAGCTTCATAAGCAGAATGCAGCTTCCTACATAGGAATTGTTTTGGAGGATTGATGAATAGGCTTTGCGATCAGCAAATGCGCATAATTAGCTGGAGAAGTTTCAATTATAAAAGGATATGGGGTATTTGTGCAAAAGCATTTAGAATATTAATTCCGACGTTTCTAACAGAGTTTTAATACTGGCTACTAATACGTGATTTTCTATTCTTTTTAATGAAATATAAATTTCATGATTGTTTCCACTCTCTGCATAAAATTGGCAGTTCCTTACACATGCCCAAGTAGTTTTTGCATCACGTTAACCATTCTAAGATATAGGCTGAACGTTTGTAGAACATATGTATATTCCCAAGATACTTCAAAAACCTGTTCCCCATATATTCCGATCAATAAGCATCACGTCCAAGGAACATGGGTTTCACCATTAACTTCTTTTAGTTACAAGCGATTCCACTGCGAATCTTTGTCTATGACTGCCAGTTACTTCATTGACTTACAATTCATTTGCTGTTGCATTATTATTTATTCTTCCATTCTAAAGTGCTTTGAGTATCTCAGCCTACAATTTTTCTACTAATAGCAATATCTTCGCTGCACCAAACCTTCAGCACGATCCTTTCACTACACCTTGTTAGATTAAATTTAAAGCGGAGTCGGCCGCGTTGCGCAGTGAACATCGAATTCATACATTCATAAGTTCATGATCAAAGGAGGATTAATGCTCAGATTCCCGACAGCAAAACATGTAATTATGATATTATTAATTATTTCTCGACGGGTCTAGCATGCCCTTAAGTTTCGCGAATAATCATCACGAGTCTGCCAAAGAATGGTTTCTGATGATCGGCGCAGAGCTGAAGTGATTATTTCGGATTGGCTGTAACATTGCTGAGTGCATGAGAATGGCCCTAGTTCGCGAAAGGCAATAATGTCAGATTTTAAAATTAAATTTTACGATAATGGGCATTTTAGTCAAGTTGTTGGCTAAGAGCAGACTGGGTTGGCTTGCTGAACCAGCGGAACGAGCGTCGTGTGGAACCATAAACTTAAGAAGTTTAAGGCGTGCATAACGCATGCTAATAGAGCACTTTCTTTTGTTCATTTGGATTTTGTTGGACATGTTATAAATGTCACTTTCCTGAGTAATTCAAATAAAATTGGTGAATATGTGTATCAGCCGGAGTGTGTTGACACGGGCGTTATTTAAAGAATAATTAGTTGTCTTAGTAAATTGTTATTTGGGATATTATCGCGACTATTCCAAGAAAATAAGCGGCCAATAAGTGTTTTCTTTTCAGTTTATCCACATAAAGGATTTCAAGTAATGTTTCAACATTTCAAAAGAAATTAAGATTTCTTTCTCTGTTTTATTAGTTTTTCTACGTTTATTACACCCCAGCCCCTCCGAACGGGGACAGCTTCAGTAATTATAAAAATCCATTATTTTTTTATGGAAAAAATCTGAAATTTTACCCGTTTTTTTTATTTAGCCCCGATTTTTCACTCATCGATACTAAATTAGACATCGATATTTTCAACTTTGAATTGCTATGTTACGACCGACTTCACTATTAATTGTTCAGCGTTTGTTTCAAGTTCTGGTTGACTCGTATATCGTGTCCGTCATAGTTGATTTTGTGTTTCCACGAAAAAGCCATTACAATTCAAATGTTATCATTCATTCATTTTCTCTTTTCTGTACATAATCTACATTTTGTATATCTTCTTCCTTGCATTACAGCCCCTCTTGGGCCTTGGCTTCCTCCAAATAGCGCCTCCAACTCTCACGTTCCATTGACCGCGTCCTCCGATTTCGAAACCCAAGCAGCGATGAACTGTCTTCGACGACCGAGTGAGACCAGCGTTTACTCGGTTTCCCCACTGGTCTCCGGCCTTCAGTTCTCCCAACGAATACCTTTTTGGGTATCCGTTATTCGTCCATACGATTCATGTGGTCAGCCCATTGCGGCTTCCGCAGTTTTACAATCGTTGAGATCTCCGGTTCGTCAAAAATTTCATACAGCTCATGGTTGTATCGAATTCGCCATTGGCCCCCATCTGGCTTCGCTCCGATTATTCGCCTCAGGACCTATCGCTCAAAGGCGTTCAATATATTTGCGGATGCTTGGGTTAGGGTTCATGTTTCACACCCATAGCATAACACAGGTCAATTGAAATTGAGGCTGAATGTCCATTGACGCTCATCTTGAAGTATTTGGCCTCCCTGCTCAATACAGGGTACGGACCGTCATATGGTGGCGTCAGCGATGATTTAACTTTGTCGTTTTGTATGAATACGTGTGTAATGGTGCCTAGTGCTCGGTGTACGAAGGTAGAGTTGTTTGCGTGGTGCGCGATGTCGCTAGGTCGCAATTTTGCCACGCGAGACCTGAAATCGCGCAAGAAGTCTGTGTAATTGGTGCTTGGCTAGAATGCGGGGAAGAATTTTCCAAGCAGTCGTAAGCTGGTGCCGTAAACCATGTCTGCGGGTGCTGCATTGATGTCTTCCTTCAAAGTAGCGCGCAGACCAAGAAGTAGAATAGGCAGCACTTTCGTCCATTCGACTATATCATAGTAGCGGATGGCGGCTTTGACTGTGCGATGCCATCTCTCGATGATTCCATTGGCGGCAGGATGGTAAGCGGTTGTCCGCAGGTGGTCGATTCCCAGGATACAGATCAGCTCAGCAAAGATTTGGCTTCGAACTGGCGTCTCAGGTCGGTAGTGACCCCTGCTGGCACTCCGAAGCGCCTAATCCATGTATTGATTAGCACCTCGGCGACTGATGTTGCTGTGATATTTTGGAGCCTCGGGCCATCGGGTGGACCTGTCGATGATAGTTAGGCAATACCGGTAACCATCGTTCGGGGACAGAGGTCCGATGAGATCTATGTTGATGTGCTCGAATCTGGTATCTGACAGGTTGTAGCGTTGGAGCGGTGACTTGACATGTCTTCCGATCTTGTTGCGTTGGCAGGCCATGCAGCTTCGCACAAAGCCATTGATTTCCTTATTCATGGCTGGCCAGAAGAAGCGATCGGTGATGAGTTGTCTAGCCGCTCGTATGCCCGGGTGGGTTAGGCCATGCATCATCTGCATGATTGTTGACCTAAATTGCTGCGGTACGTAGGGTCAAACCTTGTCGTGGGTGACTATGCAGTGCAGTGGTGTACTGGAATTAGCTAGCTGCTGCTTCTTCCATTCGAGTTGATTCGTTCGGTTCTCCAGCAAAGCCTTAAGTTCGGGATAGTTTTGCTGAGCTAAAGCGAGAGAAAAGAAGTCGATTTTGGAGATCGTACTTACTCGAGACATATGATCCGCGATTAAGTTATTCGGGCCCGTAGTGTAACGGATGTCAACGGTGAACTGAGAGATGCGGCTCAGTTGACGTTGTTGCCTCAGTGACACTTTTTCCGATTGCTGCTGGAACGCAAACTGCAGTGGCTTGTGGTCGGAAAACACAGTGAAAACTCTGCCTTCCAATATGTAGCGGAAGTTTCTGATGGCCTCGTGAATCGCTAGGAGCTCCCGGTCGTAGGTGCTGTAGCGTTGCTGACTGTCGTTGAGCTGAAAAATCCTAGAGGCTCTGTTCTAGTGTTTAACGTCTGGTGCAGGATAGCTCCGAGTCCATCGTCTGAGGTGGCCACAGATAGGGACCATGTAGCTATTGGATCAGGATGCGCGAGTGATGGAACCTTGCTCAATTCCGATTTGCACCTGTTGAATGCTGCTGATGCCTTGTCCGTTTACTTAAGCTCTGTTTTGTCGCGTTTCTTGTTTCCCGGTATCAGCTGTTGGAGCGGGCGTTGGTTTTCAGCGGCATACGGCAGGAATCGTCTGTAGAAGTTGATGATACCCAGGAATGACTTCAGCTGCAGAACTGTCTTGGGTTTCGGGATCACCGATATGCCGTGTATCTTCTCAGGTAAAGGCTTCAATCTGCCGGACGAAATTGTGTGTCCCAAAAATCGCAATTCACTTAATCCAAATTGGCATTTGTCGATATTGATAGCAAGTCTATATTGGCGTAGACGATCCAGCACTTCCGACACGTGCTGTTGATGAGTTCGCTGATCTGGCGAGAACACTAGTATATTGTCTATGTTGACGAATGCGTTGTCGTGGCCACGTAGCACCTTGTGCATGAATTGTTGGAACGTTTGACCTACACTGCATTGGCCGAAAGTCATGTAGACAAACTCGTATAATCCAAACGGCATGATGATTGCTGTCTTCGGGACATCATCCGGCTCGACCGGAATTTGATGAAATGCCTTCTGTAGGCCAATCACCGTGGAAACGTTCATGTCGTGCAACGCAGCAGTGCAGTCCTGCAGGAATCCGATTGGATATCGATCTGGAATGATGCAGGCGTTGTCCCCGCACGGTCACCAGTCGCCGTTGGCTTTACGGACCTTGTGCAGAGGACTGCTCCATGCACTCTTAGATGGACGACAAATTCCTAATTGCACTAGGTTATCAAGCTCGGGTTTTGCAGCAGTGAGTTTGTCAGTTGGAAGGCAGGCTGCCTTTGCGTTGACTGGAGAGCCTTTCGTCACGATGTGATGAGTTGTTGTGCAACTAATGTTGCGATGGGTCACTGTTTCTGTGATTTCGGGGTATTCCGCAAGAATTGCAGCGTATTCACTTTTAAAAGCTGCAGATGTCGAAGAGACTACTGGTGGCTGGTCTTGGATGGGGCGTTCACCTTCGCTGCTGTCGCAATTGGTTGCTTGATTAGTTTCCGCCCTCTGATGTCAACGAGTAGTCCGTGATGCTCGAGCAGGTCGGCTCTAATGATCGGGGAGTTGACCTCTGCTGTGATGAATGACAAAGTAACAGGCTTCGATATCCCGAGATTTAGGGGTTAAACTCCGCTTCTCATATGTACGAAAAACGAAAACATTAGCAGCTAATAAGTAGGTGCCTGAATCTGGGTTACTTCGATCTCAGATGGTCGGTGGAATCACGGAAACGTCTGGGCCGGTGTCGATTAATAGTGCGCCAATGCCTCTGCTATCGCGAATGTATAAGCGATGCACTGAGCACACACCGGCTAGCTGTTGTGGAGAGGATAACTTTAGTTTTTTTCTGCCTGCCATGACTGCACGGCGGTCGGCATTTCGTGGCTTCTGGGGCAAAACGGCTATGGAACCAGCAGGCCTCGGTGTGGTTTGAGCGATTTTGACGGTGTTTGTGAAGGCGCCCGTGGTCTTCCTTTTCCAGTGTTTCATGTGCACGTGCACTCACCCTTTTGTTTTCGGCTCCTGTGCTGCTCATAAATTCGTCGTGCCAATTTTTGAATTTCTCCCAAGAGCTTGCTGAGCTCGGCAAAAACTCTCGTCGCTAATGAAGTGGCTCCAGGTGATAATTTCTCCAAAGTTACAATTTATATTGGATTCTTATGAAACCTAAAATCAAGGTGGACGCTAATGAGATTATGTATTAAATGCATCAGAACTTAAAATTCGATTCCTATGAACGCTGCTGATTTTAGCCGTAGTGGTTTATGCATTGCAGTAAAAAATTATATTTTAATATACATGGTACAATATATTCAAAAAACTGAGTTTTGAAAGGTTTGAAATGAAAAAAATTGCACTAAAAAGGGTGAAATAAAAAATGTTTAGAAAATAAAGAAAACCGACTTGGCAATGCCCTAAAAAGGATGGAATAAATTTTATGGAAGTGGTGCCAAATCAGTTTCCCCATTTCAGCAAAAATACTTCCAAAATCTGTACTATTTCAAACGAATCGGGGATAAAATGATATGGCACCGCTTCCATAAAATTTATTTCAACCTTTTCAGGGCATTGCGAAGTCGTTTTTTTTTCTAAAAGTTTTGTATTAAGCACATCGACTAAGGATCTGTAAAAAAAGTGGAGCTGATGTAGCTCGGAAACGGTCTAAAGACTAGAATCTTGTCGATTTTAGCCAGTAACTTGACTTATTCAAAGATCTAGTGAGCAAAATTAATGAAAAATCAAGGGCATTTGATTGTTACAACATATGTTATAACATGACTTGCAAGAAGTGTTTCCTAATGTTACAATGTCCTTAAGAATATATTGCGCGTTATCTGCAACATCTGTAAGCTGAGAGCGAAGCTTCGGCAAACTGAAAATGGTTAAAATATATCTGTGCTTAGAAAGAGTCAGGAACGTCTATTTGGGCTCGTGACGCTAGCCATTGAAAATAAAACTGCCTTCGAGATGGACATAGATGAGCTAACAGATTCTTTGTAAAAATGGAAATACAGTCTAGCAAAATCAGAGAGGAAACATGTTGGGCAGACAGAACTACACTCATCTCAAAAGGGTTTTGAACTCACTTACGATCTGCAGACACCAATAATGAATGAGCTCAAGAAACACTTTAAGGATATCTACAAAAAATAAACACTCGCTTTGAGAGAGTAACCATTGCTAGTCCATTTTAATCTGGCGCCATTTTGTTGCATATTTACAAAAAAAACTATTGAATGATTGAAATCTTAGAGATGTTTTATTATTCATATTATCTGGAAACTAGGAGTGTGTAGTGTGTGTAGTGTCTAGTTTGATGGAAAGCCCGAAGGGTAAAAACTTTATTGGAACTTTGAGAGCGTAAGAACCTTTCCTTAAATTTAAATTTAAGGATACCCATATGAGGTACTGGAAAAAATATAAAATGATATTTTTACAAATTCTACTGTTATAAACAAAATGGACTCAATTTCAACTTATGCAGCATTTGTTATTGTCTTTAAGATGTACGTTTTCATCCAGAGTTAATAGCTTGCACTTTCCATGCAAGTTAGGGAAAAATAGCACAAATTCATTCAATACTCTAATTTAAAACGACTGCCATTTTGTATTACGATTACTAATATCACTTGTTGAACAGTTTCTCAAAAATCTGTATGATATTCATATTTCCTGAAATTTTCATTTAAACCCTAACACGCCCGTAGTGTCTGAGTCTATGGGAAGCGCACATTGTTCCAAAGCCATGTATTGTTGTTTTTGAAACACCCAAAATTTAAACCACCGTAAAGCGTTCATGGTTGATTAGCCTTATAAGTAGCCAAATTTCATTGGATTTAAGGGTACCCTCACAATTTTATTCAGGAAAAATGTAAATATTATGACTAACAAAGTTTAGCGTATATTAACTTCTCAGGCAATTTCCGTTGTAAAGGGTGGTCCAAACATAATGCACGATGTTGATTATGAGTCACACCTTAACGTCAAGTTTTTCGGCAAAGTTAATTTGACATTTCTTTGTATCAGTGTTTCACAAATTCAACCCTGAAGAGTTACACAATTAAGCAGCGCGTTAAGGTTATTGAAGCCTTTTACGAGAATGAGCGTTCTAATCAAAATGCATTTCGTGATTTTTTTTTTGGTCAGCATAATCGACCAAATGTGTCCACAATCGGGAGAATTGTGCGTGAATTTCAGCAAATTGGGCCTGTAGGAAATGTGAAATGACCTGTGCATGCTCGCCCAGTTCGTTCTGCGGAAAACATTCCTGTTGTTCGCGATAGTGTGGTAGAACAGCCGTCAACGTCGACTCGTCGTCGTGCCCAACGATTAAACATCTCGAGAACAAGAAGAATTGAATTTACACGCTTACAAGGTTCAACTGACTCGAGCGCTGAAGCCTACTGACCATTTCAAGTATCGGCAATACGCCAAATGGTTGGTTGAACAGACAGAAGGGAATGGTGACTTTACAAAGAAAATCATTTTCAGCGACGAGGCACACTTTCACCTCAGTGGATTCGTTAATAAGCAGAATTGCCGCATTTGGGCAAATGAGAATCCACGAGTGATTGTTGAAAAGCCGATGTATCCACAAGGAATCACTGTTTGTTGCGGTTTATGAGCTGGCGGCGTCATGGGGTCGTATTCTTTCGAAAATGAGGACGGCCAAGCAGCTCTGTGCATATTCAAAAAAAAGTGTACGTCAATAAGCCAAGAATAGTTCAATAGCGTGATTTAGTTCAGGGGATTTTTCGGACAGAATACGAGTGTTCACTCAGTAGTGATATGTACTGATTTAATCAGATCATATCATAGCTGAGCAGGCACACGGGAGCATGGTACTGACCAAACCAACTTCCGAAAAAGATCAATACGGTCATGAAAATGAGATACTCTAAGTATCTCTGATCGAAGGCCCGAGAGGGGCTGTAATGCTACAAAGATGAAGAAGTTCAAGAGCTAAAGGATGTGATGGTTCGGCACATTAATGGCATTGAACCTCAATTATGTCTCAGAGTCATTGAAAATATGTACCATGGGATAGAAGTATGCCGCCGCAGCCGTGGCGAGCATTTGGGCGATATTTTGTTTCACACATAATTGTTATAGATCCTTCTACTATAATAAAAATAGCAACATAATTCTCTGAAAAATTTTTGTTTCATTTACTGTAGTGATGTAATTAGAAAAAATGTCCTTGAAGGACTGCAGGGATGGTCTGCTGCCTCGGCGAAAGAGGATGATGAGATCCCCCGCGATTGGTCTTGTCTGAGGACGCGTGAATGCGCTGGCAGGCTAGCGTTGTAGTGTTGTGGGTGGGTTCTCTTCCCCAGCACAAGAACACACTACAAAAAAATTTCGCATTCACGAACGAAAAAGGGTCGAATGCCGATCGACTGGTGTCGAGGCCGAGGTGACCTACTAAGGGTTGAAATTACTTGTTCAAAGAACAAATTGGGCCTGGATAAAACGGACGGACTTCAGAGACTTCGTCATTACCGATACTTATGGTCCAGAAATATGAGTGGGGCATTCAGGTGGGAGCGGTGCCCCCTCACTCCCTCCCAACTGGATCAAGATCGAAGCGTAGACTCATACAAACATAATTGGCATGAATTTTTCATCAAATGAGAAATATAAACGTGGCTAATTCATGTCATATATAGTCTGTGTGGTCTGGTGGTTAGAGCATGAACGCATAAGCCGAAGGTCCCAGGTTCAAATCTCGTTGGGAGCAACGCGATTTAGTTCAGGGGATTTTTCGGACAGACTACGAGTGTTCACTCAGTGGTGATATCTACTGATTTAATCAGATCATATCATAGCTGAGCAGGTACTGACCAAACCAACTTCTGGAAAAAATCAATACGGTCATGAAAATGAGATACTCTAACTATCTCTAAGCGAAGGTCCAAGAGGGGCTGTAGTGCTACAAAGAAGATTATGTGATGGAATCACACAACACTATACCATATAAGGGCACGCGAGTGGAAGGCCACTCTACCCGGGCGAGAGCCCCTACAATTCAATAGAAGGGAAGCGCGCACTCGATGGCTAGCTCATTTCAGTGGAGGGACCCGCTATAGTTGCGGGTCTCATACCCGGTCAGGTTTAACGAAAAGGAAAGACCGAATTTAATTCGTTAATTACACATTTTTTTTATTATGATACTTGTTACATTATGTGCATACTGTTGTTCATTTCTATCTCATTCATTGATGACAATTACTACCATTTACGTTACGGGCTATAAAACAAATGGGGTGTCAACAAATTTCGACAGGCTTGGCTGGATCATTTGCAAAAATAAAGTTTAATTAATCGTTTTCTAGCGAGCTGACGCGTTTATTTGCTACTTAATTTTTTTTTTTTAATTAAAATTCGCACCACTTTTCTGTCTGCCATTTTTTTCACAAACAAACAAGAAAACTTTCCTTCTACCCTTGACTTGTCTTTCCCAGAAATGTAAGTAATCATGAAAAAAATAAATTAAAAAAACTTGTATACAAGTGGAAAATTTTTAAATTATGAGATTTATGAATAATTCTTTAAAAAAGTTAAAAAAATGTAATTTAAAAAAAAATAGTTAATAATAGGAAACAAAAATATAAAATGAAATGAAAGGATACTCACCGGCATCCTCGATGAGCGCTCGTTGAAGATGTGGTGATTTAGTACTAAACTTCTTCTGAAATCCAATATGTATCCGGTAGTAAATATAAGTTGTTTCAAAGCGTCTTAATTTTAAATAAATCCAATACAACTTCCAAGTGATTATCTTCATATGAAAATTATCGTCTCATTGAGATTTTGTATAATGCTGTTCGTACGATGTTTGGCGAGACAGTGGCGACAGACAGCGCAGCAATCGGCGAAACGTTAAATAGCTAGTATTCAGTTTTCTTTATTTCAGCAATATTGACGTTACGAGTGCCGTAAACTTTCTCATAGTTTGAAAGCATGCTCTAGGAAATAAGATCATAAATTAAACACAAGATTATTTCACGCAACATAGCCCGGATGTGGATATCTCGTAGCAACTAATTCTGCAGTAATTCCGAGAAGCGCTACGATATGAAATATGTCGGGAATACATACTAGAGCCCTAGCAAGCCCCCTGCGGCTCTGTTCGCACGCAAAAAGCTTGAAAAAACAATGGGTACGCGGGGTACGCGGGTACACGCAATCAAAATATTCTCTACGTCAGGGCTGCGTCCGATACGATTCCACTTCAGTTGGACGTTATCCGGCTTTCCCACATACGGTACGGAAATCTAAAACGCATTTTCAACCGTGAAAATCACAATGCTGTTAGCGACTGACTGACAGAGTGATTTTTTCTTGGGGGTTTCTTCGGCACTCTTATGGTAAATTAATCCTTTTCGAAATATTGACCTTGATTTTTCTAACCCTGCAAAAGTCGCTCACTGACACACAAGTCCTTTACGATTTCTTTATACAATCCTCTTCTAACTAACTGAAACTTAATTTATAACTCCTGCTGCAATTACACTGCACCGAACTACCACCACTCCGTATGGCAGTCAGTAGCGACCCCCGCAAAGAATAGAATCGCGTTAAATTTGATGTAATTGCAACTACCACACTCCTTGAAATATCCAACTTTCTTTATGCTCTATACACTTCTTTCGAATCGCATAATTCTACGAAAGGGTTCGGTTCGGTCCATCTGATCCACAAGAACAGGACACCAATCGTCAGATAACCAAAAGTTTATGATATGATTTTCACTATTTTGCAAGTAACTGTCTTCAATTCAGTTTAGGAGTTCTTTTTTATAGTCGTGAATACCTTTTCAAGGGAATCCGGCTCGATCGGAGTGTAGTTGCCGCCTCATCTCGAATTCCTATCGACTCCACTATTGCATTGAGCCAAAGGCAAGCAGTAGGATTTGATCCGTTTGACTTGTGTTTAGAAGTGTGTAGCGTTGGACACAATATAATAAAAAATAATATTGCTTTAACGTTTGCATGCTCCGATCAAGTTCTATATATTCTGATGCAATTCTAATGGCTATCTTTTCATATTAGAAGGTTTTTTCCTCAAGTTTTGATATTTTTTCAACTGTAGTCTGCACCGGCGTGGTAATAATTTCTCAGCTTAATAATGCTTCGTTACTATCACTGAATGTATGAGCTTAAGTGAATTGCAATTCTAAGCAGTTTTTACAATAAGTTCACTTGGAATTGAAATACACTCGCTCTTAAGGGATTCGATTGCAGCTTGTTATAGTGCGGAAAATTTATTGAAGAGACAAATTAATTAATTTTGCATATGTTTGTTATCCGTTAGCATCCAAGACGGAGTCTGATGTATTCTGCATTCAATGAAATGATGCGAATTTTCCAATTTCCATAAGTAAACTTTTCAAATTTTTAGGAATAAGGCACAAATTTCACCTTAAACTGGTATCTCTATACACTTCAATCTCGCTCGGTTGATCGATTCCAACTCGCTCGTTGTTCCTGGTCGTCGCCTTGCGGGACTCCTCACAACGGCAGTTGACGAGCCTTGTATCCACTTTCCATTGCTGAAGTGCAATTCGTGGATAAGCTCCATTGTAAAGGGGGTTGCCGTATTCAGATTTAAATGATCAATATTATTTTAAATTTACAATTGAAATTTGGATCAGCATTATGGTGGTTTTCAAGCAGTTTGCTTAGACGACTGCTCGATCACTACATTACAATCAATATCGTGCGTTTTCGTTGGACCACCCTTTAGTACTCATACGGAACTATCACCATGATTTTTTTATAATTGTTCATCGTGACGGGGCGCATAATTTTTTCGTATTTTTCCGCTTTCCCTGCCTACCCTGTATTTATATTGATCTTACTCGACTATTTTCGGTGAAAACAAATTTTTAAGGGTTCACATCTTTATATGGGGAGACCCCCTTTAAAAGCCCTTCAATTTTTTTTACTACGAAATTCGAAATTTGATGACTGTAGCTTCTCGATTTCCTGAGAAAACTTCCTGTGACGCACTCATGGATAGATACCGATATTTAGAGCGTTTTTTAAAAGTGTTCTTTTTTTTCTAAAACCTTCGAAATGCTCTAAAGATTGATGAAATGTCTTGACTATCTATTGTTTTTTTAGGGTATTGTGAAATAAATTTTTTACAATACCCTACTAAAATCGCGTCCTGTCTGTCCATTGGTCCGTATGTCACTGCAAGTTTTCTTGCAAACTGCATAAGCTAGAAACATAAAATCTGGTGAGTAGGTCAAAATTGGTGTCTTGTTGGATGTTGCAGTATAAATAATTTTTATAAGGCTTTAAGGCGAAATCGCCTCATATAGGGGGTGACCCTTAAAATTTTTTTTTTTTACCAAAGATAGTCGATATGGGTATCACATCAAATGTTTTGATGAGAGCTTTCTAAAACACGTCTTAAACTGACAGGTTTCACATCAGGGCGTGCAGGGAAAGGCGAAATGTGAGAAAAATTGTGCTCCAACCCCTCGCAATTGGCCACTTTTGGAGGGAAAAATCTATAAAAATCCTGTTAGTAGGTCATTATGAGTACAAGGGCAAAAAATACCTCAGAAGTCAAAATTCCATTAAATTTGTTGATAATAGTACATTTTACGAATAATCCTTTCATCTATAGAATCGAAAGGTGACCCTTAAGCTTGTTGAAAGTTTGTATCTCAATTTCCGGATTTAAAACACATGTTTCCTGAAAGTTTCATGAAAATCCAGCCACAATCAGTTAAGTTATAGATACTTGAAAAGTAATTAATTGCAGCAGCAATTACACGTGATACTGTTTAAATACACTTTCGGAATATACCCAACTTTACAGATCGTTAATGATTTTGATTAAATCTTAGAAATAATTTCTAAGATTGATACATCATCATGACAACTCAAACATTGAGACCAACCCCTGAAAATAAAATGGTGGCAAACCTAAATAAATAATCATATGTTAATTTTCAAGCTTAATTCATGGAATCTATGTATAAGATAAGTTTTGATATTCAGAAATTTAATTTTCTAGTAATTTTACAACACCCTTCTAGCAGGAGCACTCTCCTGCTTTTACTTGTTTGGTCATATGTTTCCTATATTTAATTTTATGTCAAACAAATGGAAATTTTGTCAAGTACTAGGCAATAACAAGTTGGGTAGACAGACCTATGCTCATGTCAGAAGGGTTTTGCACTTAACTTACAAAATGCAGTAACCAGCAACGAATAAAATCAAGAAACATGTCAAAGACGATTTTATTGGAGAAAATGTGAAATTCGAGGATCATACTATTTTTAACAAGTTTGAACGAATTTTGACTTCTGAGGTATTTGTTATAGTTATACCCATAAATATCTCCTTTGATAATTTTTTCAGGTTTTTTAGATCACTGGTGTCCATTCGCGAGGGAGGAAACATATTTTTCATGTATTTCTCCCCCTGTGCCCCCACTGAAGCAAAAACTGTCAGTTTAAGAACTGTTTTGAAAAGCTCTCATGGAGAATTTTCAGTTGATACTCATATCGGCTACCTTTCATGAAATTTTTTTTCAGGGGCCACTCTTCTATACTGTAATCATCGATTCATGGCCTATTTTTTCGAATCCTAGAATGGTTACAAAGCCCTTTAGCTAGGAGCTCTCTCCTGCCTCTTCGGCTTGTTTCAATTGTATGTACTCATTTTCATGATACCTATCACTCCTGAAATTTTCATGCAAATTCTAGCAAAGCTGTAGTGTCTAAGTCGGTAAAAAGCGCATATGGCTCCATAGCAATATGTTTCCATAGTAATACAGGGCATATTGCTCCATAGTAATACAGGAAAATTCAAATCGCTATAACTTCGGTAAATACTATTCGATGTTTATGAAACTTTCAGAAAAGATCAATCTTATAAATAGTCATCTCTTTGCAAAATTTTATTGATTTTAAAGGTACCGTTTAGATTTTATTCAAGAAAACACAAAATCGATAAATCATACTATTCCTAACAAATTTGAGTGAATTTCGTCTTGTCATGTATTTGTTGTTGTTGTACCAATGAAGGCCTACATTCATGATTTTTTTCAGATTTTTCGGATGGAAGGTGTCCAATCGCGAGGGGGGGTACGCGAAAAGTTCGTACATTTCCCCTTCCCCTGTCCCCCTCGGTAACAATAAGGCAGTTTTAAGACTTGTTTTGAAAAGATCTCATTGAGACCTTTCCAACGACACCCTACTCGACTACCAATGGTGAAAATTTTTTTTTAAGGGGTCACCTCCCTATATGGGGAGACCCCCCTTAAACGCCTTTGAAAAAATTTTTCACCCTTGAACTTTCAAGAAGTCACCACTTCTGACCTTTCTACAAAGTTTCATGGCTGTAGCCTCTATAGTTTCGGAGAAAAAGTGCTGTGACATACAGACGGACGGACGGACAGACGGACACAGGTCGTGATTGCAATAGGGTTTTGTATTTTAGTACAAAACCCTAAAAAAATGTGCTATGCCTTCAAAACATGAATCCCTTCATTAAATAGCATACTCGTACATCCTAAAAAAACCCTCAAGCGAAATCGTCAACAAAAGTCATAATTAGTGGGTTCTCAATCAACATTTTCCCACTACCCAGGTCTAAGATATAGCTGCATCAAGCTCATTAGAAGGATCTTACCCTTATTGCATCATTTCACTTGAATTGTTTCACTCTGCATGAAGAATCGAACATAATCGACTTTTGCACAACCATTCATTCTTCATCTTCGCCCACTTTCTCCCTTGCACTAATTCATCCTTGCTGAAAAGTGCACATAATTAGCTGGGAACTATCCCATAAAGGATTTAATTGGCATTCTATGGAATCGCAGAAAATGCGCTCAAGCAAAATAATAAGGAAATGAATTAGTAGTCGGTGAATTGGGTCTAATCAGTCACTTGGAATAATTGCGCGACGAATGATAACAATGCAACTATTCAGAGAAGAAACTTGAGCTCGATGAAAAAGGATGGTGGGATTGGAGTGAGCTAAGAGGAAGATGCAAGTGTGTGTATACGATGTGGAAAAAAGGAAAACAAAGACGGCAATTTATTCCTGTTTCGCGCGACGATGTTGTGAAGCCACGACCATATACAACATACAACCTTTGCGAAAATTGTGTTTCAAGGCAGAGACATGAAAAGGAAGAAAAAATAAAGGATGTTGTGACGAAGGGTTACGTATTGAATTTCTAAGGAGCTATTTTAAATGCAAAAGCGCTAGAGTGATGTCACGAACTGGCGTTAAGTTTATATTTCAAGGAGAATCTAAGGTCGAAGTGCAGATGTTTAAGGATTGAGTATATGATTTAAGGTTTGTGTTCTCTGGCAAGGCAACATGCATTTCGAAGAAAAGATTGATTTGAAATTTATATTAAATTAAAAATTCATTTTTATGTACTATTTTTTTTAGCATTGCAGACATAAGCTCTACCACAATTAACCTTTTGCTGATATCAAGACATTGTTTTTGAATTGGAAAAAACGTTTTTCCTTGAAAGCTCAAATCCTCTCTTACTCTTCATGCAGTCGCCCGGCCATACATATGTATATTACAAAATAAAAGATACATAAAGGAATCGAATACTGAAAAAGAATAAGTTCAAATGAAATTTCCTAAAAGAAAGCAAATTTATTTGTGGATATACAATATGTGAAATATAGTACCATATGGGGCTAGACAATTGTAGGTATGAAGTTTTAGCTACCAGAAACTGGTAAGTTTATATCAAAAGTTAATACCTACTTCTCAGTATTCTTCCCAGCTTTTAAGGGCTTTGTGAAACGTATTTTACAAAGGCCTATTAGTCCCGCGTCCTGTCAATCTGTCCCCCTATCTGCCCGTACGCTACAGAAGTTTTTTCAGAAACTACAACAGTTGCAAAGTCAAACTATGCGAAAAGTGGTGATCCCTCAAAAGTTGAGAGTATCGAAAATTACAACAGTTTTTAAGGGGGTTATACTGAAGTGACTGTCAAAAGATCGTTTGTTCAAACGTAGTCCAGCGAGCAGGGGATCCAGGGGAAATACTGAACTAAAAAATCACAAATGTATATCTTCATGAGTACAAATGCAGCAAATGCCTCAAAAATCAAAATTCACTCGGCTTTGATAATACTATAGTAGTATGATTTATCAAATTCACTTTTCCCCAATAAAAACCAAAATGCACCCTAAACTTCTTGAAACTTCATTATTATGTAGGATAACATAAGTTTCTTGTTTCTGCAAAATTTCATCGAAATCGGATCACAATCAAGTGACATATAGCCATTTAAATTGTATAGAATAATAGCAACAATAACACGGGTGGACGGTTGATAAATATTTCATATCAACCTAGATACTACAGCTTTCTCCAGATTTTCATGAACATTTTAGGAATCACGCTTAATTTGAATATGTTTAATTAGCCGAGCATTCGGAAAAATTATTTAAGCTGGAATAAAATGTCCGTTTTTATGTGCTTCCGAAAGGAACCCCAACTTTTTTTTAATATATTTGAACGATTTCTTTTTTTCTGACGATATGATTCAAATTATGCATCGATTACTTCTGGATGTAGAGTTCAAGTAATTGGTTCACGCCATCAGAATAGTTGTTTTGCACACTAAGATGGTTGCTGATTGTTGTATCCGACTGTAGTGCACTTCAACTTTTGTAGGTTTATTGTGTATTACGGTGTGCCTAGAGTAGCACCATGAGCTCAGTTTTCTTTAGAAAGCTGATAATTTTATTTGACTCCAGACACCCCAACTCTTTCTCGACCGGGCAGTATACTCTCAGACTCTTTTCTGCTGCGAGACAGCGATTCGCAGTGTGTTAGAAGATGCACTAGTGTTTCATCCAAAAAAATCATAGATCCTCGTCACTTTTTGTCTGACCCATTATTTTGAGATAACCGCCAAGCGTGCACTGTCCTGTGAAGAAGTTGTTTCCTGCCTGAATCGATGTAAGTACTGAACTTTATCTCATCATAGGCATCAAAGAATAGCTTAGATGTTCGAGGCCCTGAGTGATTCCTTCAGAGCCTCTCTTGCTCCTTGTCTACCATTTTTTTCAGGACTCTGTGTATAAAGTTCATATCAATCGCACTGTTAGATTTTGGACCAACGAACCCCGTCGCTGCTCCTTTCTGGCCAATTTATCAGCCTAGTCGTTGCCTTGAATTTCCCCAGCACGCGGTGTTGGGTATGCCTATTGTGCTCACTCAAGACGTTGTGTTTGTTGCTACACTCTTGAACCATCTTCGACGTTATCACTGATGATTCTAAGACCTTAACGGCTGTTCGAGTATCGGATATGACAGCTATAGTTTTACCTTTGTATCCAATGCTTATTAACGCACTTACTATAATGACATAAAGTACATCTCTGCCAAAAATATACTCGGCATCCGCCCTATATGTAGGGAATATTTGACGTCGGACCCAAAGACTCCAATTCCAGATCCCTTTGTGTACCACTCGGTAGCATGTGGCTGTATGAGAGCATGTCAGAATCAAGGCGGCATTCCTTCTTTTTCTCCAGCAATAAACGAAACAGAATAGTTACAAAGCCTTTCCAGTAGGACTATCTTACCTCTTCAGCTAGTTTTACTTTATTTCAAGAAAA
Source organism: Odontomyia ornata (assembly GCA_963969285.1). NCBI lineage: Eukaryota > Metazoa > Arthropoda > Insecta > Diptera > Stratiomyidae > Odontomyia > Odontomyia ornata. The sequence goes on along the minus strand of OZ017739.1, from coordinate 374,841,220 downwards.
TTCGGCGACAAAAGCAATACAAGCTACGGATCAAAACATAACATTAATGGTCTCCATGAATTCCCAAATCATATTAATTCAAACCAAAACGCAGTCAGGCTCCAATCGTTTGACCGCTCCGCATTGAAAAATAGTGAACCGGAAGCCCAACTCAATGCACTGTCTGATACTGAACCAAGCATTAAATGTCCACATTTATGCCGAATTGCCAAATCGGCTTTTGTGCCAGGCATTCGACTATACATGCGATAACGAAAAAAATGTTGGACAGCATTAAATGTCCACATTGATGCCGAATTGCCAAATCGGCTTTTGTGCCAGGCATTCGACCATACATGCGATAACGAAAAAAACGTTGGACATCTGTTGGAAACTAAATAATAGAGAATGTGTTGGAGCATGTTTCATTGATATGGAGAAAGCATTCGATCCGTATGGTACGATGGACTAATTTTCAAAATCTTTCAGGAGAAGCTCCCTCGATACCTTGTCGCTATGATGTGCAATGTGTTGTAGGGGAAATTGTTTCTTGCAACCGATGGCAATATGACAACAATGCGCAATTTCAAGGTCTGGAATGGCTTACAGCTAGGAACAGCTACTGCGCTTCATTCTCTAGCAACTTACTAGCCCACGTCACTTTTTTCATTTCAGGCCACACGTATTTGCTGGAGACAAGTTTTCCACTTGGGTGGGATAGTCCCTAGATTTTGTCACACAAGGATTCTCGCAAGCTCATTGGGATATACGTGTATGTTCGTGGGTTCCGCATCGATATATCGCAGTATAAAACATTTTCATCTCCTAATGGATATTGTTTCAGTTTATGTGAAGTGTTCGCGTTAAGAATATTTTGTAGCTCAGCATCGTTAGCTTGTTTCGTCACGATATCGTCTGCAGTTGGAGATTTGAATTCAGTTAAAGCATCAATTCTCGAGAATCCATCTGCAACAATATTTTGTGAACCTTTATCGTAGGAGATCTGCATCAAGAATTGGCTAATCAATTCAAATTGACGCATTTGCTATGGAGAAGCTATATCTAAACGCTGCGAAGAGGCGAACGTTAAGGGCTAGTGATCGGTTTCAATCGCCAAATTTCTTACTTCGAGCATGAATCTGAAATACTTCACAGCCTCATTATATATAGCTAATAACTCTCTGTCATACGTACCATATTTTGTCTGCACTGAATACAATTTTTTAGAAAGGAACTCCAACTATCTCCATGCATCATTTTGTTTTTGCTTGAAACAGCAGTTTTTAGAATCGAAGTAAAGTAGTAAGGGTGAGCTAATAATGCGGCATTTTTAATCATCGCTTTGCTCGCTTTGAGCACTTTGGTCGTTATTTTGTTCCAATTAATCGGTTTTTTGTCATTTGATTTTCCATTTTTCAGATCAGAATTGAATTGATTTCACAAGAATCACCCGTAGATATTAAATATTTCCGAATTCCTGCGAAGATCTGAAATATTTTTCGGTTTGGTTTAATCAATATGGCTATTATTCGATCGGGTCAGGGTTTGGTTCCTTCACCCAAAATTGAGTGGCCTAAAAACTTCATCTCCTCAGCTCCGAGTACGCACTTGAGTTTACTAATTTTGAAGCCATACGCCTTTAAACGTTTGAATACTTCCAGCAGATGTCCGTGATGTTTTTTAGATTTCTCGACGATATGAGTATATCATTGAAACATTTGCGCGGCGTTTCGCGAGCCGAATGTCATTCGCCAAAATTCGAAAGAACCAGATAGTGTCATGACTGGGGCGTGGATGTATCGGAATCTGGTGATATCTTCTTCTTTTTCTTCGTAGCGCTACAGCTTCTCTCGGGCGTTCGCCTCCTGCAACAAGCGCCTCCAACTTCCTCGGTCCATTAACCGCGTCCTCAAATATCGAAATCTGAGCAGTGATGAATTGTCTTTCATCGACCGAGACAGACCAGCATTTCATCGGTTTCCCCACTAGTCTCCGCCCTTCAGTTCTCCCAACGAATACCTGTTTGCATAACGGTTGTTCGTCCATACGATTCATGTGGTCAGCCCATTGCAGCTTCCGCAGCCCTACAATCGTTTAGACCTCCAGTTCGTTAAATATTTCATGCAGCTCATGGTTGTATTGAATTCGCTATTGATACCCGTCTAATTTCACTCCAATTATCCGCCTCAGAACCCGTCCTTTGAAAGCGTTCAATAACTTTGCAGATGCTTGGCTTACAATCCATGTTCCACACACATAACCTAGCACAGGTCTTACCACAGATTTGTTTACTCGAAGCTTTGTTTTCCTGTATATGCAACTGGTCTTCAAGATCGTCAAAACTGAATAAAAATTTTATTTGCGAGCTGTATTCTTCTGCATCATTCGTCCCTTTCATTACTGGTTATCGTTATTTTGGCGCCTGAATACACAAATTTGCCCACATTTTCGACATTGTCAAGTGTGATACTTTGGATTTACGCGGGGGAATGCCGGCCGACAGGAATACTCTTGGAGCGTAGCAATCTTTTGGGAATGCCACCCCAAATACGCGAGAAAATTCCCACAGGAGGAATGTCGGTCGACAGGACTACTCTTAGAGGCTAGCATTTTTTGAGGAGCACCATCCCACGGACCCGAGGATATGGAGGTCGCCATGAGGTTCCACCTGGGATGACAGGTAACGACCCTGACTGAATCTCGACTACGCTTTGGAACAATGATATAATGGTTTGGACCTAGTTGCTTTGCACGGTAGCGCCGAGGTGACACTCGTGCGTGAACGGCTCCAATTCAACTATCATATCGTCTCCGTCCGGAAAAAACCTTGGTAGGCCTCAGGGTGCGTTCGAAGTTCGCAACATTGGGTTGGTGGTGTAGGTTCGGTTGAGACGGGCTCCCGATAAGTATTGGCCTGGCTCTGAACACTTGGCCACATAAAGGTTCGTGCCACCCCTCGTATAGCCTCCCTGCTCTGCAAAAATTACCATGGGACCAGAAAGGTAACTACACACACGAACCATATAGCGGCTAGCAAGGAGGATTCAATAAAGCTGGAGCAACTTCAAGTAAAAACCCTTAAAAGCATAGAAAAAAAAAAAACAATAAGCAAAAATAACAACAACGACGGCGCAACCAGCGGCTGCAGCCACGATGTTCAAAGCACATCGGGAGCGGCACTAACTATGACAAAAACGACGATGAATACAATGATAGTGAAGATAGACAGAAACGAAGATTAACAGTCTGGTCCAGATTGAGATTCCTGCGGTGTTCGTGCAAAGCGAAAATATGATTCGAATGCGAGAACGTCCTCAAAAAGAAACAGCAGGGAACTCTGCAGGATCCGCCAGATATTCAAGCGGTGGGAGAAAATGTAAAGAACATCGAGATTCCGATAGTTACTGCTACGAACGCTACTGAAGCGACCGAACCAAGGGTCTTAAGTCCCAAAATAATAACGAATCATTCTGAAGTGCTCAAGTGAAAAGGAAAGGAGTGACCAGGCAAATAAAGCACCATTGTGTGATTTAACCGCCACCGTCGAAAATGTGGTGGAAGTACTATTGTAGGTAACAGAAGCAGTTAACCTCTAACGAGAAAGGTAGTCGCAAAGTAGAATTACCGTCCAGCAACATCAGGAAGAAAGGCTCATCCGAAAAGTGGAAGATGTTCTAAAAAAATCAGCAAAGGTATGAAGAATGGGCTTCTTGAACTAGAGGAGCTCCGGGACTGCATAGGGTATTACCTGAGGAGTTGGTTAAAGGATGAAAAGGAGCAGAAGGCCAAAGAAGAGTAGAAGGCTACAGAAGCGCTGAGGGCTAAGCGCAAAGGGTACACGCAGATAGCTCCACCATCAAACATCAATAAAAGAAAGGCGTCTAGCATAATCGAGGAAGGTTGAGATGAAAGAAGGAAGAAGGAGATACTTACTGGGCGTAGAACACCAGATCTAGGGTTCCAGATAGTGTTGACAAAAGGAACGAAAAAAGCCACAAAGAAACTCCTTCAAAACGTTCTAGAAAATAAAGTTCGCATTGACGTCAAACAACAAAAAATACCTGATGCGAAACAGGAGAGAAGGAGGCCCCGACAAAGACCGCGGCAGCAGGCACTGCTAGAAAGACCCCAAGATGGTCGATCCTAACAGAAGCGCTAAGGGGTATCAGAGGAACTGTAAGGCCCGAAGGCACCAGCACTGCTATTAAAGCAGTACGACCAACGCGATCGGAGAGGCCGACAATAAAGAAGCACCCTACGACGTGGTAAAGAAAGTCCTCAGCAAAAGCATAACTATAACCTCGCTCAAGGCGATGGCAACATAACATACATCGACTGAATTACGGAAACTGCGTCACATAAAAGAAAAGAGTATACAAAGGAGGCATACTGTATACTTTGCAAGGATGCTGATCCAAGACCGTATCCTAGGCACGTCTTGGGATCAGGCAAATGTTGGGTATTCCAGGAAGCCCTAGCTCTGGCTATAGCAGAGAGCTAAACCTACACCGCAGCTCAACCACCAAAAAACTGCTTGAAGAATTTGCGAGGGCCATAAAACCCGACTTTTTGCTACTGAGTGAGCAACAACATGATAAAAGTTCTACATCATGGTATCCTAATGAAACTGGTACTGCCACCATCTGGATTCGGAACAGTAATTTCCAAGCGGAGAGCTGTGGACGAAGGGATACTTTTGTGTAGGTACGGTGCCCAGGGCCACCTTCTTTAGCGTGTGCTGTTGCGAATTCCGGCGTACCAGCATTCACAACTTTAAATTGCCGCCGTAACATCTCCACCTTCTTTTGGGCACTTATGCATTTCCTCGGTATATTGATTTTTATTTCCCTTTAATTTTATTTCCGGATCACAATTATTCCACCCTCCTGTCCTATCTTTAATAAAAAAAAAACCGTTATAGCTTAATAATCTTAATTCTCCCACTAACAACACTCCATTCAGGACTTTTCATTAACAAAATTTCATTCGATACCTTTTTACTAACAAAACCTAATTCCTTCCTTCATGCTTAATAATTTCATACATTATCTCCCACTAACAAAACGCCGGTCTGACTCGGTCGACGAAGCCAGTTCATCGCTGCTCGGATTTCGGAATTGGAGGACGCGGTCAATGGACCGAGACAGTTGGAGGTGCTATTTGCAGGAAGCGAAGGCCCGAAAGAGGCTGTAATGCTTAGAAGAAGAAGAAGAACAACAACAAAATTTTATTTGCTATACTAACAAAAATTCATCCACGCTTCCATACTAACAAATTTCATCTTAATGCCTCTTAAGGAAGGTTCCCAATTGAAGTCGCTAATTTGAAGAATGGAAGATCAACAGAAGGTGGCTCCGGTGGTAACGTCGTGGATTCTCGACCAGGGGTTCGCTGGGACCCTGGGTCCAAGTTCTCCCGAGCGCAGGAAAACACTCTTTTTGGCATATCGGCAAAAGCAATTGTTTCTGTATACTCGTACTCGTATATGACGATTTGCATATAACCAAAGGCTATCATGGTAATGCAAATCGCCATATATGCAAAATGGAAATTGTTGCGTTTGTCAATATGGAAAAGGTGTGTGGGTAACGGAATCGAAATTTATTGAACTTGGATTACGTTACCCGGGCACGGCAGCGGGAATTGGGGAAGGAAAGGACTGTGGGATTAGGCTTTCGGAGTGGAGGGGATTCGGTTTTTGGATTGGATAAGAAGAAGAAGTTCTTTGTGGGGAAAAACATTTTTAATTTTGAATTGGAGTAGAAAGAATTTCAATTTGGGAATTTGAGTAGAAAGTTTGGTAAAGTGTGCTAATTTTAAATTTGAGGAGAAAAGAAGTCTTTATTTGAATTGTACGGGATTGATTTTCTTGGTGACGGAAGAAGAAAGTGAGAAAAAACAATTGAATTGATTGCGAAATTTAGTGGCGGAAGTTTTGGTGTGGGAAAATTTAAAAGAAACGAGAAACTACATTGGTTGTAGAATAAAGTAAGATTCGTGCGTGAATAGGAGTGAGGAAAGGAATTTTTGTTTCCGGCCTCCAGGAATTAAATTAGTGCGAGTTTGGGTTTAACTTTTTAACTGAAATAAAATAACAAAACAAGTGCAGAGATTAATCTTTCATTTTAAAAAACTGTTTTGTTGGGCTGTGGAGGGGGCCAGGTGCCATACATTAAATTTTTCTGCGATTACGCTATAACGACGGATCGGAGAGTGAGATAAGTGGACGTTGCGTGTTTATTGATTTTATTTGGTTAAATTTTCAAATCAATTTAAAACTTCATTCACACTTGCCCCACACTCTTTTTTTGTCTTCGCCGATCACTCCGAGATCAACGAGGAAAGAATGAATACCTATTTGTTTTTTTTTCGATTTATTACAGTGGATTCACATTATTAAGTCATTTTTGTTTTGTTTTCTTATATATAAGAAATTTTATTTGATTGTTTTTTTCTATACATAAAATTTTAAAGGTGTGTTTTTATTGAAATAACAATTTGAAAATTTTTTTGTAGAAATTTTCTTTTAAATTGAATAAAACGGCCGTGCTTCTTTAAGACATGATTTTCATTTCTTAAAATGGCCTCCCCTTTCCCGTCCATTTTCCTTTCGTGTTAGTTTTTATGTGTTATGTTGTTCAGCACGAGCAGAGGGTGTCCCGGAAGACTCGCCACACGATTGAGCGCTAGCCGGCCTCAGTATGTGACCCCGGGTTACGCAACCCTCTTCTAAAACTTAATGTCTGCAACTGCGGTGACTTCCGCGGTTGCAACAGTGCCTAACGCCGAACGAACCTGTATCATCCTTCCAAGCCAAGCTTAGTGCTGTGGAGGGCGCTGTCTCGAACCCAGACGGCAACTTGCTCGTTGGAAGAGCCTTCAATGGTAAAGCAATCGAATAGAACATGCCTCAAAGAGATCCACGAGGAAAGCGAATCCTTGAAATTGTGGTCAGCATGGCGGTTGTCGTACGATACATAGGGCGATGCTCTCAGTAAGATACTACCATAGGTACAGAGAAGAGCACTTCATATTCGACGTTGAGAGTTATAACAGGTATGCTTTATTTTGCCCTCCTTGCTAGAGGACGCGAGGGAGACCGTTACCCGCAAGGAGAGACAGCACTCACTCAACGATTGCCAGCAGTCTTGATCGCATTGCGCGAAGGGAAGGTGGACTGCGCAGCTCATCCTGAATCTGAGACCGTGGCTGGATCGAAACATAATTAGACTGACTACTATCTGACACAGCTTTTGAGCAGACATGGGTGTTTTCAGTCTTACATGCACATAATTGTTAAGTCACGGTCCCCCGATTGTCGATCATGCCAAGGAGAGGAGGACGATGCATGCCACGCTTTTTTTTTGCATGCGATGGGACCTTTACAGGGAGATGGAAGAGCTCACTTCGGATAGTATGGTGGCGGTGATGCTTGGATTGGTTGGCCAATGGAACCATGTGACACATAATGGTTCAGGCATTCCCAAATGACAAAAGGGCATCACAGCAGTCGAGGCTGAGGTATCGCGTATCTGGTAATTTCTCTTCCTCCCTCCTCTGCCACTGGAGGAGGGATGCCCAGTTTGAAGGCACTTAATGGTAACCTGGCCCGAATTAATGTATGAAACGGCGTCAGGCTGGGGTCGACAGGAGAGGTGTTTAGTGGGTAGCCCCGTCGCTCGCCAGCATGGGAGCCTTACAATCAGTGCGTAGATGGCATTCGCCTCCCAAGTACGGAAAAAGTGTTAAGGGCTAATCGTGATTTCTTGAAGATCCCTAAAGAATTGTTGAATGTTACCTCTAGAGAAAGTGTACTCTATCATCCGCTATGGTTGAGATCCATTTTCGCTTTTCATAATTCGGGCTTTCAACAAATGTTTTCGCCGCTGTATTTTTTGAAGTTAGTGTGTAAAAAATATGTGCTCTGGCAGGTGCAGCTACAGTTAGTGAAATCTTGGATTTGTAAAATTCAATTCAGAGCAATCAGAACTTTATTGCAGAATTCAATAGCATAGTTTATTACCGCCGTAAAAATCAAATTTGATTAGCAGCATTTAGTTTAGAATGATTTGCAGCTAAAATGGAATAAAGGATTCGATAGTCTACTGAATATTTTTTCAGTAAATCAAAGTTTATTTCATATTGAAATAAATTGTTCACAACCCGGCTCATGAACAGTTCTTATCACCGAGCTTGTCTTTGATACAAAGTATCAGTTCTTGTAGCCTTTTTCCAAATGAACGTTTGATTTTCTTATAAAAGTGATTGTGCAACTGTCTGTTCTATTACTGGTATCGTAAGGAGGTCCGAAAGTTAGACTAAAAAGAAATATTCAAATCTTTTCATGTGAATGTAGACCAGAAACAAAAATTTAAAGGAAAGTCTAGTAAAGGGTGGTGCAACCAAAACGCACGATGATAATTGTAAAAAACAAAACAAAAATTCCAGAGAATTATGTTAATATTTTTTATTATAAAAGAAGGATCTATGTGAGGGACAAAATATCGCCCAAATGCTCGCCACGGCTACGGTGGCATACTTCTCTCCGATGGTCCATATTTTCAGTGACTCTGAGACATAATTGAGGTTCAATGTCGTCAATGTGCTGAATTATTCCATCCTTTAGCTCTTCAATTGTTCTTGGCTTATTGACGTACAGTTTTTCTTTTAAATATCTCCATCGATAGAAGTCCAACGGTGTCAAAGCATATGATCGTGGCGGCTAATCAACATCGCCACAACGTGAGAATTGAATTTCTCGCGCAAAAGAGCCATTGTTTCGTTGGCTGTGTGGCAAGTGGCACCATCCTGTTGGAACCATATATCGTCCAAAACCATAACCCCAATTTATGGCCACAAGAAGTCCGTAATAATCTCGCAATAGCGAACACCATTCACGGCATCTGCTTGGCCGTCCTCATTTTCGAAGAACTACGGCCCGATGACACCATCAGCGCATAAATCGTACCGACCAGTCACTCTTTCTGGATAAATCGGCTTTTACTAGTGAGAAGTAAAGACACATACAGGATGTGATATGTTGAAATGACGAAGCGGATCGTAAAGTAAATCCAGTTTAGCGAGAGGCTTTTTTAATAATTATAGCAATCTGGAGATCAAACTTCAGTTTATAATTGAAAAGCACACCAAGATCCTTGAATTAGGTTGCATTGCTCAAAGGGGTGCCAATAAGCCTATACGTTGAGAGTAAAGGACATTTTTTACAGGAGAATGTCATCTGATGGCATTTGGAAACATTTAAGGAGAGATGGTTAAATTCACACCAGTCACTAAGACGCTGAAGATCGGTTTGAAGGATATCAACAGCGAATCAATAACTCGAAAAATCTTGAAGTCATCAGCATAAAGGAGACAGGGGGATGTGATAACAGAAGGTAGAACATTGATAAAAAGTAAAAATAGTATGGGGCCAAGTATTGAACCTTGCGGAACTCCCGAGCCCGGGCGAAAAGAAGAAGAGAAGCAAGAGTTTAAAGTGACTACACATTAACGATTCAGGACATAGGAGAGAAGCCAAGAATAGAGGCAACTAGGGACATTGAACCCTAAAAGTTTCTCAAATAGGAGAGAGTGATCCACTGAGTCAAAAGCTTTAGAAAAATCCGTAAAAGTAACGTCCACTTGTTGTTGTTGATCGAGGGCAGCTGCAATATGATGGGTAAAAGAAAGTAAATTTGTAAGGGTAGATCTGCCCCTGACAAAACCATGCTGTTGGTCTGCTAAAGATAGGAGGACAAGTGGAAACAGCACATCAAAAACTATCTTTTCAAGAATTTTACTAAAACAAGGAAGAAGGGAAATAGGACGATAGTTTGAGACCATATTACGATCACCAGGTTTGAAAATAGGAAAAATGTGGGCAATTTTCCATTGGGTGGAGAAAACCCCACAGGATAAACTAATGTTAAAAATAATTGAAAGGGGAACACAAAGCGAAGAAAATAAAGATTTTGCTAGAAAATTTGGAATGCCATCAGGGTCCACACTGGTGCTGTTGTCAAGATTATTTAAGAGTTGCTCAACATGCAAGGGGTTTGTACGAGAATCAGTAGAGAAAAAAGCGCAAGACGATTGGGTGAAGGAAGGGGAATGCTTAGCCCTGCCAAAAAAGGAAGAAAAGTAAGAAGCGAAGAGTTCACAAGATTCTTGTGGAGTCGACGATGTCACACCGTTTAGACTTAAGTTATCAGGGGCATGATGAGAGGTCCTTAAAGATTTTACGTACGACCAGAACGCACGAGTTTGATTCGACAATAACGAAGTTTCAATGTGGTTAACATATGCATGAAGTGCGGAAGTGGCAATTTTCTTGGCCGCGGCACGATGCTCTTTAAATTTCAATTGGAAGACCACTGGATAAGAATTTTCTGCGGGCAGCATCTTTAGCTTTAATTGCAGTGGCAACATCTGAATTAAACCAAGGAGCATTTTTAGGTCTTTTTGCTGGACGCACAGGAGTGAATTGCGAGATTAAGGACGAAAGAAACATATAGAGCTGATCAACACAATCTTCAGTGTGGAGATTGCTGAAAAAGGAATACCAATTCACGGCATTAAGGTAAGCTTCCATGCTCGATAAATCGGCGTTTAAAAAATTAAAGTGGGAAGGTGAGGAATTCTTCAAAGAACGAGGAGATGTGATAGCAAGCTCAATAGAGGGCGGTGGTAGAGAGCGGTGGATGGTGGGAAGATGAGAGTGCCACCGATGCGGACAGAGAAGAAGGTAACAAGTTGGAAAGAACAAGATCGAGCAATTTGTTATTGGCATTAGGGAAAGTGTTGTATTGGGTGAAAGAACAGAGGGAAATAACAGAAAAATGTGTTGTATTGGGTGAAAGAACAGAGGGAAATAGCAGAAGAAAAAGCAAAAGACACGCTACCGCCAGAAACTATGGAGACATACAAATCATTCCAAACAATAGAGGGCAAATTGATGTCACCACAGACCAATATAGGGGTAGAGAGGAAAGAGCATTGATTGTTAACGAATCCACTGAGGTGAAAGTGTGCCTCGTCGCTGAAGATGATTTTCCCTGTAAAGTTACTATTCCCTTCTGTCTGTTCAACCAACCATTCGGCGTATTGCCGACGCTTGAAATGGTCAGTAGGCTTCAGCTCTTGAGTCGATTGAACCTTGTAAGCGTGTAGATTCAAATCTTTATTCGAAAATTGCATCAGTGATGTTCGCGAGAGGTTCAATTGTTGGGCGAGACAACGAATCAAGGTTGACGGCTCTTCTGCCACACTTTCGCGAACAACAGCAATATTTTCCGTAGAACGAACTGTGCGAGCATCCACAGGAGATTTCACATTCCCTACAGACACGGTTTGCTGAAATTTGCTCACAATTCTCCCGATTGTGGACACATTTGGTCGATTATGCTGACCAAAAACATCACGAAGTGCACGAAATGCATTTTGATTTGAACGCCCATTTTCGTAAAAGGCTTCAACGACCTTAAGCGCTGCTCAATTGTGTTCAACTCCATGGTTGAATTTGTCCAACACTGATGCAAAGAAATTTCAAATTAAGTTGGGCGAAAAACGTGACGTTAAGGTGTTTAATTAGCAACGTAAACATTTTAATTGGGTTTTTAGCAGTGATGAGACCGTAGTTTTTTTGACTAAAATTCACGCTGATCTTCTGGACGACTTTTGTCAAGCCGCTCTAAGATATAATTACTAACATGATTTGCTGACGCAAAATGATCGGAAAGGCTGCTCTTGCGTAAGATTTCCATTAGGCTACCCTCCAGCAAGATAGTCATTAGGCCGATTTTCACTACTTCACTAATCAGAGCAGGATCCATTGTACTCAAATACTCCACTCAAATAAACTGATTCGTTTATACCTAGATGCTTGGCTGGAATCAAATCTGTACCTCATGAAATAGAAGGCACATAAATGAATTTGGGAAATAGAAGGTAATAAAATAAGAAAGATTTCATGTTGGTCCTTGCGAAATTGAAAAGTATAGCAGTCGCAATTTGAATTTTCAAAACTATTTTAGAATTTTTTTTTTGATATCTGTACATTTATATAATTCATCTTATACTTTTTTCAATATAAAATATTCTAAAGATAAATTACAAAGCATCGCATTAGAAATAAAGAATCAACTTCGGCAATTGCATTTTCAACTTTGGCAATTGCATTTTCATCATCACATACAACAATGCAAAGTTTAATTCTCCTTGAGAATAGTTTGTAGCGCGACTCCTGCTCGCTGGTTTTTCATTGTTCTCGTACTAAAGGTGCTCTCTTCGTATGAATTTATGTTGGCAGAAGATGCAAGGAAGAACAACAAGCCGTTATTCACATAAATGAGGTGTACTTAATATGTCAATGGGACTCTTTTCAAGAACAAACTTTATGCGCCTCCTTGGGGGTTGGAGAAATGCAATCATGTGTGTACCGTGAAAATTTTACAAGCACAGTACAAGCATGTTTCACACAATCACTTGAGGGCTTGTGTTTGCTTTTCTAGATGAATGAAAGAAGGATCTAAAGGATGCAGAAATAATGAATTTTTATTGAATTTCTAGATGAAGAACTTTAACATTATTTGAAATATAATTAGACGAGAGTTAAGACCGATAATATTTCTCCAATTTTTATATGGAAATGAGAAGGTAAGCCACAAGAAAGTTAAACAGAAAAACAACACTCTTCCAGGAATTAAATAACATGCAGCTATACTAATTTAAATCTCACTTGAAGTCATGCTTTCGTTTATCTTTCCTGTACCACTTTTCCTCATAAATCCCTCTTATGTATGTATTTTCATCAAGCATCTCGCGAGTTCAGCCTTGTTTAGTCAAGTTTTATTAGCTCGCGAAGTTTTCAAAAGGACGAGTGGCGGCGCTCGGCTGAGGGTGGGTTGTGCAATGAGTTGATGATGATGGGTTAAGAGTTTTCAATACATTGCGTCTCACACACCATCGTCATCTCCATCAACGGTTGCTTTCACTGCTATCTTTTAAGAGATCCTTTGGGAATACGCTTCTTGTGCGGATCATTGTTTTCATAAAGGACAATAAAGTATTTACGCTATTTAATCATGCATATTTGAGTCCTATGTGCTTGTGTAACATTTCCAAGCATAGGGAGCAGTCTTTTCCGCGTAAATTTTTTTCTTTAGCTATACCAATTCTCTCCTTGCCGTGCCATTCAGTCTTGTTGAAGCGATGCGCACGGAGAGCGATGCAATCTATTTTTCGCTGCTATGCTATCTTTTGTGAAAGGATATGTTGAGATAATCGCGAAGCAGAGAAGGTGAAACGGAAACTTTCAAGTTTATTTATGTGGGTATACAGAGAATAAGTACGTGTATAGGTACTTGTTCATAATTACTTACATTTCACCGAGCCTTGGCAACCACTAGCGCTCCCAAGCGGTGTCGGCAGGAGATTCTGCCATTCGTTGGTTAGGGCATGAAAACACTTAACAGGATGTTGCTTACGTTATTTACAAGAAAAACTTTAACGACGATGAAACAGAATAGCATTGCAAAGTGCTCTATATTTTTTCGAAACATTTTCTTTGTATTTTATAAGGGCAAGAGAGGGTAAAATGACAGAATGATGACAAGTGAAATCAAGGTGAATACAGATACTTTATTTCGCCTTAGTCAAAAAGCCAGTATATTGGGTGGATCGCGGGGTATTAATAGTATAGTGATTGTTAAGACCTTGATAGAAATTTTGTAACATTATATTGGGTTTTCCAATAAGAGGTGTTATTTTGATATTAAAAGAAAAATGCCATTTTTTAACTTAAATGATCGGATGTTTATTTCATTATAAAGAAGAAGGTATGCCGTTAATAGTAGAAAATAACATCAGGCAAATTACCACCACGACCTCGCTTACAGGACAGTATCCTTTTCATGAAATTTTCCATAACCAAATCGGAAAGTGGTTGCCCTATGTCCTCGATAGCCTCACAAATTTCATCTTTGAGGTCTTGAATTGACGATGGGCTTTTGGCGTAGACCTTCTCTTTCACGTGGCCCCAAAGGAAGAAGTCGCAAGGTGTCACAAGATCTATTCAAAATAACACCGCTTATTGGAAAACCCTATACATTGTAATGTGATGTTTAGCGTTAGTCAAAACGTTTAAAAACCATTACAAACCGAAGTTCAGTAATTTTTTCCTCAATATGTCTTATAAAATAAAGTATTGCACAGAAAAGAGTATTGTCTAAATGTAATAAAATAATTATTGGAAATTATTCCATTTTTCAACATAATTAAAAATTTACTTACTACTTATTTGATGCTCCAAAGCAGGGATATTAGCATAATAACTCACCTGAAATAGAAAATGATAAATATTAATTGAAATTACTATCTTGTAGGCATAAATCGTATAAAATATCTAAACAGCTTTACAGCAAATCATCCGTATCAATAGAAAAATTTTCAATTTATTTGATGTGCTTACTATATTGAAGCTACGATAAGACGGACATGGGCAAAAGTTTCTAAATTTACCCAAATTGAAAATGGGAATCTTCACACATATTACATAAATATCCGCAATTTTATGATTGATAAAGCATTTGAGACTAGCATGACAAAAAAAGCTTTGGTCGCCTACAAAGATATCATCAGTAAATTTCCGGGCAATCACAAGGATTCGGATTATAAAGCAATTTTATTGAATATGGAGGACAAATTCTGACTGTCACGTTGCTCCATGAGTGTCAAACCACATTTTCCTCACTCATATGTGGGCTTTAGGATCAGTCAGCCTTAAACAGGAAGAAAGGTTCAGACAATACATCAAAGATATGGAGTGTTAATACCAAGGAAGATGGGACGAAAATATATTCGCCGACCACTGTGGGATGGCAAAACGGGATAGGCCGGAGATTACATAAAAGAAGAACGCCAAAAAGAATTTTCAAATAAAAACGAATTGTTCTTATAGGCGACTAAGTTGTTTTGCGCGGTAGCGACGAGGTGGCAATCGTGCGCGAGCGGCTCCAATCCATTATCATATCGTCTCCGTCCTGGTGAATCTTTGGCAGGTCTAAGAGTATGTTCGAAGCTCACACCATCGGGTTGGTGGTGTAAGTTTGATTTAGGCGGATTCCGGATTAATACTAGTCTGACTTTGAGTAACTCTCCCCAATAAAAGCTTATGCCAACCGTCGCATGGTCTCCCTAATCTACAAGCACAAACGAATTCCTTTTGTGGTTGGGAGGTGAATGCCATTCACGCACAGAGTGTGCTACTACATGCTCGCAAGAAGGCGGCTGAACTACCCACTAAACACCTCCTCTTTCAACCTGAGAGCCTGACCTGGGACTATTTGACACATTACTTCAGGCTAGGTCTCGTTTTGTTACGACGTGAGGAGCCTTCAAGCTGGGGCATCCCCCTTCTAGCAGGAGGGGAGAGGGGAAGAGGAAGTGCTAGACAAACGATCCCCTAGCCCCAATGACTCCGGCTGCCGTCAGTCCCTTTTATCTACATGGACTGCCTCCACATCACGTGCCGCCTGGTTTCATTTGTCAACCGGTACGAGCATCACCGCGACTATATTATCTACGGTGATCTCTCCTGTTTCCCTGTAGAGGGCCCTTCGCAGCCTGTCCCATTTTATGTACGCAAAAAATGTGTGGCAGGTATTTTCTTCCTCTCCTGGGCAATACCGACAATCGGGGGACCGTGACTTACCAATCTTGTGCAGGTAAGATTGAAAACACCCATGCCCGCTCAAAAACTGGGTCAGATAGAAGTCAGCCTCACCATGCCTTTGATTGAGCCACGGTCTCATATCCGGGTTCAGGTACACAGTCCACCTTTCGTTTGTACAATTCACTGATGCCAATCGTTGAGTGAGCGCTGTCTGTCTTCGCGGCGCTCTCTAGCAAGGACGGCAACAAGTATCACGCCTGCAATAACTCTCGCCGCCGAATCAGAGACTGTCGAATACGAAGATGCAATCCTCAGTGCTCCTCTTCTCTGTAACTGGGCCAAGCGTTTTCGGTATAACCTCCTTACTGACTCGGTATAACTCCTTACTGCTCCGTGCAGCAGCAGTGAGCCTGCAGTACTCATCTAGAGGCGTCTTCTTGATGGGCTGGGTCCCCCTACGTTGGCCATAAGTCGATTCACAGGCGATACTCCCGAAGCAGCCTACTCAGCCGTTGCCCTGATTTGCTCAGAGAAACTCATCTTCGAGTTGATCAGTAGCCCCACGTACTTCACCGCTGACTTCAATTTGATTAACATGTATCAATACTGATCATCCTTACTCTAGGGATTCCCTTTTTTGTCAAGATGACCACTTCAAGTTTCTCCCTGAACCCCTGAGCACTCATCCAGTCCCTCACTCGGCGCATTAGCATACCTAGCCTAAGTTGCGCTTGTTCAACAGTGCGTCCAGCGAACAGAGCCGCAACATCATCCGCATAGCCGATCAAGCGCGACTCATCTGGCATCTCAAGTCTCAGTAGGGGTCGGAAGACACATTCCACAGGTCCGGACCAAGAATAGATTCCTAGAAAACACCCGATGTAACTTCCATCCTTTGTTGGCCCTGTGTCATGTCATAGAGCAGGCCTCGGTCCTTCAGGTAGTCCCTCAAAAGCTGCATTAGATATTCTGAAACTTGAAAAGAGTTTTCTGGCGTATCCAGAATATCCAGCCATCTAGCGGAGTTGAAGACGTTCATGACGTTGAGTGTCACCAATAGGACGATTCATCGCATGGCGCGACAATATGCCTCTGAAATTTGGACCATGCTCACCACCTCTGCAATCGCATCAGTGGTGGAACGTCCTGCTCTAAAGCCGTACTGCTGAGGAGATAGATTCCCAGCAGCATCAATCGCGTCAGTGAGTCTTTCCTTGATGCGTTTCTCTAGCCCTTTCCCAGCCGTGTCTAGCATGCATAACGGGCGGTATGAAGACGGCGATCCGGGATTTCCCTTCCCCTTGCTGATCAGCACGAGCCTCGCCACCTTCCATCGTACCGGGAAGACCCCGTCCCGTAGGCAAGCGTTGAATGTGCTGAGCAGCAAGTCAGGACAATGGTGATAGACGAGCCGCAACACCTCAGCTGGAACACCATCTGGACCTGGAGCCTTCCTCACTTTCAATGAGAGGACTGCCTCCTCCAGTTCCAGCTGTGTGACAGCTCGACTGCTGTTTCACCATGGACAGCGACAAAACAGACGGGATGGGCGGGGAAGAGTCCCCGCTCTATCACGTTCATCTTTTCCGCGTCATGTATATAAGGCTTCCGTAGGGCACCAAGATTCCGCATGACCAGCTTGTAGCCAAGGCGCCATGGATCCTTGTTCACATTGTCCACTAGATCTTGCCAGCAGCGAGCCTTGCTACTGTTGATCAGTTTGCGAAGGCATTTCTTGACCGACTTATATGCTGCCATCCAGTTGTATGCCTCGTCACCGTTCCGCGCCCGTTGAGCCTCACGTCGAAGCTTGTGACACTCCCTTCAATTTTCAGCTATTTCAGTTAACCAGCAGGACACTGGGGCTTGTCATGCCGGGGTCTTCGACGGGGCAAAGAAGCGCAGCAAGCAGTCGTAATGATGTTCATAGTAGATTTCACCACGTCTAGAGCTGCCAGTTCTTCCGTCCCCTCCGGAGCTCCCTGCAGCGACGCACCTGCTGTGAGTAGCTTGAAAAAGTTCTCGACGTCTATCCTTCCGATGTTCCATCCAGTTGTAGAAAGCCGAGAGCACGGACGTCGGGAGACAGCGTAACTTATCTCAAGCAGAATGCACCGATGATCACTGACTGAGTGGTCCTCTAACACTCTCCAATTGTGTATCCTGCGTACTAAGGACTCCAAGGCAAATGTCACGTCCAGTATGGTTCCCTCACAGCCAATACGGCGGAAAGTCGGCATATTTTCGGAGTTTATTACGACGAGGGCCGTTCTGGCCGCCATTTCTAGGGTTCATTTTCCCCGCGGACTCGTCGGAATGATGGTTAAAAGGAATGCAGAAAGGATAAAATAAGTTAATACCTATATTAAACTTTTGTTTGACTTTGCATTGTGAAATAAAATAAAAATTTACGCCCAAAAGTATTTATTCAAAGCAAGATAAAAACTGAGCGGCTGTGTCATGATGAAAGTTTCGACAAACTAATTATATTGAAGCGTAGTATTTTCATAAAACCGCGTTAAAATTTATAAATTACTAAATGTATTCTTCCCTCCTTTTGCGCTGCAAAATTATCAATGATTAGATCGAACATTGATTGACAAAAGTGACAAATTACTAAGACGTTCTTCCCGGAAGAATTTCTAAGGTAATTTTTCATTGTTTTCACCGTTGAAAAGCTACGTTCTGCAGAAGCTTTTGTTGCTGTTATGGTTAAAACGAACTGTCAAAGTTTGACAGGAAAACTGCTGCCAAGTTGGTTATCAGGAAAACTGCTGCCAAGTTGGTTATTGAGGAAATATTGAAAAATTTCTTTAAAGGTTTTACCCTTCATATCACAATTAGAAAAAAGGACTGAAAGCTCTGTTTGTAAGGATGAAAAGTCAAATCTGTTTGGGTAAGATTGCTGAAAATTAGTGAAAAATTTACTCGAAAACTTAGTGGGAAAATTCGAATAAAAGAAAGTGTTCGGCAATACTAAAAATTTTAATTGATTTAGTGATTTGAATCTTACATTCAACACTTGGCTTATACTGTCCAGAATTTCACATAAAAGTTGCCTATAACTAGATTTTAAGTTTATTTCTCCATCCACTGAATGTCGGCATTTTTTTCGGTTGGAAGGAAGGTCACACTTGCCCATTGTACCTTTGAAAAATGAATTGAAATTTGACAGAATGTCTTGGCTTAAAGCCCTTTTGCAGCGTTAAATGTATCACTGTCCCAGCCACCAGTATTTACGATATCTAAGAGAAGATATTCTAAATCTGATATATTTTTAAATATGGTTGTGGTTAAGCAGCTGTTAAAGTTCACCTAATAGTAATAACTCTAGGCGATCGTCTTTTTACGAACTCATTGAATTTCGAACACCTTTCGTGGAGTGACTAAAAATGATGAAAAACCATGCAAACTTAAAAAGAAAATTCCGCAGTTAAGTTTAATCTTTGGGCAAAACAATGTACAAATGTAGCATCTAGAAACATTTTACACTCTTTTTTTTTTAAGCCACTAACTTCATCATAGATTTGTGAAACTAATTTTGCTTCACATTCAAACTTGCATAATATTTCACTAACATGATCATATAGGGCTGAAGCTGTTCTATCGGTAGACACATCTCGAAAAGCTAGGAAAACGTTCCTGTATAATACCATCTTGAGTACGTACCTTAATAGCGTAGAAAGCTGCGACTTTGTAAATACATCGGTTGTTTCGTCTAACATCACTGAGACGAAGGGACACTTCTCAATTTGCTTGCGGATAATATCAAAGATAATGGAAGAAATTGGAACGGCGTCACCAAGACCCTCTCCACCGAACACTTAAAGCCAGTATACATGGAGCAGTCCGATGCCCAGCCATCAACACCAACATTACCACTGACTCTGCCAGCCTCATCACAGTCGCCCACACCAATGCCCTTACTGCCATCACAGGTGATTAAACCGACCGCTGGCATACTGATACAGCAGCCACCGTCTACTACCACCAGGAAGAAGGTCACATTTTCACTCCCACCATTGGGTTCGTGGTGTAAGTTCGATTGAGACGGACTCCGGATCAATGCTAGTCTGGCTTTGAGCAACTCTCCCCATAAGAGCATATGCCAACCGTTACATGGCCTCCCTCATCTACACAAACAAACGAATTTTTTTTGTGGTTGGGAGGTGAATTCCATTGGCGTGAAGAGTGTGGACCTGTCGTGCTCGCAAGAAGGCGACTGGACTACCCACTAAAAACCTCCTCTTTCAATCTGAGAACGTAGCTTGGGACCGTTTGAAACATGACTTCGGGCCAGGTTTCGTTTTGCTACGCCGTGAGGCGCCTTTAAGCTAGGGGATCCCTCTTCTAGCTGCCGTGAATCGCCTTTATCTTTTAGAACTGCCCGAGCATAATGTGCCACCTGGTTCCATTTGTCAACCGATTTGAGCATCACCGTGACTATATTATCCGGGGTGAGCTCTCCCGTCTCCCCCCGCAGGCTGACCCATTTTGTGCACGCAAAAAATGTGTGGCAGGCATTTTCCTCCTTGCCTGGGCAATACCGACAATCGGGGGACCATGACTTTACAACCATGTGCAGCTAAGACTGGAAACACCCACGCCCGCTCAAAAGCTGGGTCCGATAGAAGTCAGTCTCATCATGCCTTCGATTTAGCCACGGTTTCATATCCGGGATGAGGCACACAGTCCACCGTCCCTTCGTGTAATTCACTGCTGCCAATCGTAGAGTGAGTGTTGTCCCTCCTCGCGGATGCCATCTCACTCTCATCCTCGTTTCGACGCAGGTCAATAGCGCGGCACTCTCTAGCAAGAAGGGCAACAGGTATCACGCCTGCACTAACTCTCACCGCCGAATCAGAGACTGTCGGATACGAAGGTACAATTCTCAGTGCTCCTCTTCTCTGTTCCTGTGCCAATCGTTTTCGGTATACCTCCTTACTGAGAGCATCACCCGTATTTCTGCTCCGTAGAGTAGCACTGAGCCTACAGCAGTCATCTAGAGGCGTCTTCTTGATGGGCTAGGTCCCCTACGTTGACCATAAGTCGGCTTAGAGCCGATACTCCCGAAGCACCCTTCTCAGCCGTTGCCCTGATTTGCTCAGAGAAACTCATCTTCAAAATGATCGGTAGCCCCAGGTACTTCACCGCTGGCATCGATTCGACTTATATGTCTTTGATGCTGATCATCCTTACTCTAGGGATTGGCGAGATGAGTCGCCGATCAAGCGCAAGTCTCAGTAGCCCGTCGGAAGAGACATTCCACAGATCCGGACCAAGGAAAGATCCCAGTGTAACACCCGATGTGACTTCCATCTTTGTTGGCCCTGTTTCATGTCATAGAGCGGGTTTCGGTCCGTCAGGTAGTGCCTTAAAAGCCGCATTAGATATTCTGGAGCTTGAATAGGGTTTTCCAGCGTATCCAGAATATCCATCCATCTAGCGGAGTTGAAGGCATTCCTGACGCCGAGTGTCACCAACAGGACGATCCGTCGCATCGTGTTTCTATATGCCTCTGCCTTTTGGATCGCGCTCACCACCTCTGCAATCGCATCAACGGTGGAACGTCCTGCTCTAAAGCCGTATTGCTGAGGAGATAGACTCTCAGCAGCACGAATCGCGTCATTGAGTCTTTCCTTGATGAGTTTCTCTAGCACTTTCCCAGCAGTGTCTAGCCGGGGATTTCCTTTCTCCTTGCTGGTCAGCATGGGCCTAGCTTCCTTCCATAGTACCGGGAAAACCCCGTCCCGTAGGCAAGCATTGAATGTGCTGGGCAGTAAGCTAGGAAAATGGTGATATAAAAGCTGCAACATCTCAGCTGGAACACCATCTGGAACTGGAGAATTCCTTGCTTTCAGTGAAAGGACCGCCTTTTCCTGTTCTATTAATGCGAAGAGTGGACACGCGACTACTGTTTCACCATGGACAGCGTCAAAACGGACGGGATGGGCGGGGAAAATTGCCCGCACTATCTAGTCCATCTTCTCTGCATCATGTATGCAAGGTTTCCATAGGGCACCAAGCTTCTGTGTAACAAGCTTATAGCCAAGGCTCCATGGATCCTTGTTGTCACGTTGCGGAGCGAACCCACACGAACCCATCCCCCCGTCCACAGTTCCCCACCTGAAAATCACTAGTTCGAACCCAGATGGCGGCAGTACCATCAGGATACCATGATGCCGAACTTTTATCATGGTGTTGCTCACTCAGCAGCATAAATTCGGCTTTCATGTCCCTCGCAAACTGCTCATGCAGATTTTGGGCGATTGAACTGCGGTGTATGTGCAAGGTGCGGGTCATTTAACTTCTGATTTCGCCTTGGCTAGGGCTTCCTGGAAGACCCGGCATTTTTTTGATCCCAAGAATACAGTGTGCCACCTTCGTACACTCTTTTCGTTTATGTCCCTATCGGGGCCTTTGCATACTTGTACGGTGTGACCATAGCCAAGACATTTGCAACATTGAAGTGGGGCTGCTCTTCGCCGCATACCAAAGACAACACACCCTATTCTTATTTTGGCCTTATTCAGAAATTATTCGGCATCCTTTTCGGTCAAGTCAATTATGGCCATGCGTTGTCCCCATGGTTTTCTGGTGTAAGCCTCACTTTGATCCTGCCCACGGTAGGGAACTCCCTTTTGGTGGCCTCTTCTACCTTGGCCAGATGTGTGACGCAGTCAATGTCTCTGATTTCGATCGTTGCCATCGGCCGGAACAAGGCCATAGCTGCGCTTTTGCCGAGAACTTTCTTTACTGCGTCACAGAATGCTTCCCTATTCTCGGCCTTCGCTCCAAATTCAACCAGTATGTGGTCTGACCGCGTTGGTCGTACTGCTTTAATGGCAGTGTTGGTGTCCCAAGCGCTTCTTTAGCCTTTTGCTCTTCTTCGGCCTTCTGGTCCTCCTGGCCTTTAACCAGTTCCTCCGATAATGTCCTATGCGGTCTAGGAGCTCCTCTAGCTCAAGGAGCCCAATCTTTACTGCTTTGATGATTTTTGCGGAGCGCATGCAGATTGTATTCTTTTTTAAACAACTCCCGCTTATCGGAATAGCCTTTCTTCATGTCGCTGGGCGGCAATAGTACTTCGCGGCCATCGTCCTTAGGAGAGGTTATCGGCTTTTGTTTCCGAATACACACCTGTGATGAAATCACACATCGGCGCTTTATTCGCCTGGTCACTCGTTTCTTTTCCTGTATCTCCTCGTTCACTTCAGTATGGTTCGCAGCAGGATGGTTCGATCGCAGCAGTGACCATCGATTTCTCGGATTTCTTTATATTTTCCTCCACCGCTCGAACATCTGGCGCGTCCTTCAGAGTTTTTCGCTTTTCCTCTATAGGATGCTTTGGCGTTCGCATCATTTTTTTGTTGCGCCCCAACGCCGCAGGAATCTCAGACTGGACCAGACTGTCTGCTAATCCCCGTTTTTTGACCGTCTTTACTGTCATTGTATTCATTTTTTTGTCATCGTTAGTACCGCTCCCGATATGCTGTTAAAATCGTGGCTTAAGCCGCTGATTGCGTTATCGTTTTTTATATTTTTTTTAAGGGTTTTTGGTTACTCCAGTTTTAATGGTTCCCCCCCTCGGAGCCACTATCTCCGTTTGTGTGTGTAGTCGCCTTTTTGATCCCATGGTTATCTTTGCAGAGCAGGGAGGCCATGCGAGGGTTATGGGACTAGTGCTCAGAGCCAGACCAGCGCTAATCGGGAGTCTGTCTCAACAGAGTCTACACCACCAACCTAATGGTGCGAGCTTCGAAGGTACTCCGAGGCCTGCCAAGGTTTTACCGGGATGGAGACGGTATGAGAGTTGAATTGGAGCCGTTCACACACGAGTGTCACCTCGGCGCTACCGTTCAAAGCAACTAGGTCCAAAGCATCATATCTGCCAGCCCAAAGTATTAATTCCTGTTCGTTGTCCAAAGCGTAGTCCAGAGCCAGTTAGGTTCGTTACCCGTCATCCCAGGAGGGAGCCTCACGGCGCCCCCGATATCCTCGGGTCCGTAGGGGCAGTGCTCCCCAAAGAATGCTAGCCTTCAAGATTGTTTTTGTCGACCGGCACTCCCCCTACGGGGATTTCCTCGCGTGCGTGGTGGCGGAGCTTCCCAAAGAATGCTAGCCTCCAAGAGTATTCTTGTTAGGCCAGCATGCCGCCTGCGGGGAGATCCTACTTAAGAAGAGGTACGATGTACCGAAACAGCTGTCGCAAGTTCAAGAAAATGAAAATTTCTAAAGTATAAATCGATATCCATCAAGTAGAGGTCTTTACAATTAACTAAACATAAAATGTTCATATAATTAATAACCATATGCTACATATTACGTGCATCCTTAATAATGGAAACGTACTCATATATTGAACGCTAGCTTTGAAAGAACGCACTAAAATCTTGAATATTCGCTTTTTCTAACGGTAATTGCCCTTTTCCGTTGTCCGATTTATATTGACTTGGCACAGAACTTTACCCAGAGTGAACCCAACAGTTTGCGGAAAAGAATTTTCAACTCTATCATTGTTCAGAACTAACGGATAATTTTATACGAAAAATCGCAAAATGCAAGTTTCTGGCAATTTTCCCTAGATGTAAGCGTTGATATTTGCGTAGCTTAGAACTAAATTACAACCGAAAACTTATATAGCATACAACAGTTTGTCGGGTTTGATATGCAACCTCAATAAATAGAATCCATCCTCAAAGCAATTACTGGCGAAGGAAATCGGTACCGAAGTCGAAAAATGAAACTTTACTTTATTGATTTAGAAGGGGGTAAAGCGAGAGCACGGCCTCAAACGCTTTAGAGCTAATATTCTCAATATGACTTCTAAAGGTTAGTTTTTTGTCGAATATAAGTCCAAGATAATTGAGATCCTCAGTCCTGGGAATAGTTTGTCCTTAAAAAAATTTATTATTTATTTATTGGGTAGGTGAGCAGACTTACGCTTCCTGGTGAAGTATATTGACTTCGTTTTTGAAACATTGATTTTAATTTTCCATCTTTGATAGTATTGATAAGTAAGTTCTAACGCCGTTTCAAGGCTGGAAATAATTGAATCTGGGTTTGCGCCTATGCGAAGGGGTTTTCTATGTCCAGCGTCTCCAAAACTACAGACAATTTATTTAACATCGCTACTTTGGCGTCCTTCGTAACACGGAAAAGCTGATACTCTGTCGAATATTTGTTTCTGAAGCCGAATTAGAAATCAGATAAGATATTATCGTTAGCCATTAAATCGTTTAATCTTTTTAGGATTACTCTTTCAAAGAGCTTACCTAAGACTGGTAGTAGGCTAATGGGCCTGAAGTTTTCGGGAGAGTGAGGATCTCCTTCAGGCTTCAGGATAGGTATAACTTGAGGTTATTTCCAGATAGATGGAAAGAAAGAGGGCCTAAGGCAAGCGTTGAATAGGAGGCATATGAAGACTATTTCTTTTTTGGGTAAGTGTCAATACTACATTTGGTAGATAATTGATACCTGGAGCTTTACCGTTTTTATATTTTTTGAGTAGATCTATTAACTTTCTGGTTTTTAGTCATGCACCAGGAGGTAAGAATATTTGGTCAGGTGGTTGCTCCAAAGCTTTAGCCACCATCATTTATGCTAGATTGTTGCAGAACCTAAAGAAAATATTATGGAACTCATTAAATTTATTTTTAAGTATATCCGCTTTTCCTTTATTGGAGTAAATGTGCTCTTCATTGTTATTTATCATCGAACAAACAAATGATACTTTCATTAAAAAAGCTTATTTAAAAACCAGACTTTCCGCGAGTTATAGTTCAGATTTGTTAGTATGTTGTTCCATCGGAGATTCCGGAGCTCCTTAATTCTCTTCCTAATTGCTACACTGAGGCTGTTAACACCAATTTTAAGAGACCTAATGCGGGTTTTCACCATTTACGTCGCAAGAAGTTTTCTTATGAGATTGTAGGTTTCTTCAACAAATTCAAAATTATAGGAAGCTTTTGATAGTTTTCAGACATTATACTCAATGGCTTACCAGATAGTATTTGCAAATTCTTCGATTTTCTCTTCGCATACTGAGGAAGTATTGAGCGATTCTATGGGCCTTGATGTTAAGCTCACTTATCATTATTAAAACTGCGGAGTTCTGACCATTTTGCTTTTGTGTAACAGTAGTATGTTTATGCAACAATACAATTAACCCTTAACAACGCACAAGTGTCTCGCAAACACACTTTAATTTTGTTTTAGTTATAAAAACTAAAGTATATACTTTTATACAAAATCAGTTTATCTATTCTATCTCCAATATGTTATAAATTGAAACCTTTAAAAGAAATTACTTTTACATGGATTATTAAAAATTTATTGGCTTAAAACTGAAAAACCGACTCATCAGCCCAGAACTGTCCAAGAGACACAGTAAAAAGTTGTTTGATCCTAGTATGAAAGTTGCTACATTATTGGGTGGAAAAGCTTTTAAAAGAAATTGTAAATGGGAGCACCAACAACCTAGGCATCTAAGGATACAATAACGGAGCAGACGGGATGGTAGGTGATATGAGATTGCAAGAAATGAAATTAGCGCAACAACAACTATATCGCCCATTAGGAAGTAATTAAAATTTACTTTGTTTAAGTGAATAAAGAGAACGAGGAAAAGGACCAATTTGTAGACGATCATGATTGCGAGGTAGCCTTAGCAGTGGAGAATGGAAGTACGGGTTAATCCGAGCAAAAGGTACAAGAAAGATACTAGCATTTCGACCCGAGCGCAGATTTAGCCTATAATAAAATCGAGAATCAAGATTTGTATCCGTAAGGCGGTTACATATTTTAAAGAGAAGAGATTCATCAAGTATCAATCTGCGAATTTCAAGAGAAGGAATCTGAAGGAAGGACAGGCGATTTTGAATTT
Source organism: Odontomyia ornata (assembly GCA_963969285.1). Classification (NCBI taxonomy): domain Eukaryota; kingdom Metazoa; phylum Arthropoda; class Insecta; order Diptera; family Stratiomyidae; genus Odontomyia; species Odontomyia ornata. The sequence continues at coordinate 374,814,686 of OZ017739.1, read as the reverse complement.
GAAAAATAGAAAACGGGTGAACTTCCTCTGGACAGATTCAAGGAGAACAATCAGATAATCATTGTGAGGTGACCAAATTTGAGAACAGTATTTAAGAAGAGAACGTACGATACAGATAAATAGTTTGATAGCACACTTAGGGTTAGAAAAAATAGAAGTATGCCTAAGAACAAAACCCGAAACACGGGAAGCTCTAGTGAATAAGTTTATAATGTGAAGGTTAAATTTGAGCTTTGGGTCGAAGATAACCCCTAAATAGGAATGGAATATTGATGAACTTTTCAACGAAAACGACATTTTGTGGCATTTTGGTACATTTAAATACAAAAGGTTAGCCTTACATCAAGAAGACAGAGATAACAGATCGTTTTGGAGAATATGACAGTCAGCAGGCGAGTTGATTACTCTGTAGATCTTCAAATCATCCGTAAAAAAGAGACAGGAAGAATTAAACACTGATGGGAGATCATTGATAAACATGGTGAAAAGGAACGGACCTAAGATGGAACCTTGTGAAATTCCATAGCAGGGATGAAATGACTTAGAAACCGAGCCATCAATGACAACTTGGCATGTTCTAGAAGCTAGGTATGAAGTTAACCATGACAAAACGGAGCCACTCACACCAAAATGCTGCAATTTGCAAATGAGAATGTCATGGTTGACAGTGTCAAATGCCTTAGAGCAATCAGTGTAGATAGTATCCACTTGAAGACTGTCATTTAAGGCTACCGCCACAGTGTCAGTAAGTTCCAAGAGATTGGTTATGGTAGGACGATTTGGCACAAAACCATGCCGCTCAAGAGCTATTTGGGAACAAAGAGAAGAATAGAGCTCTTGGTGGACAATTCGTTTTAAAATTTTAGAAAAGGATGAAAGTTTTGAGATAGGGCGGTAATTCTCCACAATGGTCGGGTCACCACTTTTGTGTATTGGAGTAACGTTAGCAATCTTCCAGCAATCTGGCATGTGACCTGTTGTCAAACTTAGATTGAAAAGCAATGAAAGCGGAAAGCTAATGGTAGATGCTAATGCTTTAATAAAGAAATTAGGAATGCCATCCGGCCCAGGTCCAACGTTAGGATCAATAGAGTTGATAATAAGTTCAACTTGAAGAGGATTCGTGACTATCGAGGTGATAATAGGCGAAGGCAATACGGAAAAAGAGGAAGGTATAGAAGTCTTGTTATATGAAGAAAATGTAGAGGAGAAAAAGGTGGAGAATAAGTTAGAAATTTCAGAAGGAGAAGAAGCAGTCTTGCTATTCCACTGAAAAACAATTGGAAACGCACTTGAAGATCTTTGAGCTTTAACAAAAGACCAAAAGGGCTTAGTTTGATTGGAATGAAGAGACTTTTCGATATTGTCATAATATGCTCTTTTGGCTCTCAGAGCCTCCATATTGGCAATTGACCGATACCTAAAAAACTCTTGACGATAATCAATTGTTCCATGAGATTTCCACAGTTCATGAGCTTTATCCTTATTTTTAATGGCTTCCTTAATATGCCTCGTAAACCAGGGAGGATTAGCGCCTGCTCAGGAGGCATAAAGTGGAGTGAAGTTGTGGATACTAATAAATAGAAAGGAATAGAATTTTGATATTGCTTTTTCACAATCCATGTCAGCAAAGACACTTTGCCAGTCAATGGTAGAAATATGCGTGGAAATTGAAGGGAAATCGGATTTGTAAAAATTGAACCTAGGCCGCGTACGAGTTTTGCATCGTGCTAGATATTTCAAAGAAAGGACCATAGAGACGGGAGGGTGAAATGAGTCAGTGTCTACATACGGAACCGCCGACCGAGATACAGAAAGATGTTGATCAGCAACGTTGGAAAGCACTAGATCCAGCAGTTTGTCGTTAACATTATGTACAGAATTAAATTGAGAGAGGGAGCAGTGATTTAAAAAAGAGGAAAGAACGATGGAGAGATTATTCGTAGAAGACGGAACTGATGCAGGAAAAGATGACCAAGAAACCGAGGGGGAGTTGAAATCTCCACAAATTAATAAAGGGGAGTCTGGGATGAAGAAGAAGCCAATGTAAGATGAAAGCTCATCAAAGAACGTTTCATATGTAGGAATCGAAGAATTACAAGGAACGTAAGTAGAGGCAAAAAGAAGAAACTTATTGTGCGAGGTTTGGACTTTTAAAAGAATACATTCTATATGAGAAGATGGAGAGAAATTCGAACATGCTGAAGCTGACAAAGTCTTCTTAGTAGCTATCAAGACACCCCCACCATCCATTTTAGATGAAGCTGTGATGTCTCGATCCCGTCTAAAGATATTGTGTTCAGTCGAAAGTTCATTATTAAGGATACTTCCATTCAACCACGTCTCTGTAACACAGATGATATCATCCGACGCTATTCGCTTTAGGAAAAATAAGTTTTTGTGCATATAAGCTGGTATAAAAGAAAAGATTCCGCATAACATAGAAACTAAAAAGCACATACATTGTATCTGCAATATCGGTTTTTATAGAGAATATTTTTGGGTGGATAAATTGCTTTCAGTGACTTATATTCTAGCGGATAAGTTGACACAACTTATATATATATATATATATATATATATATATATATATATATATATATATATATATATATATATATATATATTTTTTTTTTTTTTTTTTATTTTTTTTATTAACTTACAAAGCTTTACAAATTGGTATAACAAGCATAATATAAAAAGTATATACGCTCAGCAACTCCTTATAAGCAGAACTTGAGAAAAGAGTTGAGTTGAGATCGTTTGTCTTACTACTTCTAAAATTACATGAACATATTCATTTTACTTATGCTATTTATTCACAAAAATTGTTAAATCTAAATTAATTAATTAATAAAATTGAAAAATCTCAAAAATTCTTCACCAGTCAATCCTAAAAGCCATTTTTTTATGTAAAATTTAAAGGATTCTGATGAATTAGCACATCTAATGAAATCCGGTAGCAAATTGAAATTACTTATAGTGCTTGGATTAGTAATTTTTATTTTTTTGTTTCAGAGTTTTGATGGTTAAGAATAAAATGATACCTCAGGAAACAAAGTGCATTCTTGAAGTAAGTGAGGACGAGAATGATTTGGTGTGTGAGTTTGATAGCGACGGTGAGAATTTAGTGGTTGACTGCTGTTCGGAAAGTGACAGTGTACAGATGGAATCAGCATCTGGAAGCGACGATGAACAATTTTGGAGCAAGAGTGATGAACAACCGTTGCAAGGATACGCATCGCTTTGCACTTACAAAGCCAGAGATGTAGCAAGATGGAAGTATGAACCTGAGAAGCAAAGTCGTACTGTTATGTGGTGGTATTCCGCAGGAAAAATAAAAAAAAAATATAATATGCATTATCAAGATGAATGTAGTAATAGCAACTGCTGAGGAGTGAGGAGTTGCTCTCGCAGCAAAAAAAAAAAAAAAGGTATTCAGCAAAGGTTGCTGACTAAACAAAAACAGTTTCCCTATGGAACCACATAAAGTCACATGATGGGGTTGTTGCATTGGTAAACTACTGCAATTAGTAATTAGTTGCGAGCGAACACATAAAACATGCTCGGATATATTCCCGCCTCATAACTGCAATAGTAGCGAGCAAACAAAACCTATGTACTCGCACTTCGCCAATGAAAATTAGCCATGGAAACACATGCGCAAGTTAATAAGCGAGCAGTTAAGTGAACGAGAAAGCTCAACCCGTAACAATATTTACATCATGAACAAACGGGGTGCTTCGAAGTGAGGTAAGCGGAGAGGAAAACCGAGAGTTCCGACATAAACACTCTCTCGCTCAGTATTCCCACTTTCGCTATTTCACCACGAGCGATCGTGGGAAAGCCGAAAGTTCTGGCTAAAACACTCTGTCGCTCAATGTCCCCAGTTTCGCTATTTCACCTCAGGAGATAGTGAGAAAGCCGAAAGCTTAACCCGAAAGTACTCTCTCGAAGTCGTAAGCTTAAGCGAGAAACACTCTTTCGCTCAATTTCCCCAGTTTCGCAAATTCACCAGTCGAGCAAGCGAGACGAAGCGGGGAGGAAAAACGTTCGTGGAACGAGAGCGCACGTGTTTGACTACTCAGCGCATTTTAAGAGAATTTAGGTCAAAGAATAGTACTTAAACTTCTTGAGCGAGGTGGAAAAGTCAGTTGGAAGCCGAATGCGCAACGACGCGCATCCACGGGAAAACATCAGCAGAACTGAATCGAAGAGTCAAATGGTGAGGTGTTGGCATTGATAGCCGCGTTCCTCTATGCCTTATAGCGTAACCGCTGCTGGCTACCATTGGTAATCTTCTCAATAATTGCAGGCATCACAGGAGCGACACCGCGGCAGGGCAGCCGACGCAGCAGCGAGCAGTGCAAAGTCAACAGGAGCTGGATTAAACAGCGTCTGCGTGCCGCTCTATCCCCTGTCGGCCAGTGGCACCAGACAGGTGGCGGAATCGAAGCGACCGCAGCAGGCTCCCACTCGGAGTTTAGAGCAGGTGCTCAAAGAGGAACCCCGAGCCGGCCCGCGTCCCATTAGTAAGGACGAATATCTGCGCAGGTTGAAGGCGCCTTTGGACACCAGGGATAACACCGCCAAACAGAAACGTCCACGAGGAGGCCGGCGGGAGCGTCAACGGCACGAGCTCTACGAGCTGAGGCGGTTAGCCCGTTTAGCTGTCACACCCACGGAGCGAGCCTTCTTTCGCCGCCAAGCCCGGGAGTTGCGTCGAGGGATTCGTCGGGAGATCGCGTCCCGTCACCGCACGGCAGCAAGTCCTGGTGCTCCAGCCACGGACGACATCGCAGCGCCCGCCGACGATCAACTTATTGTAAGCAGGGATTCACAAAGAATTGAATAAAGATAAAACTGAGAACATAACTCTTGCGTTTCCATTTCAAGGAAGACAATTCAGGCTTTACAGGTGCGTAGGTGAGTGCAGGTGCTGGCAGTATCGCGGGGCTCCCCGGAAGAGGCCGGCAGGACCCCCGATAGGGAAAGCATAACGTTACAGGGTGACTGAAGAGGAGATCTTTTTGGTTCCACGGCTAGCTCACCGCGTATGGGATTGGGTTGAGAGACAGAAAGAATTTTTTCTAAAGAACTCCATAATGTCTAACACGCGCACACACACACACTAAAATATTCACCAGTGCGTCATGGATTCTGATAACTTCCTGAAATTAAATTGAATTGAATAAAAAAAATGAATTATCCAAAAAAAAACAAAGCGCCGTTATTATTCAATAGATTTAAAAAAAACAGCGCAATACATTTTCTTCTAAGTGTATTCTAAAATATTTACTTTAGTAGTTTGCAAATAAGAAACTTATATACTCATTCTAAGTATTTCAAAATTGAGATAATTATCGAAACATCAACAAAAATATTTATTTTAAATTAGAATGATTGCTTTCGAAAAAAGGCTTATTGCGATGAAACTGAGATCGGTAAACGTGCATAAGTAAAACAAAACAAGCGCAAAAAAAGCGCAAACTAAACTTTAACTTAACCACAAAAACAATATAAAGTGATAAACTTACAACTAGCCTTCTTAATTTACGACATGCAAAAAACATAAATTTACAAAATCTTAAATTTACAAACTACAAATATAAATACATTTTTAAAGCTTACTGATCCCAAATTATTATTTTTTTTTTTTTTGAAATGCTAATTGCATAAGGTGTATCGCTTCTGGAATGCACTCCCTAAATATTCGGCCAATTCTGTGTCCCGCATTGTAATAATCGGCTTTTGTGGGCAGTATTTCAAAGTGTGTGCTTGGTCGCCAGTTTCACCACAGATAGGGCATTTGAAAGTCCTCAAAATGGGGCACGTTACCTTTCCACTAGCATCTCGTACTTGATGATCGCGAATCGTGTCATCAATGCAACCCAATGTTGTAGTTGGCGAAGATACAAAAAAAAAACGCCTGGAATTATAATTGTTTTCTGAATAATTCATTTCACAGAAGCTGTAGATATTGTCCAAAATATTTTGAAGTAAAGCAGAATTCGGGGTCGATATCATCGGAATACCAGGGTAAGGTAAACTAGAAGTACTTATCCTGCAATCAACTTTAAGACCATCCATTCCAGGTCTGCTAGATAGTCTGATTTGTCCACGTGAATAATAGGAGTATCAATATTTGGGACGGTTCGGGGAAAATCTGACGAACAAAAAAAATCCCCGTTGGCAGCACCAGCCGGAAAGGTAAATTTCTCGTATGTAGCGTAAAGTTTCGAAAAAGAATTTGGCTTGCCTACTACTAAACTTCTTTCTGCAATTTTCGTAGTACCACATGGGTATTTATTAACATTTAAAAAAATCTGGCCACGTTCGTTTTTAGAAACCTTTTATCGGGGCGCAAATATTTTGCTAATTAAATTGAGTTGCATGCGTATGGATTACATATTGTTGTAAACATATAAATACCGGTTTCGCCCTTCTCGCATCTACTGTTTACACAGTTCACAGTAGTAACCATACAAAGGCTTAAATAGCTCGAATAGTTAATTTCAAAAGATTTCCATAAAAGTTTAATCAGCACTTGCATTGCCATTAATATATACATTTCAATTTTTTTCTGAACTGTAAGGGCCGTCATTTCGATTTTTATTGAAATCGGCTGCTAAAAATATTCTGTAAATTTTCGACTGTTTTATTTGTCATTCGATTTGCATAATCAAATTAAATTAACTTGCCTTAATAACTTATAATTTCAAGTTTCAACGGAATCTGTTGAGAATCTTGGCTGCTAGAGGGCTACAGAAATAAAAAAAATTGTATGCCATCCGCCTGTATGGGGAGACCCCCCTTAAATACCTTAAAATATTTTCTTGCACTGCAAATTTCAAGAGGCACCACTTTTGACCTACGTAGAAAATTTCCTCATTCAAGCTCATGTGGTTTGCGAGAAAACTTGTTATGACGCACGAACAAACGGGCGGAGGGACGGACAGACAGACAAGTCGCGATTTTATAATTTTTTAGGGTATTGTTAAAAATATTAGACAATATCTTAAAAATGATCTGGTTTATAAGTTTTTTCAAGTAAAGTCATTTAAAACGTTTCAATGAAAAATATTCATTATTTCAGTTGGCACTAAAATAGCGAATTGCGCTTGCCTTCAGACCTTTGGGGGCCGCCATTTTGAATGCATGCATTTGATTTTGGATTATTTTAAATCTTTGTATGCTAGGACCTCATCAATCAATGTACTATCTCGTTCAAATAGGAGTTTCACTCTAGACAGGGCAAAATAATTCAATTTTTAAAGAAAATCGCAGCTAAAAATATTAGGCTTTAAATTTTTGACTTTTTCATTTTTCATTCAATTTTAATAATTTCCTGCAAAATACAAGAACATAGTACAGGGATTCATAATCTCAAGTTTCATCAAAATCCGTTGGAAAATGTGACCACTAGGGGGCCACAAAAACATGAAAAAAACGCATATTTAAACGGCCGCCATTTTGAAATTCGCACATGCATGATCACCAGAATATCAAAGACTGTAGGTGTAAGTAATGTTTATCTTGAAACCAAGTTTCATATATGTCGGATCAAAATTGCGACTTTTAAAAGCCTTTGAAATTTCGACCTTCAACTGGCGGCCATTTTGTTTTTTGCAACCTGACCTCCAGTTTTTTTACATAATTCTTTAGATACTTATAATTTCTATCAAACTACCGAATTTCATGAAAATCTGTTGAAAGCTTTGACCACTATTACAACAACAAAATTTTGCACGTTTTTCGACCTTTGAGCGGCCGCCATTTTGTTTCTGCCGTACCGACTTTGGATTTTTTATTGTGAGATTCATCACATACTTCAATGAACCTTTGTACCAAATTTCATCCAAATCGGAGCTACACTTTGGTCAGAAGAGAAATCGCGATTTTTCGTCTAAAATGGCCGCCATTTTGTTTTTGCCCGGCCGATATAAGTGGTTCACGAACTTAACCGAGATAATTACCCAATACACCTTTCCTCAAAATTTGGTGAAAATCAGAGCAAAATTGCAACCTCTAGCGTGGTCACAAATTTCGTTATATCCCATATATATATATATATATATATATATATATATATATATATATATATATATATATATATGATGCTCTCCGCAATAGGTAAATTTCTCTCGAGAAATTTACCTAAAAATGCATAAACTCTAATAATCCATCTGCCAGGAACGCAAACACACTCAAGCTGAGTACACAATCAACAAATTCGTCCAATGTAAGATCAATTGGAATTAATCAAATGAGAGCAAGCTAACACTGAACACAAGTGTCACGAATTAAGGGCAAACGAAATTTTCGCGGCGAAGATATCGCAGCCAATGTATCTGCACTACGCACAATTGCTATGCAATCAGCATAAGTTAATGGGAGTAATAAATTGAGTGAATCGTCCGATCGATTAAGTTCTCATTAACATACTATAACACGAAAAAATATCAATCGATTTGATCCCATAAAAATTGTCATGAGCAACAAAATATATGTTAGAACAATTGTAGTCTTCAGAGTTGTTAAAAAGTCTGCGAGACATACAATGTCACTTTCTCTCAATCCGCTAGAAATAACTGTTGGAATCAACATACAGCAAATTAAAAATGTTCCATAACTACACACAGCAAATGGACGCCATTCAACTTTTTTTATATGGAAGATATATCCAAATAAAAAGCACACTATTGGTAAACAGCACCAAAATCCAAAAATGATTCATCAAATCGAAATATTGCACAATATGACAGCTGCCTTCCATTTCACCGTATTAAGGACACTCGCAGAATGAATTCAACATATATGCACCATTGTAGGCGTTGGCTTCAATGCAGAAGTCGTCATTGACTCGATAGTAGAAGGGGCCATAGGTGTTGGTCATCAGCAAGGAACCATTTTGAATTATATGGGAACCAAACATATCTCCGTAGAACATGCATGGAAAATATTCATGATCCTGTGGCTTCTCCGAAATTTTCAACTGAATCTCTCCAGCACTACGATTGCGAAACAAGATGCAATCTGCAAATAACTCCACCAAAGAATAATTCACATATATTGGATAATTATTGCTGTGACACCCAAAATTTTCAATTGAAGCGATCTCCGTCAGGCGCTTCCGCGATACCGAGATGTTTCTTGCACATCAAATTACACTTTCCGATCGACCGCTGATGACGACCCTTTCCGATCCACTCTCAAAATTGAACTGCCTCCGCCGCGTCATTTCATCAACGCGTCTCCAAGTTATTTCAACTTCAGCCGTTTGATTACATCAGCCGCGTCATTTCATCAACGCGCGCTGGATTGCGTCCGCCGCGTTGAGATGATGTTGGTTTTTGCATCGGATAAGCGAAGTTCAGCGTCGGGGTATTTAAAGGTTTGAAAATAGAGGGGCCATTAATTGTGCCAACGTAACAGTACTTCACGATGCAACTTAATTTACGGCCGTATTCCCCCGAGCAAATTATATTAGATCCGATAGAAAGGTTTATCTCTTCTTCAATCAACATGAATTGAATATCATAGTGAACCATACCAACTCCGAAGCACAAAACGGACTGCAAAACCGATAGAAACCGGCAGAAACGATCGAGATCCAAGCATTTTTAGACCTTTTAGCGGCTATACGCGTCAATAAGCAGGGTGGTGTAGATATTTGAGAATATTGGGATCCGATATTTGGAAATTTGATACTCCGAGCTACAATGGGAAAGAATAGATTTGCGTGTTTACTGCATTTTTTAAGATTTGACGATAAAAATGCCAGATCAGCTAGAAAATCGAAAAATAAACTTGCACCCATTCGAGAGCTTTGGGAGTATGTAAATCTGAGCCTTAAAAAATTGTATTTACCTGGAGACAATCTCACAGTTGATGAGCAGCTCGTACCTTCCCGAGGTACGTGTATCGTTCTACCCAGCAAGCCTGGTAAATACGATACTACACATAGTTTTAAGTAATGTCAAACGATGTGTTACGTACAAAATCAAGCCGTTCACGGCGCGACCTCAGGGATATTGCCGGCCAACTCGCGGAGACGAGTCGTGGTGACGCCACGCGCTTACTTTGTGTATCCCTGGGGCCAACTGGTCGCTTGAAGCGCGAACCCTCGACCAGAGCCGTTGCTCCTTGTTTGAATACCCTGGGGAGCTAGGTTTTCACAGGATGTGCTATTCGTTGCGATAGCCCCCGTCGCGGCACACTCGAAAGTTTCCTCCTATCACCGTAGCAAAGTCTTTGCCTAAAACCCACTGAAAGAAAACTTTGCCTAAGTCACACAAAAGGGATCTTCGCCTAAAACCACACTTCCTGCAGAGCCACCTGCACTACGTTCTGCCACCATACACTTTGTGGCCACTTCCTTTTAGGCAACAACCTTCACTTTCGCGATTAGCGAGGAAAGAAAGAACTCCGATAATTGAAAGAAAAACCAGCGGCTCCAATCCGTTACACAATTCATCTATTTTTCTCACTAATAGAACAAAAGAAAACCTATCCTCCTGGATCACTTACATTACAGCATTTACAGATTAAATAAAATATATTTGATTTGTATCGAACGTAGTAATTTATATTTTAAAGGCACTCTTACTCGCTCACCTACAATTTCCCTAACCGGTGGGGGCGCCTTTCTGCGTCCTTCGTACTCGAACGGCTCCTTAGAGGAGAATTACGCCAACCGACACAATCCGCACCGAGAGTTATAGTTGCTTTATGCCACAAATTTAACGCTCGCCAACAATGATCACCCTTATTAACTTTTATATGACAACTTCGACACCAGTATTCACTTCAGCACCTCCGTCCAGAGCAAAAAAACCAAAGGGAAAAAAAAACGAGCGCGCCAAATCTCCTCCTTATATCACCTCCACAAAATAACGGCGGGACCACTTTCGCGGATTTTTCCCCCCGGTTAACGAACTTTGCACACATTCCACCGCTCTTCCGAGAATCGTCCCGGTTCGGGTTGGTTCGCTCCATTTCCCATGTTCCATGTTCACGCCGTCCCACTGAAATCATATGGGATGGATTATCCGAGTTGTTCCGAAACGTCAATCGCAATTGTTTATGTTTTGCAATGGTCGCCGCGCGGGTGCTATTTTCGGTGGTTTTGCGCGATTATGAGTGCTCGAGTCGCGTAAAGTGGATTCCTCAATCCTGGTAGGTTGTGGCTTGCTACTTTCCCCCTAAAATTATTAGTTTTGTGGTTGATCAGAGTGTTGTCGCGGCCGCCGCGCGGATATTATGGAAACTCGTGTGATAATTGGGCCTAGGCTTCCCTAGTAAGTTTCCACTTGGTATTTTTCCCCTAAAATAATTAGGTTTGAGGTTGGTTGAAGAGTTTCCGCGTTTCCATGTTGTGGAAGTGATAATTCGTGTAATGGGGCGAAATGGGGCGATCAACATCAGGTTTTGAATTACCCACAACGACGTTTCGGTTCGGTTCTTCCCTATTGCCACTGGTGCATCCTTTTCTGTCTTCTCCTTTTCGATGTGTCCTCCATTGAGTGGGTGGCGGTTAGCGATTGCTTGGTTGGTTGAGCCGTGCAGTTTAGCTGCCCTGTTTTGGTCCTTGCGGTGGCAATTCGCTTTAGCTTTAGTTCGATTAAGTGGCGGATTGTCATCATGTAGCGCATAAATTGTATAACATTGACGCTGCTGCGACGGTTGACATAGCCTCGTAGTAGATGATGTAATGCGCTCTAATAATATGCCTGGTATCTAGTTAATCTAATAGTGCCTGGTGGTTAGTTAAATTATTGCTACATGTAAATAGTGCCTTCTATTCAATAAAATAAAATGTGATCCAGGTTACATTTTTCTATTCTCCTGACCTGAAAACGGATTGGAGCCTGTTCACCCTTGAATGATTGTCGGTCATGGTTCGAATACATCTCGCGAGGGCGGAAGTGTATGGTGGTTACTTGGCCCCGATTATCTCATGGTGACAGATGGTGAAATTACTTTGTCAGAATACCTACTATATTATAAGGCCTCTGTACCGCATACCTTCTAATAAAGAGTTATTATTATCACTTTATAGATTTCTTCCTTTACCCTTACTCGATTTAAATGTCTTTCAAATGGGACCCAACGACAAGCAAGTTCAATAATTTGATGATAACCGAATCCTCTTACCTATCCTAGTTCAAAAGTAATGCGTGAACACACACACAAAAAAAAGCAAAAAAAATATACGTTCCAAACTGATAGCCTATAATCACACTTTGAACAAGATGCCGACCTACATAATCAATTTATTACAATTTTACATTCAATCAACATGTCTTCGTGACCTACTCTCCTTCTGTCATCAAACATTTTCAAGACATTATTCTGTTATTAAGCTACAATCGCAATCATCATCTTCATATTAGCCAAAGTCTTTTCAAACTCCATGCTCTAATCAACTCAACTCTACTCAATATGATACTGATGAATCCAACCACAATTAATATGATGAAATTTATTTCAATTTACCAAACAAACAATTTCCCATAGCCGCCAATTCCTTTGAGAATCGGACAGAGGCACAATGGCCCGGCCACAGAATCGCGGCCACAAAAAACACACACAAAAGACCATTTTCCTTTAGTTGATTGCGGGGCTCTTTAAGTTCGTCAACTTGATGCATTTTAACTGAACAAATTAAATGGAGGACGTGGTTGATTCCGAGCTCCAACTTCCAAGTTTCAGCTTCACTATTCCCAATCCAGCAGCAGCAGCAACAACAGCTCAAACTAGCCTACATTGTTGGTCTTGTTGTCGTCAACTTTGTTCTCTACGCTATTCTTGTATTGTAGTGGATATAAAGCACTTAGTGGTACAGTACGGCATGGCACGGTACTGTTGATTTGGTGGCAGTAAATGCTATGCCCATAGTCCTCAAGAGCCGTCGATATGCTCATCAGTTCCAGATGCTTAGGCGCGTCTGCAAGAAGTTCAGCATGTACCTACCGGGAACCATGCCGAAGTGCAATTTAAACACTTGAATACCACGAGAGCTGTAAAAGAAAATATTGAAGTCTTCCCAATTCCTTAGGCCGCAATGACGGCGGGCGTCATGTTTCTGAGTCTTTCCTCCTATTCTTTTTGCACAGGCATTTCTATGCTTCGCTGGTCAATGTTGTCGCAGTCACTAACGTCGTGGTCAGTACTGAAAGCTCAGATCCTTGCCTCGTTGACCAACATCACTGTCAGTGCTGCTTGCTTCAAACAAACTGAACGAGCACTTTATTGGACGCCTGCTGTGTTCTGCCCCTACCTTTTCGGTTAATCTTAAGAAGTAGCAGGCAATAAGCCAGAGATGCACGCAGTGAACATCAACTTTGCTCCTTTAAATTAGATTCTAAGAAGGAATTCATGCAACAGTGTATGGATTGATGTAGTAGGACGAACAAGTCGTTAGTGAGTTCTTTGTAAATGCACTTCAGCTTGAGCACACATTTGCTTGTTTCCTCCTTAGAGACACGATTGACAACCTCTGCCTTTAAGTTGTCTTTTTGTTTGCACTATTCCACAACTATTATAGAAGTGTAATGCAGATTCCAAGTTTGCAAAGTAAATTTAAGTCGTGTTAAAGTTAAGTGTCTCAAGATCTCAGGACCGATTGCAACAAGGAGACTTGCAGAACAGCAACACGTTTCTCTACTAGCTCGGGTCTGCAAGAATCCACTCTTGTCTTGATTTACCTACTCCAGGTTTCCGCTGAACATTATTCGTGCAATGGTCGGTTCTTCGCTTGCAACTTACATTGAACCTTTGACCTAATAGCTCAGTGAGGATCGAGTTCAAGTCTAGTGTCTGGGGAAGAGCTGGCAAATGGATTTGCACGGAGATGCAGGCAGAAGATATGGGCGCAATGTGTTTCGTGGCTTTTCCGAAGGACTATTAGCTTTTAAAATTATTTACCTACTCAGGACAGTTCGCAAACAATCGAACGATACTTCCCAATAAACTGCAGATACTAGTGCTCGTATATCAAACTAACAGCAATATTATCTTGGATTGCGGTTGACGCTAAATGCTCTCATTCTTTATGTTCCCCGATTCCTTGATTCACGCCGCAAAAAGCTCTGCTATAGATATCAGGGAACATTTGCGATTTATTTATATTTATTTAACCATATTCACCACCTACCACTAGAATTATTGCTGAACTCTCATAAAATTCTGTAGTTTTCCACGACACGGGGAAAACACTTTTCATTTTCGCAAGATTTAGAACACACAGCGCCAGCGGATTGCGAAAGCGTTTAAGGACGCGGGATATGTGTTTACGCCGAAGGAAAGTGCTTTATCGGGAAGATGACGACGAAGGGAAGAAGAGAAGAATAACGATGACGAGGACGACGACGATATGAAAATCTGAGTAATTTTTCATTTGCATGCAACGCCAAACGACAGTGCACTTTATTATGTCTCCAACTAGTCGTTTTCGCTGCTATTCCATTTTCCGTGCTTATCGGGAAATAAAAGAAAATACTCGTGGTAGGTAAAGTATGTGCAGTTCAGTTTTATGTACTGGCGACGCTACGAGCGACGTTACGCTTCCAATTCCCCACCGGAGTGAGTTATTGTTCAAATTCCGATAGGAGTGAATGTGGAAAAGCGAGCGCTTATCACAGATGTACCAAATAGGTCCCGTTTGCCGGAGATGGTATCGCGAAAGTTTATTAGTACTTTTAATTCAATGTTTATGATTGAGCGGAAAAAGAAACGTGAAATTGAGATAATTTAAATGGATTCGTGTAATTATAATGTTCCAAGAGGACTGAGCTAATGTAAGCCATGCTAGCGCATAGTTATTTAGGAACATTAAAATAAAATACTGTAACGGCTTGTAATCATTCATGTCTTCCTTCCCTGAGGAGAATAGTTTGTAGAATAGTCATAAGAATGGAAAATAGCATAGCTTTGGCAAAAATTACTGGAACAATATTCTGTTTTAATGCAAAAGTTTGGACTGGGTCCTTAAGTTGATAATTAAAGTAAATTTTACATGTTGAATCATAAGCTGGTAACGGTTAATGGTATTTCTTGAATAACTTTGATAGAGTTTGGTAAATGGTACACCCTTCCACAAAAAGGATGTCAGTTTATTGTCATTGTATATCTATTGTGGTTAGGACAAGTGATATTAGATTCTATGAGCTCATTTTCTCTAACACGTTATCTGTTGCGGAGAGTAATTCATATATGTAAGCATACACTTGCCAGAAAAAGTATCCGTACATGCAAGCTAACAAAGTTATCGTTGTATTAAAAAGCATAAGTATATTCACTTAATTTGAATGCTTTCTTTTATATCTAATATCATACAATTTACACTTTTGCATGATTCCCAGTATGTTTCGTAATACTTACTATTTTAAAAGACTTGAAACTCAAACAAAATCAATTTATGGCAACACAATAGACCAGAATAAGTATCCGTACAGAACAAACCGGGGGATTCCCCGTGTTATGCGATGACATTTGCAGATGCATACATATTAATGTTTTTAGGTCCATAATAGCTCTACTTTAAGTTATGATAGGTTTAAAAGTGAGTGCCGTTTTTAGGGTTTTGTAAAATAATTTTACAAAACCCTACTAGTTTCGCGACCAGTCTGTCCGTCCGTCCGTCCGTCCGTCCGTCCGTCCGTGTGTCACAGCAGTTTTTCTCGGAAACTACTTAAGCTAGAAACATCAAATTTTGTGTGTAGGTGTGAAGTGGTGATCTCTTCAAAGTTCAACTACAAAAAAAATTTTATAAGGTATTTAAGGGGGGTCTCCCCATATAGGAGAGTGACCCCCCGAAAAAAAAATTTCATTGAAGGTAGGCGATATGGGTATCTAATGAAAGGTCTTAATGAGAACTTCACAAAACAGGTCTTAGTTTGGCAAAATTTGCTTCGAGGGGCGCACAGGGAGGGAAAATACACGAAAAATTTGTGTCCCCCCCCCCCCCCTCGCGATTGGACACCTGTGATCCGAAAAATCTGAAAAAAATCAGGGATGTAGGCCTTGGTGCGTACAACAACAACAAATACGTGAAAAGTCGCAATTCACTCTACTTTGTTGGTAATAGTATGATTTATCGATTTTATGTTTTCTTGAATAAAATCTTAACGGTGCCCTTAAATTCAATGAAATTCAGTACGTAGATGTCTATTTATAAGATTGATCTATCCTGAAAGTTTCATAAAGATTGAATCATATTTAGCGAAGTTATAGCGGTTTGAATTTTCCTGTATTACTATGGAACAATATGCGCTGCATTTATTACTATGGCAACATATGGCTATGGAACAACATGCGATTTTTATCGACTCAGACACTACAGTTTTGCTAGGATTTGCATGAAAATTTCAGGAATGATAGGTGTCATGTATATCTTTGAGAATCGGTTCAGCTAGTAGTATCAGTAATCGTAAAACAAAATAGTGGCTGTTTTAAATGCGATGATTGAATAATTTGGAGTTATTTTTTCCCAGCTTCAACGTTTAAGGTGCATGCTTTGAACACTTGATTCAATTTAATGAATGACTGAAGATGAGTACCTACAATTAATGCTCATAAGTGAAATAAGTCAAGGAGGTGGGAGAGAGCTCCTAGCAAAAGGGTTTTGTAACCATTCTAGGATTCGAAAAAATTGGCCATGAATCGATGATTTCAGCACAGGAGAGTGGCCCCTGAAAAAAAATTCATCAAACGTAGCCGGTATGAGTATAAAATGATAGCTTTCATGGGAGCTTTTCAAAACAGTAGTTAAGCTGTCAGTTTTTGCTTGAGTGGGGGCACAGGGGGGAAATACATGAAAAATGTGTTTCCTCCGTCGCGGATGGACATCTGAAATAATTATCAAGGGAGATATTTATGAGTATAACAATACCAAAAACCTCAAAAGTCGAAATTCATTGAACTTTGTTAGAAATATTATGATCTTGGCATTTCATATTTTCTCCAATAAAATCGTCTTTGACATGTTTCTTGATTTGATTCGATCTGGTGACTGCATTTTGTAAATTGAATACAAAACCCTTCTGACATGAGCGTAGGTCTGTTTACCCAACTTGTTTTTAAATTTTTTGTGCACTAGAATACATGATGACGTCCAAAATCAGCGAAATCAGTGCTGAGAGGAAAATTATGCTGAAACTTAAGAGTGAAGGGAAAACTTACCGCGAAATTGGTCAAATACAGTGAAACCTCTCTTAACGGACACCCCTACACAGCGGACAACCCTCCTAACGGATAATATTTAGTGGAACCGACAACAAAGATAGCAAAACAATCTATTCCAAACTCCTCAAGAACGTCCACAGGGGGAATGAAGGTCGACAAGAGCACTCTTGGAGGCTAGCATTCTTTGGGGAGTTCCGCCCTCACGTACCCGAGGAAATTCCCGCAGGGGGGATGCCGGTCAACAAGAGCACTCTTGGAAGCTAGCATTCTTTGGGGAGCACCGCCCCCACGGACCCGAGGATATGGGGGGCACCGTGGGGTTCCCTCCTGGGATGACAGGTAACGACAACGAACTGGAATTGACGCTTTTGGCTGACGGGTGTGATGGTTTGGACCTAGTTGCTTTGCACAGTAGCGCCGAGTTGAAACTCGTGTGTGAACGGCTCCAATTCAACTATCATACCGTCTCCGTCCTGGTAAAACCTTGGCAGGAATCGGAGTACGTTCGAAGTTCGCACCATTGGGTTGGTGGTGTAGGTTCGGTTGAGACGGACTCCCGATTAGCGCTGGTCTGGCTCTGAGCACGTGTCCCCATAAGGGCTTGTGCCAACCCTCGCATGACCTCCCTGCTCTGCAAAGATAACCATGGGACCAAAAAGGCGACTACACACACGAACGGAGATAGCGGCTCCGAGGGGGGACCCAACAAAACTGGAGCAAACAAAATCAAAAGACCAAAAACCTGCATAAAAAGAAACAACAAATAATAACGACGACGCAACCAGCGGTTACAGCCACGATGTAAACAGTACATCCAAAGCGGTACTAACCACGACAAAAGCGAAGAATAACACAATTACAGTTAAGGCAGACGAAAAACGGAGAATAGCAGACAGTCTGGTTCAGACTGAGATTCCTGCGGCGTTCGGGCGCAGCAAAAAATGATGCCAACGCCAGAGCGTCCTATTAAGGAAAAGCGGGAAACTCTGCAGGACACTTCAGGTGTTCAAGCCTCGGAAGAAGATAATATAAAGTGCACCGATGCAAGGGTCGCAAATCCCGACATTGCAACGAAAAATCTAGAAGCCAACGAGGAGATTACGGCACGACAAGCAACGAGAGACAAGACACTGCGTGATTGCACCGCCAACGTCGAAAATGTGGCGGAAGTACTGCACTCGGAAACGGAATGCGATAACCTCTGCCAAGGGTGGTTGCAAGGTACAATTGCGGCCCAGCAATACGAAGAAGAAAGGCTACTCCGAAAAGCGGGAGATGTTCTGAAAAGAATACAATCTGCATACGACTCCCCAAAAATCAGCGAAGCAGCAAAGGCAGGGCTCCTTGAACTAGAGGAGCTCCTAGATCGTATAGGGCACTATCAGAGGAGCTGGTTAAGGGCCGAGGACGAACAGAAGGCTAAAGAGGCTCTTGCCGCGACATCTAAAGGTGACATGCAGATAGCTCCACCATTAAAAGTCAATAAAAGAATGGCGTCTAGCCAATTCGAAGGAGATCGGGATGAAAGAAAGAAGGAAGAGGCACTTGATGCGCGTAGAACACCAGATCACGGGTTCCAGACAGTGCTTACAATAGGAGCAAAGAAAGCCGCTAAGAAACTCCTTCAAAAAAAAGCCAGAAAGTAATGTTCGCACGGACGCCCAATTAGAAAAAGGACCTGATGCATAACAGGAGAGGCAGAAGCCCCGACGAAGACCCCGGCAGCGGGCACTGCTCGTAAAGCCCCAAGATGGCCGATCCTACGCGGGGAAACGTAAGGCCCGAAGAGACCAATACTACCATTAAAGTAGTACGACCAACGCGGTCGGGCCACATACTGGTCGAATTCGGAGCAGAGGCCGGCAATAAAGAAGCATTCTGTAACGCAGTAAACAAAGTCTTCGGCAAAAGCGCAAATATAGCCCCGCTCGAGCCGATGACAACGATCGAGGTACGAGACAAAGACTGCGTGACGGATCTGGCCGAGGTAGAAGAAGCCATCAAAAGGGAGTTCCCTAGCGTGGGAAGGATCAAAGCGAGACTGACACCAAAAAACAACAGGGGACAACGCATGGCCATAGTTGACTTGACCGAAAAAGACGCCGAACAATTCCTGAACAAGGGCAAAGTACGAATAGGGTGGGTTGTCTGTAGGATACGGCGAAAAGCAACGCCTCTTCAATGTTTCAAATGCCTTGGTTATGGTGACACCACACAAGTATGCAAAGGACCCGATAGGAGTTCCCTATGTTACAAATGCGGTGAAATGGGACATAAAAGAAAAGAGTGTACGAAGGAGGCAAACTGTATTCTTTGCAAGGATGCTGATCCAAAACCTGATTTTGGACACGTCTTGGGATCAGGAAAATGCTGGGCGTTCTAGGAAGCTCTAGCCAAGGCAAAATCAGAACTCCGATGACCCGCATCCTGCAGCTGAACTTATTCCGCAGTTCAACCGCGCAAAATGTGCTTGAGCAGTTTGCGAGGGACATGAAAGCCGACTTCTTGCTCCTGAGTGAGCAACACCATAATAAAAGCCCTGCATTATGATATTCTGATGAAACTGTTACTGCCGCCATCTGGGTTCGGAACAGTGACTTTCAAGCGGAGGGTTGTGGACGGAGGGATAGTTTCGTGTGGGTTCAGTGCTCAGGAAACACCTTCTTTAGTGTATACCTAATGACTAACGAATCGATATCATCTTTCCAAGACAAGCTTAATGCTTTGGAGGGCGCTGTCTCGAACGCAGACGGGAACGTGCTCGTTGGGGGCGACTTCAGTGCTAAAGTAATTGAATGGGGCATGCCTCAGACGGATCCGCGGGGAAAACGAATCCAGGAAATGGCGGCCAGGACGGCGCTCGTCGTGCAAAACTTCGGTACTACGCCGACTTTCCGCCGTATTGGCTGCGAGGGCACCATACCGGACGTGACCTTCGCCTCGGAGTCCTTAGTACGGAGCATACACAACTGGAAGGAGAGGACTACTCAGCCAGTGATCATCAGTGCATTCTGCTTGAGATCAGTGATGCTATCTCCCGACGTCCGTGCTCTCACCTTTCTACAACTGGATGGAACATCAGAAGGATGGACGTCGCGAGGTTCGTCGAGGTGCTCACAGCAGATGGGCCGCTGCAGGGAGCTTCGGAGGGGACGGAAGAACTGGCAGCTCAAGACGTGGTGAACTCTACTATGAGCATCATTACAACTCCTCGCTGCGCTTCTATGCCCCGTCGAAGAGCCCGGCACGGCAAGCCCCCAGTGTACTGGTGATCAACTGAAATCGCTGAAAAGCGAAGGGAGTGTCACAAGCTTCGACGTGAGGCTCAACGCGCGCGGAACGGTGACGAGGCATGCAACTGGGTGGCAGCATATAAGTCGGCAAGGAAGTGTCTTCGCAAACTAATCAACAGTAGCAAGGCTCGCTGCTGGCAAGACCTAGTGGACAATGTGAACAAGGGTTCGTGGGGCCTTGGCTACAAGCTGGTCATGCGGAAGCTCGGTGCCCTACGGAACCCTTGTATACATGACGTGGAAAAGATGGACGCGAGAGTGCGGGGACTCTTCCCCGCCCATCCCATCCGTGTTGACGCTGTCTATGGTGAAACAGCAGTCGAGTGCCCACTCTTCACACAGCTGGAGCTGAAGGAGGCAGTCCTCTCATTCAAAACGAGGAAAGCTCCAGGTCCAGATAGTGTTCCGGCTGAGGTGTTGCGGCTCGTCTTTCACCATTGTCCTGACTTGCTGCTCAGCACATTCAACGCTTGCCTGCGGGACGGGGTTTTCCCGGTACGATGGAAGGTGTCGAGGCTCGTGCTGATCAGCAAGGGGAAAGGAAATCTCGAATCGGCGCCTGCATACCGCCCGTTATGCATGCTAGACACGGCTGGGAAAGTGCTAGAGAAACTCATCAAGGGAAGACTAACTGACACGATTCGTGCTGCTGGGGACCTATCTCCTTGGCAGTACGGCTTTAGAGCAAGACGTGCGACCATTGATGCGATTGCAGAGGTGGTGAACGCGGTCCAAAGAGCAGAGGCATATAGTCGCACCAAGCGAAGGATCGTCGTGTTGGTGACACTCGGCGTCAGGAATGCCTTCAACTCCGCTAGATGGGTGGATATTCTGGACACGCTGGAAAACTCTTTTCAAGTTCCAGAATATCTAATGCGGCTTTTGAGGAACTACCTAAAGGACCAAAGCCTGCTCTACGACACGACACAGGGCCAACGAAGGATGGAAATTACATCGGGTGTTGCCCAGGGATCTATCCTTGGTCCGGATCTGTGGAACGTGTCTTACGCCGGGCTACTGAGACTCAAAACGCCAGATGAGTCGCGCTTGGTCGGCTATGCCGATGATGTTGCGGCTCTGGCCGCTGGACGCACCGTTGAACAAGCGCAGCTTAGGCTAGGTGTGCTGATGCGCCGGGTGAAGGACTGGATGACTGCTTGCGGGCTCAGTTTAGAACTGGAGAAAGCGAAGTGGCCATCTTGACAAAAAAGAGAATCCCTAGAGAAAGGATGATCAGCTTTGGCGACTTACGAATCGAATCGAGGTCAGCGGTGAAGTACCTGGGGCTACTGATCGACTCCAAGTCTTCTCTGAGCAAATCAGCGCGACGGCTGAGAAGGCTTTGTCGAAAATATCGGCTCTGAGTCGACTTATGGCTAACGTAGGGGGACCCAGCCCATCAAGAAGACGCCTCTTGATGAGTGCTGTAGGGTCAGTGCTACGGTACGGAGCAGATGTATGGGGCGACGCTCTCAGCAAGGAGGTATACCGAAAACGTTTATGACAGGTACAGAGAAGAGGAGCACTGAGAATTGCATCTTCGCATCCAACAGTCTCTGACTCGGCGGTGAGAGTTATTGCAGTAGTGATACCTGTCGCCCTCTTTGCTAGAGAGCACCACGCTTTTTACTTGCGCCGAAACGAGGATGCGAGGGAGATGGTTGTCCGCGAGGAGAGACAGCGCTCGCTCAACGTTTGGCAGCAGTCTTGGGTCAAATGCACGAAGGGAAGGTGGACTGCGCGCCTCATCTCGGATGTGAGACCGTGGCTAAATCGAAGACATGGTGAGACTGGCTTCTATCTGACCCAGCTTTTGAGCGGGCATGGGTATTTTCAGTCTAACCTGCACAAGAGCGGTAAGTCACGGTCTCCCGATGGTCGGTTCTGCCCAGGAGAGGAGGACAATGCCTGTCACACATTTTTTGCGTGTAACAAATAGGTCAGGCAGCGAAGGGAACTCTACAGAGAGACGGGAGAGCTCACCCCGGATAATATAGTTGCGGTGATGCTCGAATCGGTTGACAAATAGAACCAGGTGCCACATTATGCTCGGGCAGTCCTAAAATATAAAAGGGACTCACAGCAGCCGGAGGCGCTGGGGCTGGGGGATTGCTTTTCTGGCACTTCCTCTTCCCCTCTCCCCTCCCGCTAGGAAAGGGACTCCCCAGCTTGAGGGCGCCTCATGGCGCAACAAAACGAGACCTGGCCCGAAGTAATGTGTCAAACGGTACCAGGCTGGGTTCTCAGGTTGACAAGGGAGGTGTTTAGTGGGTAGTCCAGTCGCGCATGGGAGTCCCACACTCTGTGCATAAATAGCATTCACCTCCCTATCCCCCAAAAAAAAAACAAAAAAAAAAAAAACAATATGTGGGGAGCCTGCGTCGGTCAATGAAGACACAATAGTGATCTAGAAAAACAAAATTCGCAGTATCATTCAGAGCTACGAAGCAAAAAATGTATTTAACGCAGATGAAACTGGACTGTTCTATCGAGCGCTACCAGAGAAAACTTTGTGCTTTAAAGGGGAAGATTGCTCCGGAGGAAAAATTTCCAAAGAGCGGCTCACAGTTCTTCTTTGTTCCAGCATATCTGGGGAAAAATTACAGCCTTTAGGGATAGGCAAAGCGGGGAAGCCGAGATGCTTCAAAGGTATGAACTTGGATTCAATCGGAGTTACATGGAAGCACAATAGCAAAGCGCGTGGATGACGACCGGCATTATGATCGAATGGTTGGAAGCATTGGACGGAAAAATGTCAGCTCAAAAAATAAAAATATTGCTTTTTCTTGATAATGCAACTTCCCATCCTCACATACAGCTTAAGAACGTTGGACCGGTTTGCTTTCCCCCAAACAAAGCTTCAACCTCACAATCCTTGGATCAAGGAGTAATTAAAAATTTTAAAATGAAGTATCGGCATTTAATTTTGACCCACCTACTTGCAAATATAAAACAAGATCTATCTGCTGGGTAATTGGCCAAGTCTATCGACACTTTGAAGGCAATAACTTGGATAAAAAAAGACTGGAATGCAGTGGAGATTACAACAATAAAAAACTGCTTTGTAAAAGCTGGTTTTCAATAGATGAAGAGTCAGACCTTAATGCATTAATTAGAATGGCTAGCATGAGTATGGATGCAACTGAATTTTCACAAATTGATTAGAATTTAGCAACAGAAAGTGGCAGCGAAAATCTGAAGGATATTACGGAAAACTTCCAGCAACAAGACGAAGAAAAATATGAATTTACTTACACTCCCGAACAAAGAGAACGTAAGTAGCATAACTTTTACCAAACATTTACATATAAATGAGTACAGCTACATACTTAGGAACTTTTTCCTTTCAGTGGATTCCTCCATTAAAGACTGGGCAGCAGGACTTCAACACTTGATACAAATAAAGGCCTTTAGAAAGGCAGATGTAGAAGGCTTTAACTTTATCAATCATGTCTTTATTTATTACGAAGAACAGATTATAAAATCAAAAGGGAAGAAACAAACTGAAAGAACCTCCTTTTACAGTCATAATTATTTTTTATCGACTATGTTGTGCATTTTTAACCTTTACTACCAATTTTCGAATACGTACACTGCGAAATTAAAAAAAAATTCATATTTTCCTCAGAACTTTATATTCGTATAGTTGCTAGCACATACACTCCTCTTCGACGGACACCCATCGTTCCCGAAGCTGTTCGTTGCACAGAAGTTTCCCTGTAGTAAGCAGAACTCACTCCTCTGTCCAGTGTGTGGTGAAAACATTTAATACAATTGGTTCGATTATGTCAAAACCTCGTTGTGGTCAATCCTCTATACTGACTCAACGCGAAAAAGAAACGTTTTGCAGGCAATTAAAAAGAATTCCCAAGTAACTGCTTTCCAAATTGTTACAAACATAAAAGACTCTTTTGGCAGGGTTCTCACGAAGAAACCATACGAAAAATACTAAAAAGAGATGGATATTTCTTACGCATACCACGTAAGAAGCCATTTATTTCGAAAGTGGACAGGAGGAAACGTGTGGATTTCGCAAAAAAATATGTGAACAAGCCACCAGAGTTTTGGGCAAAGGTACTATTCTCTGAAAAAAACAAATTTTTTTGCGATTTTGATTCTGACCGCAAGCCTGACCGCAAGCGGCAAGGATCCAAGTCACGATTCCACAAATCATGGAAATATTTTGTCACGCGACGGTTTCTCAAGCGAGCGTGCATTGAGTCAATCGTGGCAACGCACGAAGACAGGAACGCAAATTGAAAGGTCTGTTGGACAGTAGTACAAGCGTTAACATCCTAGGAGCGGGAGCCCTTGATCTCGTCCGTGACCTTGGTTTGTATCTTCATTCGATGCTTGCCAATGTCAAGACGGCTTCAGGTCATAAGGCTGACGTCTTAGGATACGTTACTGTATTCGATCAATTCAATGATCGCACTCGGTTGATTCAGTTTTTGATTGTTCCGCCATTAACGAATTCTATTTATCTCGGGATTGATTTTTGGGACGCTTCTAACATCGCGCCAGTTTTATTGCCCCTGCCTGCAGAATCTTTTATGTCCACTCCAGTCCCCTTGAGTCGTTCTTCTCTTACCATCGATGAGGTGAAGCTGAGCAAAAGTTTTCTGATTTCTAAACGTCATTATTCGGGTACTGCTCATTACACGGTCGATACTCATTACAGTGGTGAAATCGTACTGCTAAATGAGGTGCACAATAATTCGGATGGAGAATTATCTGCCGAGAGAAGCGAGTTAAGTGACGGATACTGGGGCTCGCCCATCACTTAATCACAGAATCCAGGCAGAATACTTCCATGGTGTGAAGTCCAGTGAATGTCTACCTTTTTTTTTTGTTTTTTTTTTTTCAGTTACCCCTGCCGACATCCCTTCGTTGCCCGGCTAGCTCAGTCGGTAGGGCATGAGACTCTTAGTATCTCAGGGCCGTGGGTTCGGGCCCCACGTTGGGCGCCATCTCTGCAACTGCGGTGACCCGCGGTTGCAACAATATATATATATATATATATATATATATATATATATATATATATATATATATATATATATATATATATAAGTATTGAGCCTTTTTTTCCCATTAGATGGTGTTCGCTGTCATATATCGGGCAATATGAGATATATATATATATATATATATATATATATATATATATATATATATATATATATATATGTATATATAAAGTATTGAGCCTTTTTTTGTCATTAGTTGGTGTTCGTTGTTATATATCGGGCAATACTGATCAGATTGAGTCAAGCTGACATGTGTTTAAAAGGTGATATTCTAGGCTACCATTTTCATACCGAAAGTTCTGTATTTCGTCATTCGCATCAAAAGTTGTATTCATTTAAAAATGAGTGAAATTTCTGAAAAAATTCGTTATATTTTACAATATCTCTACGATTGAGGTGAGAATGCATCGCAGGCTTGTGAAAAAATTTGACGTGTCTCAGGTCAAGATACTTTATTAAAAGCCACAGCCAAGAGATGGTTCCCTCACGTTCGTTCTGGAAATTTTGATGTCAAATATGCTACTCGCTCAGGTTGACCAATCACTGAAAAAGCCGATAAAATCTTACAAAAATTGAAGAAGACCGACACATAAGCAGCCATGACATTGCTAAGGAACTGAATATCCATCACCAAACAGTTTTGAACCATTTGCGTAGGGCTGGATACACAAAGAAGCTCGATGTTTGGGTGCCGCATGAATTAACACAAAAAAATTTGATCGACCGAATTCCCATTTGCGAAATTCTAATAAAACAGAACGAAATCGAGCCATTTTTGAGGCATTACGGGCTATGAAAAATAGGTAAGATACGAGAATGTCGTTAGAAAAAGATCATGGTCAAAAAGAGGTAAATCATCACAAACGACTTCAAAGCCAGGAGACACCAAATAAGGATATGCTGTGTGTTTGGTGGGATTGGAAGCGAATTGTTTATCATGAGGTGCTCGAACCTGGCCAAAACTTGATTCCGCTCTGTACTCTCTGCAACAAGCAATTCAAAAAGCCGGCCAGAATTGATCAATCGAAAGGGGGTTGTCTTCCATAATAACAATGCCAGACCACACACATCTTTGATAACCCGGCAAAAATTGACAGAGCTTGGCTGGGAAGTTTTGATGCATTCACCGTATAGTGCAGACCTTGCACCATCAGACTGCCATTTATTTCGGTCTCTGCACAACTTCCTTAATGAAAAGGAATTCACTTCGAAAAGGGACTGTGAAAATCACTTGGCCAAGTTTTTTGCCGAAAAACCACAAAAGGTCTATACAGATGGAATAATGGCTCTACCCAAAAAATCGCAAAATAGGTCATAGATAAAAGTGGACAATATGTACTTAAATAAAATCTATTTTAAATAAAAGAAATATTTAATCGAAAAATGACAAAAAAGGCTCAATACTTTTTAGACTTAACTATATATATATATATATATATATATATATATATATATATATATATATATATATATATATATATATATATATATATATATACATATGTATATATATATATATATATATATATATATATATATATATATATATATATATGTATATATATAGATATATATGTATATATATATAGATATATATTATATATATATATATATATATGTATATGGGATTCATTTTAGCGGAAACACGAGTTGAAGACTTAATACTGTATTTTAAACAAAAAGTAGATACAAAAATATAATATTTAGCAAAATCAGTTCTTCAGTCGCGTTTGTCGTCTTCTTCCTCTGTCGTGTCGTTCTCGTATCTCCAACGAATTAAAAGAATCCTCAATTCGCCCTCTATTCAGCTATTCTGTTCTAAGCGCCGTTGGTTTGTCGGGCTCTTCACCGTATCCGATCCTTTCGACACCATAGCGATCGTTAGGTTTAACAGTTGTGGCATGCTATGGGCCTAGGAACTTTTTGTGCACTTTCAAGTGCTCACTGGCTTGTGTTTCCGATTAAACGCTTTACGATTCTCGTTCTGAATCAGCTGGATATGTTTCATTGGTTCGTCTCGCAGGCTTCATCGTTTCTCGACAAAATGGCTTACGGACTCTTCCCCGGTAATATCCCGCAAAGGCAAGTCATCTGTCAAGCCCACCTTCGTTCCCGTTAAGAGTTGGAACGGTGTGGTACCAATGCTGTGACTATACGACGAGTTAACATATTGTTACAGCTTCTCGACATGTCTGAACCACTCTTCGGGATTGTCAATAGAAAGTTTCGTTAAAACTGGAACACTGATTCTATTCATTCGCTTGATTTGTCCGTTACCCAGCGGGATTCTAATCGTCAATAAAACGTATTCGATATCTTCCTTCTCACAATAACCGCTGAAGACGTTTGAGGTAAACGCTGAATCTCGGTTTGAAATGATCCGTCGGGGATCCCCAAAAACCGTCGCCTGTCTTTTAAGTCTCGTAATGACCTCTTCAGCTGCTGTCGGCTTTGTAGGATATACGCATAGAAACTTCGTGAAGTCGTCGGTAACCGCAAAAATATGTTTGTAATTTTTCCTCGTTGAAGGCATCCGTCCTAAATGATCGATGGCGTACGTTTCCAGTGGGCGATCGTCTTTGTCAATAGGATTAAGCCATTTATCTCCTTTTCCCTTTTTATTTTCTGCCAGGATACACGTCACGCAATTTTCGATGAACTTCTTCATATGTGCTTGCATGTGTGGGAACCAGTAGTCAGATTTCAGCAAGTGCTCAACTTTTTTCAGCCCAAAGTGACCGCGTCCGTGGGCTCTTCTGATTACGTCGTATAGCATTGCTTTGGAAACGACTAATTGCAAGGCTCCGCCGTAATTTTTCTAAAGGATGCCATGCTCCACTACGAAAGCGTCCGTACCTCGTCCTACAATAATTTTGTCCAACTCTAGATCGTCTTTCTGTGCACATTGAACTCGCTCAGTTAAAGCAAATTTGTCCCGTTTTGTCAAGCAGACCGACACTGGGCTACGGCTTAGAGCGTCGGCGTGCTTCATTGAGCGACTTGGTTTATGTTCAAACGTACGTTCGTATTCGTCAATTCACAACTCCTATCGTGCTACTCGTACACAGGTTTCCCTCGAAAGATACACTCGGAACTTCTTGAGTGACTTCACAATTGCCAGTATCTAAAGTTCGTAACTAGTATACTTTTGTTCTTCTGGCGTCGTTTTCCAGCTGGCGTAATATACCTGTATTGGACGGAAATACCATCCTCATGATCGCGTTGCAGGAGAATGGCTCCTAGCCTGTCAAAGGAAGCGTTGGTGTGAAGTTCTGTCTCAGCTCCATCACGAAAGAGTTTAAGAACTGGGAACTCGGTCAAACTAATCGAATCGAAGCCAGCGATGAAGTACCTGGGGCTACTGATCGGCTCGAAGATGAATTTCTCTTAGCAAATCGGAGCAACGGCTGAGAAGGCTGCTTCGGGAGTATCGGCTCTCAGTCGACTATGGCCAACGTAGGGGAAACCAACCCGTCAAGAAGACGCCTCAGCACTACTGTAGGTGACAGGAATATAGAACGAGGCTTTCAGTAAGAAGGTATCCCGAAAACGCTTGGCACAGGTACAAAGAGGAGCACTGAGGGTATCTTGTCACGGAAACCCTTTGCACTCTCCATGCGGTCGTTAAAATACCGCAAGAGCCAAGGTTAAAATGAAAATGTTAAAACAAAATTTTTAAAGTAAAAATAAACAAAAGCGAAAAGAAAATCACCAATAGGGTTCAACGATTTAAACACAAGGAAGAAGAAGGATTTGGACAAATTGATTCCGAAGCTGACGATTATGATTATGGTAACTATGACGATGCTGACACATCCGATACTGACGTTTAAGTTGAAACCACCCACGCCCACAGACATCATCACGGGCTATCAAAGCCAAACTATCTAAATAGTAATAGTAAGAAACTAACAGATTCAACACAAAAATAACAATCGATATTGATGCTCTCGGCTCAAAAAATGAAACATAAAAAGAATTACTTGTATATTGAACTAAATATTTATTTTTTCGTTTCCAAAACCGTGAATTTATTGTATATAAATACATATGTACATTTCGTCCTTCACACTAGGACTTCATCAGTGAATGAATTTAAACCAGTACCAAATTCAAATGACAGTGACTTGTACAGTGCGAATCGAATCGGCTAGAAGAAGCTCGAAGTTTGTTCGTTGAAGAAAAATATTCATTATTTCAGTTGGCACTAAAATAGCGAATTGCGCTTGCCTTCTGACCTTTGGGGGCCGCCATTTTGAATGCATGCATTTTATTTTGGATTATTTTAAATCTTTGTATGCTAGGAACTCATCAATCAATGTACTATCTCGTTCAAATAGAAGTTTCACTCTAGACAGGGCAAAATAATTCAATTTTTAAAGAAAATGGCAGCTAAAAATATTAGGCTTTAAATTTTCGACTTTTTTATTTTTCATTCAATTTTAATAATTTCCTGCATAATACAAGAACATAGTACAGAGATCCATAATCTCAAGTTTAATCAAAATCCGCTGGAAAATGTGACCGCTAGAGGGCCACAAAAACCTGAAAAAAACGCATATTTAAACGGCCGCCATTTTGAAATTTGCTCATGCATGATCACCAAAATATCAAAGACTGTAGGCCTAAATAATGTCTATCTTGAAACCGAATTTCGTATATGTCGGATTAAAATTGCGACTTTAAAAAGCCTTTGAAATTTTGACTTTTAACTGGCCGCCATTTTGTTTTTTGCAACCTGACCTCCAATTTTTTCACGTAATTCTTTAGATACCTATAATTCCTATCAAGTTATCAAATTTCATGAAAATCTGTCGAAAGCTTTGACCACTATTACAACAACAAAATTTTGCACGTTTTTCGACATTTGAGCGGCCGCCATTTTGTTTCTGCCGTACCGACTTTGGATTTTTTATTGTGAGATTCATCACATATAGCAATGAACCTTTGTACCAAATTTCATTCAAATCGGAGCTATACTTTGGTCAGAACAGAAATCACGATTTTTCGTCTAAAATGGCCGCCATTTTGTTTTTGCCCGGCCGATATAGCTGGTTCACGAACTTAACCGAGATAATTACCCAATACACCTTTCCTGAAAATTTGGTGAAAATCGAAGCAAAATTGCGACCTCTATCGTGGTCACAAATTTCGTTATATCCCATATATATATATATATATATATATATATATATATATATATATATATATATATATATATATATATATATATATATATATATATATATATATATATGATGCTCTCCGCAATAGGTAAATTTCTCTCGAGAAATTTACCTAAAACCGGAGAAAGAAAACAAAGCAAAACAACAGAGAGGAAGTGCGGAGGAGTTTTCCTGTTTACGACGTTCTTTCGAAACTATGCCACCAAGCCGTCTCGATGCTATCCAGCGCCGCTTCCTTATCACAAAGTTTCTTTGAAAAAGGCTGGGGTAAACCTGAAACCCTTCGAAGACTCTTTGAATTCCGTAAAATCGTCTCCAATTGTGAATTGTGATACAACATGGTCCCACGAGAACCGAATCATAAACCTGTTTGTTTGCATTTAGCTGGTACTGGGGATCACTAATATTGGAGAAGACGGAACTTTATTGCAAACCATTGTTACAGGAAGCCGGCATGGGAGCAATAATATTGGAAAATCCATTCTATGGTGTAAGGAAGCTTGAAGATCAAGTGCGATCAATTTTATACAATGTGTCTCGATATATTTGTAATGGGAGGATGCTTGGTTTTAGAGTGTTTAGTACTATTACACTGGTGTGAACGAAACGGTTTCGGGCCCTTAGGAATCACAGGCTTATCAATGGACGGACATATGGCCTCATTAGCGGCAAAAATTGGCCAAAACCATTAGTATTAGTGACATATTTATCGTGGTCAACCGCAGCGGCTGTGTTCACAACGGGTGTTATGAGTCAATCAATAAATTGGGATATGCTTGAAACACAATATTTTGCCGACGGACAAAATCGCGAAAGATTAGCGCAAATGGTAACAGTGATAGATGAAGCATTTATGGCTGGTCAGCATTTCGTCAAAAATTATCAAAAGTCAATAAATAATCTGCAACAAGATCTCAGAGAAGCAAAAACGTTGAACACTACTACAATCGCCGCAAATTTAGCCGCTACAAATCCAAATACGAATCTACGAAACGATTTGATCTCACAAATCGCGAAGTGAATGAACGGGATGCAAAGATCAAATCGATTCAGGAGGGAATACGAATTGAAATGGAGCACAATGGCTTTCTGCAAAATCCCACACAAATTAGCACTGAAACTCTAGTCAAAGCCTTTGCTTCATCAAATTCCACTATACGACAAATCCCTGCTCATGGTGACGTGAAGACAGACGAAACATCGGTACTAACGAAATTGATGCATGCACTTCTACTGAAATCGCCGTCAGCTGTAGCAACAAGACAAGCGAAAAAGATAGACTTTACCAAAACAAAGTGGTGGGAACGTGAAGCGTTACAGTTTATGCGTGGAGTGATGGTTGAATGTACACATTTGAAGAATTTCGGAAATTACTTCGGGAGCCCCCAAATAGGTAGACGTGAGTTAAGTTTTGCATTTTGTTTAACTAAAGTTTATTTTTAAAATTATTGCATATCATCATTAAATAAATGATTAAATAGTTAATCATATCTTTTTTCATTAAAAAATATTGTTACGTAGGTAAATTGTACACCTGACTCGGGTGTGTTCGGGATATAGTTCAAGTGTGGTTTGTGCTTTTTAGCGTGGGTGTGTTCAGGTTTTCGCTCGGTTTGAGTTACGTCGGGTAATCCGAACTCGGCAAAGTTGTGGAAAGCGGTCGCCCCGGTTGAGACTAATCCTCCCCTGTTAGAGGAAAATAGGGTGTGCTTTTTCTAGCTGTGTGAGGGGTGTTTGGCGGCCGCGTTTCTCGCTTGGCGGCTATTTAGGACCAAGGAATAAGTGAGTGGCGCCTACCACGACTGTCTTCGACGGCAAACTGGATCCGAGGCCCTTAGCCAGAGTAACTCTCACGCCGAGGGTAACAATCTTCATATCTGACAGTCTACTTTGCAATGAGAGTTATTGCAGGCGTGATACCTGCTGCCCTCCTTGCTAGAGAGCGCCGTGCTACTTACCTGCTTCGAAACGAGGATGCGAGGAGAGACAGCGCTCACTCAACGATTGGCAGCAGTTTTGGGTGAATTGCATGAAGGGAGGGTGGACTGTGCGCCTCATCCCGGATGTGAGACCATGACTAAATCGAAGGCATGGTATGACTGACTTCTATCTGAACCAGTTTTTGAGCGGGCATGCGTGTTTTCAGTCTTACCCGTACAAGATTGGTGGTTCTCTGATTGTAGATTTTGACCAGGAGAGGAAGGCAATGCGTGCCACACATTTTTGACGTGCACAAAATGGGACAGGCTGCGACGGGAACCCTACATGGAGATGGGACAACTCATACTGGATAGTATATTCGCGGCGATGCTCGAATCGGTTGGCAAATTTCACTTAACACGTATTTTTGTGGAACGTATCCCACGCGTAAAGCGGGAGCGTAATGTATAGTGTTTGCCTAATATAGTCTTCGCATCAACACAGACCCTACAATTTGATTGGATCCTCTCAAAATTTCGAATTAAGATTAATAGCATAACAGTTTTAAGATCCCATCAAGTTATTACCTGAGTGATATCGCAGTTAAATTTGGATAAGAATACTTCCTTGAAACTAAGTATTTAATTTACATACATGTCATTGAAATTTCCCTTAAATTTATTCATTATTGCTGTTTGAATATCATCGAATGAGTACAATACCCTTCCGACAGGAGCGTAGTTTTGTTTACCAAACTTGTAAGGATAGCACAGCTAAACGCCCACAACAAAATTGTTGCCGGCATTATTTAAGAAGCCAATGAACAACCAAATATATTTGAAATGATGCGACGAATTACAAATCTCTTCAATACCTCTGACAACATAAAAGGGTTAAAGCTTCCTTTAATAACAAATTAAACGCGAAAACGTGTCTTGATCGTAATGTAAGCCGATGTAATCCTTACGTTGAACTTCCAAGATGATACATTAGCCAATTCGACATTTATAAAAATTTTTAACAGTTCTTCGTCGCCGCCGTCCAAGTTGTGAACCATCTACACATTCATACATAAATATCAACGGCTTTAATCAAGAATTGCCGGTGAAATCATTCTTGCGTGTATCATGTGTCCACCTCATCCTGACAAGATTCCCGAGCTACATATGCATGAAGAAGATACGAGTGCACACAAGCACGACAGGATCATCCATCTATTCATTTCTTTGCTCGTAAAAATCCGCAAGGAGAGAGGAGATAACCTTTCAAAGCAGTCATTAAACATTTATGCAATGCTCTGTAATCATTTTTCTATAAAAAAGTGCACTTTTGTCGAGAGATGTCATTGTCAGGAGATGGACGGAAAAAGAAAAAGTTACAAAAGCATTCGCGATTCTTTTAAGATAGCAGCGAAAGATGAGTTGCCAACTGGAAATTAGGTTTTTTTCAGACAGCATCTTTTGCAATACTCACAGACAGACAGTTAACCGATTATGCCAGTCAGTTGTGTATTGGAAGAGAATAAGTCTATGATTTATACCAAATGGCACTTCGAAAAATCCTTATCCTCTGGCAACACATTCATGATCCTTGGAGTCATACCGACATCAATAAAACATTTTGCAATTGGCTGTGGTTGCAGTTTATTCGGGTTCCATGGTAAAGATATCAAGAAATGAAAAAATCCCCAAAAGAAATAAAAGTGGACCTTGGAATTGGTACAACATTGGAAAGGTATCATTTAGCATTAAGCTGAAAAGAAGGATGACTCTGCCGTGCATTAAACACCGCTCATGTAAGAAGAGTTTTATACCTACTTAATTTACGCTATGCAGACATACGAGTATAGAATGCTTTCACGTAAATAATATAATGAAATGCGCAGCAATTATATTTTTGTTTTAAAGAAAACCCAGTGTTACTTCAATTTAACTGGCCATCATTTTATTGCAATATCAATAAAATCATTGATAGACTGGAATCTTATATACATTTTTCTTATTCATCTTAGCCTCAAAATTTGGAGAAGATTCAATCCAAAGTGTAGCGTCTGGTTCTCTGGAAAGCCCAAGTAGTAGTAGTAAACATGATTCGATTTTATTGAAATATAGAAAATAAGGAGCTATTATGGGACTACTGAGATGTCTACTTTCATTCAATTTAATGATGCTAACAGTTTTACTGGCGAAAACGTTAAATTTACAAAACCTACTATGTATTATTAGCAATGCTCAACCAGTTTCAACCTCTAAGTTATTTGTTCTTGGATCTTCCTTTCTTCTTTGTTGCACTACAGCTTCTCCCGGCTCTTCGCTTCCTGCTTTAAGTACCTCCAACTGTTCAGTCCATCGAGCACGTCCTCCAATTTCGAAATCCGAGCAGCGATGAACTGTCTTCGTCGACCAAGTCAGACTAGAGTTTCCTCGATTTCCCCACGTATACCCTTATATGAAACCACTGTTCGTCCATACGATTCACGGGGCCAGCCTCTTGTAGCTTGCGCAGTCTTACAATTGTTGAGACCTCCAACTCGTCAAAAAATTCATACAGCTCATGGTTGTATCCAATTCGCCATTGGTTCCCGTCTAGCTCCATTCCTATTATTCGCCTCAGGATCCGTCGCTTAAAGGCGTTCAATACGAGTATATTGGCGGATGCTTGGGTTAGGGTCCATTTTTCACACCCATAGCATAACTCAGTTCTTATCACAGATTCGTATACTTGGAGCTTTGTTTTCCTGTGTATGCAGCTGGTCTTCAAGATCGCCAAAACTGAATAAAACATTTTATTGGCGAGCTGTATTCTTCGGCGTATTTCGTCTCTTTCATTACTGATTCTTGTTATTTTGTCGCCTGAATATACTGTATTCGGCAAGTGGGATATTTGAGGTATTTTTCCTTGACTGCGTCATGAGTTTCGTTTTATTTTAATTGATTTGGAGCCCTACTAGGTTTGCTTCGCTATCAAGTTCCGAGAAAAGTTCTTTGGCTGTCGTTCACAACCGTGACAAAATGTTGATATCGCCCGCATAGACTACCACTTGGCTCGACTTGTATATTATCGTACCTCCTGGTTTTCAGACTTTAAAAATAAATGGGCTTTATAGGAACTGAAAAATATGAGTTCAGCTAATGTTGAACTGCTTTTGGAGATTGACAAAATGTCCAGCGGCAGTAGCTCAGGAGAGTCCAACACATAAAATATAATCGAAGACAATAATTTTGAGAAACTATTGGAGATCAATATTGATGAAATAAATAGTATCGCCGGATGTTCAGGAAAATGATGATGAAGATTGAGATACTACAGACGATTGGCCGCTGAGTAAGATGAGACACGAAACATTGAAGATGCGAATTGTGTGGATGCAGGATACATCACTACACTAACTACCAGTGACACTTCGACGGATATATTTTGTCAGCTATTTACGGAAGATCTGATATCTGACTCTGTTTTTCAGACAAACGTAAACACGTTGCAAAAAGCTGGTGGTAGCACTATGTCTCGACTCCGGTCACTGAAAAAAAATTCTGGGCCTGAATATTATTATGAGCCTGAGAAGGATTTCCAGCTATAAATACTACTGGTCTTCGAGAAATGACATGAAAGATAATTTTGTAAGTTCGGTTATGGAACCTAAACCACAATTCGATGCAACCGGAAAGGGATAATCCAAATTTCCATAAACTATACAAAGTAACACCTTTGCTCGAAGAGCTGTCAAAATTGTTCATTCCGTTATGATGCCCAATGAATATCAATCAATAGACGAATCTATGACTAAATTTTAAGGTAGGAGTTTTTTCCGACAATATATGTCGAACAAACCTATAAAAAGAGGTTACAAAATATGGGTGCATGCTGATTCAACTGAATTCATGTGAAAGTTCCAAATTGACACTGGGAAGGCTAATGAGGCTGGCGAAAACAGCCTAGTACATTGATTGATTAAAGACCTAAGTAGAGTGTTAGTTGATGAAAATCATAATGTCTTTTTGGATAACTATTTCAACTCCGTAGACCTCCAAAAGGATGGGGTGGATCGGTGAAGCGTGTTACTTCTGAGCAACCATCGAGATCCGTTTCTTGTGAGTAGAAATCCCAGAAAATCCAAAGAGAGAGAGAGAGAGAGCGCTTAAAGAATTTAATTGCCCTCAAATCAAGAAGGAATATAGCAGCCATATGAGATATGAGAACAAACATGATATTCTGAAACATTTATTGGACTTCCAACAAGAAGTCCCATAAATGATAGCACCAAATTATATTTTAGTTTATTGACGTTTGCGTTATAAATGCATTTAATCTCTTCCAAAATACATGGAATGGTAAAAGCATGAATCTAAAAGAATTGCGTTGAGCAGTTGCTGAGGGGCCCATCGGAGCAACTGGCTCCAAATTGGGCAGAAGCGGAGGTTTTCAAAAACCGAATTAAAATAAAAAGACGGTTCCATTGAAGGTTTGATTTGACAAATATGAACATATGCCGATAAGGTGCCAACCCCTAAGCTGCGCTTATCACAGAATAAATAAGAAAGTTCACAGATAATTATGGGAATGCGCAATATGTAGCGTCGGTCTTTACCTAAATAAAGAAAGAAACTGTTTTTTTAGCCATCACACCAATAGACCCTTTGTGCCCAGTTGCGACTGCAGATAACCACGTTCTGGAGGACAATCTATTATACTTTAAATTACAAGAAGCGTTATTTGTTTATTAATATGCCAAATAAACGTGAATTCAAAAGATTTTGTTTAAATTCTTGTAAGGAAGGGTACCGGTCCACAATGGGTTAATGAGCTCCACTGCAATATCATCGATAACCGGCACTTTGTTATTCCTTGGGCCTTAATGGTCGAACAAACTTCATCTGGAGTTGCTGGGACAAGGGAAGCTCTCTGGGAATATCTATAGGCTCCGGTGCTCTGTAACTGTACGGAGGAGGCTCTATGAAAATGATGCCCATTTTTCTTTATCCTGTTTTCATTAGAGATGATGTTGCCGATCCCTTGATTTTAGACCCATAATCTCGTTTCAGGCTTTTCACAGTAATTTGTATGCTTGTCTTGTGTTGCTGCTCTTTGGACTTACACCGATGCTTCTTAATTAGTCCTGATGGCATTTCCTTTTCTTAATTCTAATTATCTTATATGCTACTCTTCTGAGATTTCATAATGTTCTCTCGTCGTCCTGGTTTTCCTACCTAATTATTGCTCGTACGCCCGATTCTTTATAATAGAATAGATGCAAGTACGAGTATAAACAAACGAATAAAAAAAAATACAAGAACATGTAATACTTATAAAGTATTAAGAGCTAAGGAGAAAGTTAAGTAATATACTTATGAAAGCGTTTAAGGAATGTGGCAGGGGGAAAGATGGAGTTCATTGTAGCGACGCGATAGGCGTATTTAAAACGAATAAAAATAAATATCGGTTCATGCAAAGGTCATGATGAATATGTTGGCCGAACGTGTTCTTAAAGTGGGACGTATATAAAGCCTTTCCCGACGTTTGGATGGAAGATTACCGTGATATATTTTAAATAAGCAGCACAGGTCTAAGAATTCTTTCTTTTGTTGAGGATCTGTAAGCTCATCGTAGGAGCTGTAAGGGAGATTATATTTGTAAAATAGAAAGCGTGTGAATTCACGCTGTACGGACTGTACAGCACCCGATAGATTGGTATAGTGAAGAGATCATACTTGACAGGCATACTCAAGGATTGACCGAGCTAAGAGTACAAATAGATGGACGCTGGTTAAGATGTTGAAGGACATGCAGGAGGATCGTAAAATAAAACCAGCGACACGTGAGGCTCTAAAGGTTAAACATGAAATATGGATGTCAAATTTCAAACCAGGGTCAAATACTACTCCCAAAACCTTAAATTTGTCCAAAAAAGCGAGCGATGATCCATCAATGCGGTATTCATATATTACTGGATAAATTTTGTTGGCGAACCTCATGTGGCAACATTCTAAAATATTAAGAGGAAGTAAACTATCTTGACACTATTTTTGGAAGTTGTCAAGGTCATCTTGAAGGTATGAGCAGTCTTCGCTGGAGTTAGCGGTACGATAAATTTTTAAATCATCAGCGTATAGAAGACAATTTCTGGACAGGCATTGGGGAAGGTCATTAATGAAGATGTTAAATAGCAAAGGGCCTAAAATTTATAGGAACACTGGGTTTCAGGCTAAATGAGGCCGACGAAATATTATTCCATATAGTGGTGCGAGAACGATGGGATAAGAAGAATAAGATCCAAGAGAGGATTCAGTCAGAAACGCAGAACGATGGGAGTTTGTTAGGCAGAAGGCGGTGATCAACACTATTTAAGGTTTTAGCAAAATCGGCATATCTGACACCCCCTTTTTGGCTCCTGTCAATAGCTAGAGAGATGATGCTTATAGGTCCGAACTGATTAGTTATTGTCGAACGACCTTAACTGAAGCCATGCAAACACGATACTTATGCCATCGTATATTTTGTTAGGCGCGATTCGTTCAAGGAGCTTGCCAGAACAAGACAGTAGAGACATCGGATTTATGGATTGGAAAGATGTTAGCTTGCTTCCAGACGTAGGAGAAGCAGCAGGAAGAAAGGCTAATGTTGAAAATAATTGACAATGGGATGAATAATGAAGAGGGAGAGCAGCATATGCGGACGATATCAACATTTTGTCACGGTCATTAACAACTGCCAAAGAACTCTTCCTGAAAATCTACATGACGCAGTCGAGGAAAAATACCTCACTTATACAAAATATCACACTTGGCGAATACAGTATCGAAATTGTGAGAGAATTTGTGCATTTAGGTGCCGAAATAACGAGAATCAGCAATGAAAGAGACGAAATACGCTGAAGAATACACCTCGCAAATAAAATATTTCATGCAGCTTTGACGATCTTGAAAACCAGCTGCATACACGGGAAAACAAAGCTCCAAGTATACAAATCTGTGATAAGACCTGTGCTATGATATGGGTGTGAAACATGGACCCTTATTGAACGCCTTTGAGCGATGGGTCCTGAGGCGAATAATCGGACCGAAGCTAGTCGAGGACCAATGGCGAGTTCGATACAACTATGCACTGTATGACATTTTTGACGAGCCGGAGGTCTGAACGACTGTACGACTGCAGGAGTTGCAATGAGCTGGCCGCATGAATCTTATGAATAAATACAGGATACCCAAAGAAGGATTCGTAGGGAGAAATGAAGGGCGGAGACTGGTGGGGAAACCGAGGAAACTTTGTTCTGACTTGGTCGACAAAGACAGTTCATCGCTGGTCGTATTTCGAAATTAGAGGGCTCGGTTAATGGACCGAGGCAGTTGGAGGCGCCATTTGCAGGAAGCGAAGGCCCAAGAGGAGCTGTAGTTCTACGAAGAAGAAGAATAAAGAGGATAATGACTTTACACAGAGGTTTTTAATGGTAAATGTAGGTATTATATTTTCGATTCCTGACGGAGAGGTCACGACGGAGTGTATAGTAGGAGAAAACGAGGGATACGCGGAGCATTTAGTGGGATATGAAATCATGAATCTGGACGTAACAAATTTAGCAAAACAGTTATGGGATGTTGATTTTAGGGAGCGGATGTACAATCAGAAGGGCTCAGGGCTATAAGATCGTAGTGATGTTTCAATCATATCATAATAAAATCGCATTGTGTTCTTAACTGCCTTTTGGCTTCTTTGCGAAGTATTCAGTAGTGTGGTCAAATTAAGAGCGTCCAAGACTTCCGTCGAAAACCGCCTGGGGCTCTTTTTCCCAGGGGAACAGTAGACACATGATTTGTCATTATGCTGCTGAGAGTTTAGTAGAATGTATACAATGCTGTATTGACATCCTAGCGTTTGTAGCAATGAGTTGCAGTTAACATTGTCCAGTTCTAGCTGAATAGCTACAAAGTTGAAAATTAAATTTTGAGGACAAAGGACGCGTTTGGATTGAGGTAGGATGGTGGGGATCACGTTTTACCTATTCGGAGAGGATTTTGAAATCGAAGAAATTGTAGCAGAATTGGTAGTAAGAATAAAATCGAGAAGTTGGTTGTTTGTGTTCGGAATCGTTTTTAATTGCGATAGGGAGCAAACCGATAAATAAGAAGAAAACAGGGTAGAGGCATCAATGTAGGATATAAGGGAGTGATAACCTGTGCCCGACAAAAGCAATGTATGTTGAAGTCACTAAAGATTAAAAGAGCGTGAAGAGGGTTGATGCTGTTTAAATAAGAAGTGAATTCAGTGAAAAAACGATTCTAAATATGAAAAGGAACATTGCATGGGATTTACACGCAAAGTTATATAACACTTCTGGTTCGCGAGATATTAGCGAAGACTGTGATGCATTATACTGGAGGTCAAGGGGCAAAGTCTCAGCAGAGTTTGCTGCTTAAAGATTTATGAATAACGATAAGTACACCACCAGTCATCGCCGGAGATAGAAGAGGTAGTTTTCATAGCCTCCAGCTTGTTTCGTATGCCAGGTATATTTTGATAATAATTATTGACGCCACGAGAAGTGTTTTGAATACCAATATGTAAAATACTATTTAAAAAAGATTTATGTTCGATTGCTGTTAAAGTCTCGGAAGAGAGCTCATCGCACGATGAAAATTTCTTCTTCTAGTTGCTTCGCAAGGTCTAATTCAGACTCCAGGAGGCCATATTCTGGATGAAGAACTAAGTTGTAGTTTGGTGATACAGGTAGCTTGAAGGAAGCCATAACTCTACCCTCAGTGTTATGTTTCGTTAGTTACTGGCAGCTAATGATTTTACCGAAGGTCCAAATTTATTTAAGACGTAATCACGGTTGTCATTCATCGATGTCTTATAAGCAGTCGAGAGATAAATATTTGCTTCGACGGGAAAGAAACATGAAGAGGTGGAACTATTTGTGCTACTGGAGAAATTTTAACAGAATGATAAGCAGCTACTGACGCTGCTTGAATTTTCGCAAATTGTGAAGCTTCCGTTACGAGAGCATTTGATGAAGGGGGTAGATTTTTCGATATAGTATCCTGATGAGAAGATGAGTGCCCAGGAGATGTTAAAATTACAACCTGCTGACCATCAGTTCAACACTATTTTTTGTTACTGGTTTAGCCTACGACTTACTTCGGGTTATTATTGAAGGAGTTGCATCCAGTATGATTTGAAGATTCTCTGCCGACAGAGGAAGATCCGGTGTCGAAGGCTGAAATAAATCACGAGTTTTCAGGCTCATCTCAATATTGATATTGAGGAAGTTTTCGATCGTGCACCATGCAACTCCTTGTTTTAAGCAGCAAGAGCTCATGAGGTCGAACCAAAGATTGTGAGCTAGATAAGCAACATACTTGAGCACAAATAGATTTCCGCAACGACAATGGAGAATGTGTTGTACCCAAGGCGGAGATGGGATGCGCTCACCACCTTTCACTGCTGCTACGGAGCATATTGGTCAACACTATCCTACTTGGACTGGAGGAGCGTGAAGTCTATTTGTGGATAACATAGTCCTCCTTGCTGCAAGCAAGCATCTTAGGACTCTACGCAAGAATATGCAAAATGCTCTAGACACGCTGCAGCAGTGGTATCATTACAATGGGCTTTCAGTCGTCCTTAGAGTTGCAGTAGCAGGATACAAAAGACGATTTATAGGAGACAACATCATCATCAAGTTTTAATGGAAACTGTCATGACCACCGACAACATGAGTGCTTCTTTAGAAAGATTCATGTCAGAATCCTAGACGGACAAAGTGGTGTACACGGATAGCTCTAGGACTAAGGAGGGAACTAGAGCAGAATGGTTCTCAAACCAAGCCAATCAAAAATATATACCGTTTAAAAGGCTGACGTTTGTGTTTTAGGCAGAGTAGTGTTTGTTATACTAGGACTAAGGAGGGAACTAGAGCAGAA
Organism: Odontomyia ornata; assembly: GCA_963969285.1. Taxonomy (NCBI): domain Eukaryota; kingdom Metazoa; phylum Arthropoda; class Insecta; order Diptera; family Stratiomyidae; genus Odontomyia; species Odontomyia ornata. The sequence goes on along the minus strand of OZ017739.1, from coordinate 374,772,153 downwards.
TGGTTCGCAAACCAAGACATTCAAAAATATATACCATTAAAAATGCTGACTGTTGTGTTTTAGGCAGAGAAGTGTTTGTTATACTAGCCGTGATGTTACTGATCAAGGACAATATATACATATAGAAAGGGAGGAAAATTTACATTTATATTGACAACCAGATGAGACTGCTTCCCTTCTCGGGACGAAAAGTAACATCGAAAATTGTCCATGAACGCTGGAACAAACTAAACTCTGTTGCAAGATACAATATGCTTAAGCTTTTCTGTGTTTCCTTGAATAGAGTGTGCAAGAGCAATAGAAAATCTGAAGTTTTTGCAAAGGAGGGCTCTAAGATCTTGTCGTACAACTTTTTTACGAGTATCACTCAAAAGATAAACTGTTGACGATGGAGTCTTAGCGGGAATGTGGCGGTTGCAGACTTATTAGATCTTAAGTAAAAGAGCCGAACCAGAGTTAACAGGTTTTCCATTTCAAATAAAGTAGGAAAGAACGTAGCACTCTGGTTGGGTTAGTTACAGAATTATAGTTCTCTTCGTGCTAATTTGCAAACGGTGCTTAGAAGAGGATGTCCGGCCTCTGCCTATGCTAGGCTGCAGATATTTGTTGTCACAGCAATGAACTGGAATATGCTCACGGATAAAAATCGAGCGGATCTACTTCATTAATTTAAAATAACGAGCAGTGGTATATGTGGTTGTCGAGTGCAATGTAATAAGATCTAAGCGCTCAATTATGACAAAAACATTTGTGTGGTAAATTTCAATGATTGTAAGAGTAAACTAACGATTTTATATAAGAAAATGTAAGATAAATATATCATACTATCACTAATAAAGTTGGGCGAATTTTAACTTCTGACATATTTGTTGTTGTTATAAGTATGAAGGGCTACTCCCATGTTTTTGCAGATTTTTTAAATGGAAGGTATCTCACCGCGAGGAGAGTACGTAAAAACTTTGTACACATCCCCTCTCTTGCCCCCCTCGATGCTGATTGGGTAATATAAAGACCTGTTTTGAAAAGATCTCATCAAAACCCTTCATATGACAGTAGATTCAACTACCTTTGATGAATATATATATATATATATATATATATATATATATATATATATATATATATATATATATATAATGGTCACCCGCATATATGGGGAGACTCTCCCATAACTCTTTAAAATATTTTTTCACTCTAAAATTTTTCAGGAGTCATCAAGTTTGACCTTTCCACAAAATTGCATAGATAAAGCTTTTATAATTTCGAGGAAAACCTGCTGTGATATTCAGACAAATGGAAGGACAGACGGACACAGGTCGTGATTTCAATTGCGTTTTGTATTTTAGTAAAAAAAACTCCAAAACACATTTTCTGGTGATGAAAAATTTTAAAAAATTTATCGTTTAAATATCTTTTCTTCAGACGATATCTATATAGGCTAATCTAGCATGTAAGTGATTCACTGAAATATAAGTGTAGGATCATGGATTAGTGATAAATCATTTTAAAGACGGAAAAGTAGAAAAACCATGAGTATAAACATAAGAACTCAATCCATTATTCCAGAGCTTTACAAGGTACTTTTTATTAACACAGTTAAATCAATTCTGCAAGAAACAGAAAATTATTGTGTAACGAACATTATTGGCTTGGATTGCACGTAAACAATGTGCTCCATTTTCAAGTGCACTCAGAATTCTTGCAGTTTGAAGTATGAAACAACTCTTGAGATGAAATTCCTTCAGAAGAAGTCCTTTTCCTTCAATTATAAAACTGGAGATATTCTGAAATCTCTCAACTCAAAAGCTGCTGCTTCATGAGCTTTAATATATGCCCCATAGTAAGAGTAACGAATGCGAGTTTCGAATTCAAGGAGAATACACGTAGGATGGAGTTTCAAGGCTTTGATGATGTTTTTCTTTGACTATATACAGTTGTAACATACATGGTAATAAGCATGGTGAGATTAAATGTTTTTGATTTTAATGGGTAATTGCCCAAGCCCAGAGTTTTCTACCAGATTGAATTTTAGCCGTGGATATGTATATGTATATATATATATATATATATATATATATATATATATATATATATATATATATATATATATATATATATATATATATATATATATATATATATATATATGCTCAGTGTCATATAAAAATTTGTGTAAAAAGTCAGTATTTAATTGGGTCTATAACTTGAAAATATTGGAGCGATGGTGTAAGTTCTTATAGATAGCTAAGAACCATTCTGAAAATAATTTCATGGAAAAGCTTCATCGCATGGCTTTATTTGTCAGATAGGTAAAAGTTGAGCATGAGCCGACGGAAGGAAAAACAAAGAAAAATTTAAATTGGTCAAAAGAAATAAAGTAATTGACTACAAGACAGAATATTGCAGTGAAGTGTATTTTAGTTACTACAAAAATCAAGGCAAGTTTACGAATTCGTAATTTTGACAATGTGGTTACCCATGAAAGAAATAAGACTCACATTGCTCAAATTCATCAAAACGTCAAAACATACTAGTTTTCAAATCGTATTAAGATAGTCTTGTCAGCTTACGGAGCTACCCGTGCATTGTTTCAACTCCGTAATCATGCAATCCGTGATACGTCTATCAAACAAGTAACTATTGTCGCGTGTTATGGTTCGCGGCCAGTAATTTTAATGTTCCGGGAAAGTGAAAACGCAATGTCTTTTTCAATTAAGTTTTAAAGAGTTTATTTAAAAGAATGCACAATTATTAATTTCACTATTATAAGTCTAACTTCCACTTGCCAATAAATTTCTATTACAATTGTCTTCTAAAATCACTTCACAATCACTCAATCAGTATCGCCTTTACCTCGCGCTCCACTTTATCGCAGTTTTAAGTATCGCGGTTGTAATGAATGATCCCCCCATTCATTCAGCTCGCCTTTATATAGAGTCTCTAGCCATTCAACCCATTTCTCGTACATTGGCGAATGTTCTGCTGAGAGGTGCCTAGTATATTCGAGCAGCTTAATGAATGGAGTGACGTCACTTTCAGATGTTGATCATGCTTGGTGGGTTCTCGTGGTTTCGAGTAAATTCACTTTGTTGATCATCGCAGAATAATTCGTGCATGTAACACTATGTTATTGGTTTCTCTTGTGCGATTTTGACGAAAACGAATCCTTTGCGCATCAAATAATGTATTAAACTCTTTAAAAGCTATTGCAGAAACTCCATGCATGCTTACTCTTATATTATGCGCATTAAGTGGAGATTATAGCATTCAACACCGTCCGATTGTGCAAACTGTAAGAAAATGAAGAAATTGTAGGTATAAAGCCCGGTCCAGATGCCACGTCCTTCACAACGTTTTGTCTCCGCTACCAAAACGTTGCAGGCAAAATTTTGCATGTCGACGAGAATAATGCAACGTTTTAGAACTGCGCATAGAACTGTGCAGTTGCAGCGATATTTGAGCTGGTAGGGCATAAATATCCGTGAGCTGCGCTATGATATGCACCGTCTGGACACTCTTTTAATCCTGCTACGTTTTGACTGCGCAGGCAAAACGTTGTGGAAGACGTAGCGTCTGGACCGGGCTTAAGAGGGTACAAAGGCCTCTGTATCATCGCTTTGCATGCTTAGTGGAAGATACGACTGGTGTAGACGAAAGTGTAGTGCTAGAACTGAACTTGTCTCTTAGTATAACGTTTTTCGGACCTGGATTAGCACTTTTATCCCTATGGAATATAGTTTGTCTAATAATTAAAAACTGCTATTACCAACGTAGAAGAAATGTCTCCAATGAGTACAGGAACCACAAACTTGTCACATTTGCTTCTTTTAGAGCTCTACACTGATTGGTGAGACGAGAGTTACACACAAAAAGTCACTCTGTGCTGCGAGTCATAAGCTGAAGATCTCATCGGACTGTATTTTTGCAAAAATGATGCAGTTTTGACAAATATCGTTAATACGAAGCGTTATCGTGACTCAGCGAAACAAGGTTGCAACAGATATATAACCACATTCATTTTCTTTTCGCCCAGTTGTGCAAAGAATATGTTTATGTGGATAAGCCTCGAACTAACATCACGCAGAATCCAACATTTATCATTTTATGACTAAAATACAGTCCAAAATATTCGAAAACGTGTTGGCACGTTACCTCAAACAAACAATCTATAACTTTACAATACCCAGCGTCACGTGATTGATTTGAGGGTAAAGCGAAGCCTATATTCTGCGTGAAAGTATTAAAGGAGAGTAGCAGGGAGTCTTTCGAAGTGGACGCTCTACAATAGACCAAATATTCTCAGTTAAGCAGGTGCTAGAAAAGCGCTGGGAATATTACATTGTTTTGTACCAACTCTTTATAGACAGAAATCTTCTCCTTGTTCATAGCACTACAGCCCCTCTCCAGCCTTTGCTTCGTGCAACAAGCGCCATCAACCGTCTCGGTGCGTTGACAGCGTCCTGCAATTTCGAAACTCGAGCTGCGATGAAATATTTTCGTCGATCGAGTCAGACTATCGTTCCCTCGGCATCCGCCCTCCACAGCTGCGCATGCTTGGGTTAGGATCCATATTTCTCACCTATGACATAACACCGATCTTATCACAGATTCGTATACTTGGAGCTTTGTTTTGCTGTGTATGCAGCTGATCGTGAAAACTGAATAAAATATTTTTTTTTGTGAGCTGTATTTTTCGGCGTAATTTATCCCTTTCATTACCGGTTCTCATTATTTTGCCGCCTAAATACACCAATTCGCCCACATTTTTGACACGGTATTTGTCAAGTGTGATATTTTGGGTATTTGAGGTATGTTTCCTGGACTGCATGTTGAGCTTTGTTTTAAATTGATTGATTTGTAGCCCTACTAGTTTTGCTTCGCTGTCGAGTTACAGGAAAAGTTCTTTGGTGGTTGTTAACGACCGTAGCAAAATGCTGATGTTACCCGCATAGGCTCCAACTTGGCTTAACTTGTATAGTAATGTGGCCGGTGTTTCAACAGGCAGCTTTCTTATGACGCACTCGAAAGCCAAATTGAATAGAAATGCGGCCAGCCCGTCTCTCCGCTTAAGTCCGACATTTGTGTCAAAGGCATCGGTAAGTTGGTTATTGACGCGGATTTGGAAGGTCGTTTACGTCAGCAGGGTGTGAAGAGAACACTATATCTTCACATCCTGCTTTTACCACCTGTTTGTGCGCCTGATCCCAACAAAATTAGTTCGGATGATCATGGTCACGATGCCCGGTCCCAGGTTAAAGTAAACGGTGAACTAACGGATATCTTCATAAGGGAATCCGGCTTGAAACAAGCAGACGGACTCGCCCCAATTCTCATTAATATCGTGCTGGAGCATGTCATCAGGAACACATCAGCTGAAACCTCAGGTACACTAATTTTCAAGTCCACACAATTGGTAGCATATGCTGATGACGTCAACATGTTTAATTTCAGATGCCAAAGGAGCAATCCTGAGCCTAGAATCTGAAGCAAACTGAATTGGCTTCCGAGCTAATGAAACTAAAACTAACCCATGACTCAAACGAGGAAGAAAACTGCAGTTCGAAAAAACATGACAATAGGTGACTATAACCTTGACAGTGTACATAATTTTATGTATCTTAGAGCTAACCTGAATAGAAGAGGCGCCAACAAGGATGAAATCAGACGCTGCATAAATGCCGCAAATAAAGCCCAAGACTCTGTACTTGCCATCCTAAGTTCCAGAGTTGTGCACAGGTAAAATAAGCTTCGCATTTACAAATCACCAGCCAAACCTGTGCCATGGAAATAAAACATGGACCCGGACGAGTGAATCCGAAAAGGCGATGGAACAAAGTGCACCGGAAAATCTATGGCCCAGTGAAACAAAGAAAAGTGTAGAGACTACGTTACAAAGATGAGTTGCATGAATTGTATGACGATCCACATGTATTTACTTGCGTAAAGTTACTCAAATTGCAATTGGCGGGCCATGTAGAAAAAATGGAAGAAAACCGGCTACCCAGAAGGACATGATAGAGTAGATCGCGGAACCGTGATGACTGGAGGAGATTAATCTCGGAGGCCAAGGCCCGGCTTGGACTCTGACGCCATAGAAAATTATAGAAAAACAAATCGAAGTAGCAGAAGAGTATTCCTGCCAAAAGAATTTTGTAAACCGATTAGTAGCTTAAACAAAATTTTTTGAACATCAAAACTTGAGTTTTATACAGATTCCATAAATTGAGTTCGAGAAATTAAAACTCAATGACTATGTATTTGAATTCGCCGCCATTTTGTTTCCAGGATGTTGAACTCTTTGTTTGTGTAGTCATAATAACACAACGATGTTAGAAATCATTCCTATAATGTTCATCAAAATTGTTACAGATTTGTAGTGTCTTTTGCCGCTGTAAACGTTTACGTCCCAAGCAGTATCACGTGTTTCTTTCCTTTGATACAAATTATGATCACATTTGCACTATAAAAGGCGCAGACCTTGCCTCTGCGGGACGTACGTCAAAGTACAAAGGCTGAACTTTTTTGTTCCATCATCCTTAGTACTCAAGGGTTATGAGCCACCACTTCAGGGAACTTTGGTAGATATCAAATTCTAGACATAACTGAAAATTGAATAAGCTGCGTTACCGTTTAAAATCCAGAGTTTCAAAAGACCACTAGTTCTAACCTCTCCACAATGTTTCAGCTTTGTAACTTCTATAGTTTGTGTGTGACGCACAGACAGGCGGTGGCCGGGCAGCCAGAAAGGATGCGAAGCTAGTAGTTCTTTGTAAAATTCCTTTTACAAAGTCCTCAACAGCTTATGAAGTTGAAAAAATCATTGTAAGGGGATTCATTTATTAGGTAAGTGCTTCAATGTACACCAAAATTTCATGAAAGGTGTATTCAGTAAATATCTTGGTTGGGTTGATTAATCGGGGGACATTTTATACGAAAAATTGAGATTTATATTCTGATCAAAGCATAGCTTCGATTTGGATGATGTCTATGAATTTACCTCCAGGCCGGAACTGGTAATTCAAAGGTATGCAACTGCTATTGTTGGGTTGTCGTCTCCGATTCCAGTGAAGCCGACGGGGACTGGCGTTCTCAGGGCACCCAAATCGCTTAGTAAAAACACTAGGATTGGAACTGGATCCGGGACATAGTGGCTTTGTGATTGTCCGATAACAAGATCAACTCATTGCTGCGAACCTCAACCCTGGAGGTATATTCAGGTACTACGGGCAGCTGATGAGCCTCCATCTTCGGATGATCAGCTGATTGATTGCGGCCCTTGGGAAGTATTCTGGTGACTTGTGGTGCAAACAAAGGTTGGCGTTGACCTTATAGCGTCAGATATAGCTAGGTCTCGGATCTACCAGTATGAAAGTTGATAGTTCCGTCAATGTAAACTGGTACCGAACTTGGGGGGCGAATCGTTGTCTTAAAGTGACCGTGAGGTTAGGCCCGTAAAGGGTAGGTACTCACGTTAATAAAGCGACAAATGTCTTATGAATCTCGCAATAAAAAATCCAAAGCTAAACCGTCCGAAAGAAAACGGCAGCCGATGGAAGTCTAAAAACGTGCTAAATCTGAAAAAGATGTAAAAAAAATTATAGGTCAAGTATTAAAAAACGAAATCGCGGCTAGTTGAACGTGAAATTTCAAAGGCTACTAAAAGTAACAGTTTAGAATCGATTTGCATGAAACTTTATTTTTTAAGTGGAAAATGATTAGATGTGAATACGTTATAATTTTGGTGATTATCCATATACAAGTTTCAAAATGACGGCGGTTCAAATATGCGGTTTATTCAGATTTTTGTGGCCCTCTAAGGCCATTTTTTAAACGGATTTCGATTATATGTTAGATTAATGAGTTCAGTTCTTGCATTCTACACAAAATTATCAAAATCGGATGAAAAATAAAAAAAGTCGGAAAAATTAGCTTTAATATTTTTGGCTACCGTTTTCATTGAAAATGTAATATTTTTGCACTACTTAGAGTCAACCTCCGGTTTGAACAAGATTTAGCACAATGATTGATGAGACTATAAGACAGAAATGTTTTAAAATAATCCAAAATCAAATGTATAAATTCAAAATGGCGGCCCCCAAAGGTCAGAAAATAAGCGCAATTCGCTGTCAAAATGGCGTCAATAAAGTGATGATTTGCTTTTAAAAATAAGGTTACCTACGAGAAATTTGCCTTTCCAGCTGGTGGTGCCAACTGGATTTTTTTCCCTTGATCTAGGATTTATTCGATTTCCATTCTTCATTCATGAATACGTTCGCCTTAAAGTTAATTAATTTTTTTCAGACTTATTCTTCAGTAAACGTACCTGAAAATAAGAAAAAAAGAATTGTTAAAACTCTTAATCAAAACCAAAAATAGCTATAAATATCAAACATATTTCATTATGTTGTATATAACATTTTGAAGCACAGGATGTCCTTGCCATCATTTATATGACTTTTGTGCAATGTTACAAGACCCTATTAAAATCGCCACCTGTTTGTCTGTCCATCAGTCCGTCTTCACTGCAGTTTTTCACCGAAACCAGGCTCGGCAGATATATAAAAAGTGATTTTTTGATTACCAAACAAAGAAAAAAAATCAAAAATTTCAAAGGCTATTAAAGCAAGGAGCCTTAAAGACTTTTTTACGTAAGGTAGTCATGTGGGGGTATCAAAACCAAATCAAAGATACTAGCGTCAGGGGATGCAAGGTAAGGCAAAATGTGAGAAAAATTTGTGTTCCCCCAAGCGATTGGACAGCTGTTGAGCGAAGAATTTGAGCGAAAAAATTAGGTATTCACATCTCTATAAGTAAAACAACAACAAGCATCTGGGGAGTCGATATTCGATCAAATTTGTTAATAATAGTATTATTTGGTTATTTCAAATTTTTCTCAATGAAATCGTGTGGGCACCGTCTAATCCAATGAAATCTGATACTTAAGAAAACAGTTCTTTATACTCAGTAAGTTCTGTCCTCGCTCGAGAGCGCCGAAACCTATTCTTGCACAGATACGAAGGTGATAGAAAGACAGCTGCGCTCGAAAAGAGGTAACGTTCACACAGCTACAACAATTCTGGGTGAATGATACGAAGGGAATATGGATCGGGCTCTTCATTCCTGAAGTGGGCATGGATATATTCAAACTTACCTCGGCATACATCATGGCTGAACGCCAACAATAATACAAGAGATGTTCTTGAAATCGTGGATAACAGAGAATCAAAGTGAATACAGACGTAATCTATAGAGCCGGAGTTTCCAACATACCCTAGGACAAATTCATATTTATACCTTCGCATTAGTGAAGCAAGACTTGGATTCAGATTTAATCATCATTAAATGAAACTGTAGGTGCATCCTTATGATAGTGACCATGTTGCCGTTGTAATGCCTGTAAATCATCAAAGGGATGATACTTTTTCCTCATTACAGTTCAAAGTGAAAACCATCGAAACAAAAAAAAAAGATGGGGATATATTTGACAGCAAGTTTCATCCGAAATAACCGAAGCAATGTTGACTTTCTGACTACGATAAATCTTGCCCAATGGTTCCTTATGACAGGAATCTGACTAACGACAAAATATATCTCTATTTGTCGAAGTTAGAGAAGCTGACATTGGACACCATTGAGAAAGTTGTTCTTAAGATTAAACATTGAAAGTATATGGAAGTACGAGTATATAAAACGCCAACCATCCCATGGTTGGAAAGACTGGAACGCCTTCTTCTCACACGGGTCAACACTATTTTTCGGCAACTACTGGATTGCAACCATCTCTCTTTGGTTTTCTTGAGATTACATCTAAAGGATGTCTGAAACTTAATCCGTTCATACCACAGGAGAGAAGTCAATAGTCAATGAGCGGAGTAACTAAGGGGTACTTACCCAAAAAATCCAGATGGTGTGTGCACAAAAGTGAATAGTAAATTTAATTAGAAGTCTCGAGTGAATATGTCGAACCTTAAAGTCACTAGTAGTGACCCATGGCGAATTCAATACAACCATGATCTGTACGAAATTTTTGACGGTTGCAACGATTATAAGACTGCGGAAGCTGCCACGGGCTGGCCATGTAAATCGTATGGACGAGCAAAGGATACCCAAAAAGGTATTAGTTGGGATAACTGAAGGCCGAAGACTAGTGGGGAAATCGAGGAAACACTAATCTGACGCGGTCGACGAAGATAGTTTATCGCTGCTTGGATTTCCAAATAGGAAGACGCGGTCACTAGACTGAGGCGCTTGTTGCAGGAAGTGAGTGGCCCTCTTCTTCATATCACTACAGCCCCTCTTGGCCCTTTGCTTCCTGCAAATAGCGTCCTCCAATTTTGAAATCTGAGTAGCAATGAACTGGCTTCGTCGATCGAGTCAGACCAGCAATTCCTCGGCTTCCCCCTGGATTCCTTCCTTAGTTCTAAGAACAAATGTCTTTTTGGGTATCCGTTGTTTGACCGTACGATTCACGGGGCCAGCCATTTGTAGCTTCCGCAGTGTTACAACCATTGCGACCTCCGGTTCGTCAAAAATTTCATACAGCTCATGGTTGTATCGAATTCACCATTGGTCCCCGTCTAGCTTCGCTCCGATTATTCGCCTCAAGAACCGTATTTCTAAGGCGTTCAATATGTTTGTGGATACTTGTGTTAGGGTCAATGTTTCACACCCATCTTATAATACAGGTCTTATCGCAGATTTGTATACTTGGAGCTTTGTTTTCCTGTGTATGCGGATCGTCTTCAAGATCGTTAAAACTGAATCAAATGTTTTATTTGCAAGCTGTATATTTCGGCGTATTTCCTCTTTTCATTGCTGGTTCTCGTTATTTTGACGCCCAAATACACATTTTCGATACTGTATTCACCAAGTGTGATATTTTATGTGCTTGAGGTAGTTCTCCTCGACTGCGTCATGAGTTTGGTTTTATATTCATTGATTTGTAGCCCTACTAGTTTTGCTTCGCTGTCGAGTTTCAGGAAGAGTTCTATGGTTGTTAATGATCGTGGCTCTAATGTCTCAGCTGCCCTTGGGGCAGCGTGATGCATGTCATCAAAAAGCTGAAAGGTCAAAGTCTCTTCTAAACTTGCCGCGGCTTTAAAAGATGCGAGACACATGGCACTAAAAGTTATCGTGCTTGAGTTTGATCCATGGTCTCAGTAGCCATTTGAGCTGCGTCATGTTCGGAATCTTAAACCTGACAAGCCTAAGTCTCCGCGGCACTCAGAGACAAGTGGCGTTCAGCATCTAAAAGTCGACGCGCTTGAGTTTAACCTAAAGTCTCAGTAATTCTTTGAGCTGCGTGACGTTTCGCAGGTAAAGTCGATCGGGTTTGGGTCTGCTCCTTAGATTCTTGGCTTCCAGCAACTTTAACAGAGCGAGCTCTGCAGCGGATACACAAACTGCTATGTAAGGGCGAAACATTGGGTCATCAAATTCGTGTGGTGTGAACTCTTCCCGAGTGACTCTGTTGAGAATTCAGAGAGAAGTTTATTTACTGAAGAAATGTTTTCGTAGCATCGACGGCAATGCATTCACAGGGAAGACTTTGATTCGAGTGCATTAGAGTGGGGATGTCAATTATAAATGCTCGCGGAAATCGCATAGTCGAATTTAGATTCCGGTTCGGTTTCCTAAGAGTCAAAATTGATCAACTTCAACATACTGACAGCTTAGGTCCGGCGACTCCATTCTCAATGTCACTATAGAGTCGCAGAGTCTTAGTCACTGTGCCAGTGAATCAAGATGAAAGGTAACACTAACTAAATGACTTTCCTAATCATAGAGAGCAGGCTAGATGATCAGGGTTGAGGACATTGTTGCTGCTCAATGCACCAAATGGAAATAATTTGGTAGGAAGCAACATGTGTTATAGTAGAATGATCAAGCCGCTAATCTATGGCACATCGCAATATAGTAGGGATTGTCCAATTTTTCTCCTGTATAGACTACGGTAATGAGTCATTACTATTCCTGTGCACCCAGATAGGACAGGCGATCTCATCATTTTCAACTGGTCCGACATTTCACGGGTTACGGACGAAGAGCTGAAGTTTGCAGTGCCTAGAATGAAAAAATGAAAGTCTTTGGGGTATACTCAACCGTAAATTTTATTAATTATACCTAATTTTTGTTTAGTATCGAGATTATCCTATTCATAAGTGCTTGAGGAAGGCTTTGTGGATGCATCAGGTAGACAAAAACCCTCCTAGCATTTGAAATACAGTCTAGTAGCCCTGGTCATTACCGCTATTTTAGAGACTGACGGTTGCTCCACACTGCCTAGGAGCGAATAGAAAATAGGGCTACTATTTCAGGTGCATCAGAGGAGTCGATCTTAGGACCCGACCGCTTGGGTATTATGCATGCAAGTCCCTATAGATGTATACTTGAAGGTTACCCTGCAAGAGCTGGTGATTTATCCCAAAGCAGACTTAAATAAATCATGAGGACGGTGGCTTGATGTATGAAAGAGAATAGTTTTCAGCGAATGTTATTAACACTGTAATCGTTAAGCGAAGCGGAGTATAACAACCTCCATTCCCATGAGAGTTGGCTCCATTGAGGTTAATATCAGTATTGTCGCGTGATATGGTTCGCGGCCAATAATTTTAATGTTCCGGGAAAGTGAAAACGCAATGTCTTTTATATTAAAAGAGTTTATTTAATTACTTAAAAATGCACATATACTTATTTAACTATTTCACAATTTTAATTTTCACTCTTAAAAGTCTAACTTCCACTTGTTCATAAATTTCTATCGCAATTGTCTTCTAAAATCACTTCACAATCAACGAAAATCACTTTCCGATTACTCGATCAATATCGCTTTTCTATTCGCTCCTCACTTTCGCAGTTTTTACTATCGCGGTTCTAATGAATCATCTCCCCATTCATTCAGCTCGCCTTTATATAGGGTCTCTACCCATTCAACCCATTTCTCGTACATTGGCAAATGTTCTGCCGAGAGGTACCTGGTATATTCGAGCAGCTAAATGAATGGAGTGACGTCACTTTCAGATGTTGATCATGCTTGGTGGGTTCTCGTGGTTTCGAGTAAATTCACTTTGTTGATCATGAGGTTCTTAATGGTTGTGAAAACAATTGCAACAGTAGCTCGCAGAATTATTCGTGCATGTAACACTGCCCTCACCTCAGTCCTTTTCGCCCCGAAAAGATGTGTCGCCAGTTGTAGTCAATTCTCCTTGGACGATTTTCATTTTGGCTCTTGGCTTACGGTGTTCCTGTATGCGATATACGACGTCGTTGATTCGCTTTGTAGCCCGGTATGGTACCTCCCAATTATGCTGCAGCTTTAGAGACCTACCCTTCCATCGCTGTGGGTGATATAGCCAGACCAAGTCATCTTGCTGGAAGCCAGTAGAATTCGCCTTTAGATCATACCTGGTCTTCATGCAGTCAGTAGCCGATTCGAGGTGTTTTCGCACTGTCCAATGTATCTGGTTCAACCGTTCTCTTAGCTCATCTCCGTACTCCAAGATGGTTTGGGGTTTCTCAGGGGTGTCCCGAACTTCATATCAATTTGGAGACGAATAGTCTTTCCAAAAATGACTTTAGCTGGGGCTTGGCCCGCCGATGCATGTTCAGCAGATCTGTACGTCATCAAAAATAATGGGACATGTCGGTCCCAATCCCTTTGGTTCTCGTCAACTATCTTGGCCAGGTGTTTATTGAGCGTGCCGTTGAAACGTTCGACCATTCCATCGGATTGGGGATGCAGCGGTGTTGACCTCGTTTTCCGTATTCTCGACAGCTCGCACATTTCGCTAAAAACTAGTTTCTCAAAGTTTCGGCCTTGCTCTGAATGCAGTTCACAAGGTACGCCGTACCTACTGACCCAATTTAACACTAGCTGTTCGGCTACAGTCTGGTTGCGAACGGGGTAGACCTCGGGCCACTTGCTGAAATTATTGGCTGCAACCAGCGTGTATCGATTTCCCCATTCAGATTCAGGAAAGGGTCCTGCGATGTCAACAGCAATCCTTTCAGACGGTACCGTCACTTTATAGATTTGCATTTGTCCTCTCAGTCGTCGCCTTGGACCTTTGACGGAAGCGCAAACCGTGCATCGACGGCACCAGTCCTCTACATCTTCTCGAGCGTGGAGCCAGTAAAACCTTTCCCGCAATCTCGCTAAGGTCTTGTTAACACCAAGGTGGCCTCCCGAGGATCCATCGTGCATTTCCTTAACCATATCGTGGATTCGGCTTTTGGGAAGTATAGTTTGCATCCTATAGGAGCGGCCACCCGCCGTTTCCCATTTCCGCTTGAGTACGGAGTTCCATTGCGCCCAATAGCTTTTCAGGGTTGCGCGATTTATTGAAACGTCTTTCCACTCAGGTCGCCCAGTCGTCTCCTTCCATACGAGCAATGGTCCGATGTCTTCATCGGCTAACTGGGCATTTCGAATCTCCTCCGATGACCAACCTTCATCGAAGTTGGTCGTTATCAATCGCAGATCAACGGGCGGTTCCTTTTCCTCAATCCGCCGGCAATGCTTGCAGTTAGGTGGACATGGACGACGAGATACGGCGTCAGCATTTCCATGAACTCCGCCCTTCCGATGAACAATTTCGTAGTCGTATGACTGCAATCTTTCGATCCATTTCGCAACTTGTCCCTCGGGGTTTCCGAAGTTAAGCAACCACCTCAGCGATGCATGTTCCGTTCGAAAAACAAATTCCTGGCCATATAGGTACTTGTGGAACTGCTTGGTGGCCTCTATTGTAGCCAATAGCTCCTTCCTGGTCACGCAGTAGCTCCTCTCACTTTTTGATAGAGCTCGACTGTAATACGAGGGGACTCCTTCTTCGCCATGGATCTGCTGGGAGAGTACAGCTCCAACGCCACCGTTGCTTGCATCGGTGTCAACTACAAACATTTTTCCCCGGTTTCGGATATGCCACCACGGGTGATTCACAGAGCTTATCCTTCAGGGTCTCAAAGGCTTCTGGCATTGTTCATTCCAAACATACGGACGATTTTTCTTGGTTAGCTGATGGAGACACTTCGCTATTTTGGCAAAGTCTTTGACGAATCTTCGATAGTAGGTTGCTAGACCCAGAAAATTTCGTACTTGGCGCTTGTTGTTTGGTGTTGGCCAGCTTTTCACGGCCTCAATTTTCTCAGGTTCTGTTTCGACCCCTTTGCTGATACGACGTGTCTCAGGTATTTTACTTCAGCTGCGAAAAGGGTACACTTGTCGGGACTAAGTTTCAAATTTGCCAGTCGCAATCGGGAGAAAACCTCTTCTAAGTTCCGCACATGCTCTTCGACTGTTTTCCCGATGACAATGATGTCATCTAGGTACACCAAACTGGTTTTCTAGGTTAAGCCACGTAGCACGTATTTCATCAGGCGTTCGAAAGTGGCTGGAGCATTGCAAAGCCCAAATGGCATCACCACAAATTGCCACAATCCGGTCCCAACTGAAACTGCGGTCTTCTCTCGGTCCTTCTTGTCGATTTCTACCTGCCAGTAGCCACTCTTGAGATCGAGTGTAGAAAACCATTTTGCGTCGGCTAAAGTGTCCATGATGTTATCGATGCGTGGGAGCGGGTAACTATCTTTCTTAGTGACGTCGTTAAGCTGCCTATAGTCGATACACAAACAAGTGCTACCATCCTTTTTCTTTACTAGAAATACTGGCGCGGCGTATGGACTGACAGAAGGTTCGATAACGCCTTATTTTTCTATGTCCGAGATCAGTGCGCTCACTTCTCCTTGTTTGGCTATGGGAAGACGTCTCGGCGCTTGTCGAATTGGCTTGGCTCCCTGTGTATCTATGACATGAGTTACCATACCCGTTCGGCCTTGGGTATCCGGGCTTGTTGAGAAGATATCACTGTACTTGGTGACCAGATCAGAGGCTCGCTTGAATAGCTGCACTGCCAATTTGACCTGTTTCAATATTGCAGACGTGGATTGCCGGGCTTTGTCTGCGTCTTGCCTACTTTTCCAATGATGGTCGTGAGTGGCTTCCAAGGAGGTGATGGTGGAAACAGGCTGGCAGCTGCCGATGACTTCTCCCGCTTTGATGCTCGTGGTTGAGTCTGCGGTGTTAAGGATTCTAACCGGCACGTATCCGCTCTTTATGGATCTTACAAGGCTTCGTCCTACAATCAAACTGCGCGATGCGGACGTCTTCGTTGGCTCTAGCAGATAAGATCGCAGATCTCCAAAATCACAATCAAGCTTGGCCCATACAATGTTTTCGGAAGAATTCGGTACATCAGTGTCGGCACATACTACTACATTCATCTTGGGAATTTGGACGCTGGGACTCTCCATCAATACTTCGACATTCTGCCATTTCAATATCCGTTTTCCCAAATCCAATGTGATTCCATGTGGTCGCAGAAAATCCATTCCGAGAATGCAGTCATCCATAATGTTCGCGACCAGAAAATTATGTCGGAACGCAAGGTCTCCCAACTTTATCTGGAGGTTAATCTCTCCATAGACAGGTGCAGTTTCTCCCGTAGCTGTCCGTAGTGAGAAAATCCTGCCCTTGTGAAGTAGTTGTTGCCTCACATGGTCTGGTCGGATAATTGATCGGGTTGCACCAGTGTCGATTGTTCTGGTGCAATTTTCTCCGTCAACTTGACCGGGTAGGTATCAGTCCGCTTCTCCACGATGTAGTCTTGACACGGTGATGGTGGTGCTGGGGACGTCGATCCTCCTAGCCAACCTCTGCCCCACGGAGTTGGCTCTTACATGTTTCCCGACCCCTCTGTTTGAAGGGCTTTCATTTTGGGCTCCTGACTCGGTCTGGATCTCCTCCTAACTGCACAACCTGGCCAATAGCTCGGTTTTCTTCGCTTCTTGCAGTCTCTTTGCAGGTGCCCCTTCTCTCCGCGATTCCAGCATTTAGGCGTACCGTTTACATGCGGGTCTCGCTCAATTTCCACACGCTCACACCTGCACTCGTCTGTCACTACCTCGCGGACCCGGGCAGTGGTACGGCTCATATTTTTCGCTGCCTCAAAGTTCAGACTATAAGCCAATGCGTTCTTAACTGTTTGCTTTTGAGCTAAACGCACGGCTTGTTGCAATTCCTGGTCTTTTAATGCGCTGATGAATGCTTCTGTCGCTGCGTCATCTCGATGTTCTGGGTCATACGCTGGGTAAGCCAAAAGTGCCAGTCGCTCAATGTCTTGGGCTAGCTACTGTAAAGTTTCGCCAGACCTCTGCATCCGATGCCGTAGCTGTGACCAATAAATCTGCTTTAGATGATCGTCTCCATAACGCATGTCGAGTGCATTCATTACAGCAACCGAGCTTGAGTGCAACTCAATGGGGATCGTCTGTAAAAGCTCAGCAGCTGGGCCTCTTAGAGCAAGAATCAATGCAGTTGCTCGTTCCTGCTCATTCCAGTGATTTGCCCTAGCGGCAGCTTCAAACTGGGTTTTTTAAATACTCCAGACCGTTTGCCCGTCTAATATTGGTGCTTGCACATTTCTGGATGTGCTTTGCGCTGCGGTTGTAAGCGTGGCTGGTGAGGTGGTTACTACTGCCTTCGCTGCTTCCAATTCCTTTTTCACTTTTTCCATCTCATTGTTGATTCTCTCCTCGACCTGGCTGACATTTTCCTCGAACTGGTAAACCTTTTCCTAGACGCATTTAATTTGCTTGTTCAGACCATCGAGCTCCGCTTTTATTTCGGTTGACTGTTTTTGGAAATCTGCCTTGTTTTCGATCGCTTGTTGGTCCAGCTTCGCTGATTGTTCATTTAACTTCGCAGTTAGACTGGATGACTGTTCATTAAGCTTCGCAGTTAAACTGGATGACTGTTCACTTAGCTTCGCAGTTAAACTGGATGACTGTTCATCTAGCTTCGCAGTCAGACTGGATGACATCAGCATTAACATTTGCATTAGTGCATTTTTGGCTCCTTTGATTTTGGTGTTTCTACATCTGTACTACTTTACTACTACTACTTTTTCCGCATCTGAGAGCTTAACCGAATCCAGATTTGCGTCTTCCGACTCGATCGCGTCACGCAAGCGTGCAATCAGTATGGCCTTTGTACCTTGTGTGGCCAGATTTCGCTGTTCCAACTCCTCCTTGAGCTCCGATATTGTCAACTGATCAACTTTTAAATGAAAGTTTCCTGGCATTTTTATTGTTTCCGCTATTTTTCCACCAGTTTCCACGTTAATTTGCACTTTAAAAATGTTTAAACGTTTTCACTTTCGAATTTCCTTTTCCACTTTTTGACACCACTGTCGCGTGTTATGGTTCGCGGCCAATAATTTTAAAGTTCGGGGAAAGTGAAAACGCAATGTCTTTTAAATTAAATTAAAAGAGTTTATTTAATTACTTAAAAATGCACAATCTTTTATTTAAACATTTCACAATTTCCTAACTAACCACTTGTCCATAAATTTCTATCGCAATTGTCTTCAAAAATCACTTCACAATCAACGAAAATCACTTTCCTATTACTCGATCAATATCGCTTTTCTATTCGCTCCACACTTTCGCAGTTTTTACTATCCCGGTTCTAATGAATCATCCCCCCATTCATTCAGCTCGCCTTTATATAGGGTCTCTACCCATTCAACCCATTTCTCGTACATTGGCGAACGTTCTGCCGAGAGGTACCTGGTATATTCGAGCAGCTTAATGAATGGAGTGACGTCACTTTCAGATGTTGATCATGCTTGGTGGGTTCTCGTGGTTTCAAGTCAATTTACTTTGTTGATCATGAGGTTCTTAATGGTTGTGAAAACAATTGCAACAGTAGCTCGCAGAATTATTCGTGCATTTAACAGTATGTAAGCGTAGTATCTGGAAATGGTGCCAGTAAGTAAGCTAAAATATTGGAAGGATATTTACCATATATCGGCTAAAGCAGTCAAGACTATCCAATCATTGAGTTTGTTGAAAGTAGGCTGGCCTCCGGAAACTAAGGAACGGCTATTAATGGCCAGAACTAGGTTTGTGATATTGTATCATTCTCAGATCTTAGCTAACGTTTAAAAATCAAGAATTACTGGAAAAGAATAGCAAATGTCTAACGGTTGAAAGCATGGAGGATCTTTCTCTGTAGATGTAGTACTTGTAGTGGCAGTGGCAATCCTAATCCACTTGTTGGCACTTGGATGTAGGCAAGTGTTTTAAAAGAGGCTTGCAATTAAGTCACCCACAATTAATCTGCCGCAGAGTTACGCACCGTAAGTGGCAACAATGCTGAGTGGCAAAATTGTTCGGACTTCTGTAACCATGTATCCTCCAAAATATGCAGAGTTGAACACGGTTACGTTAGTGGATATCTTCTTAGAATGGAAAACATCAGAAAATTGCTTTCTCACTTTTGCATGCTTACCTACACGACAGGCCTAGTTAATCCTGGTTGTATCCTGGAGGCTACATTGGGATCGGAAGATGCATGGAATACGATGGATAATGAAACAGGACAAGTCTTGCCTGTCAAGCTGACTACCACATTGGCGAAGCGATGTCTAAACGTATCGCTCGTTTGTCCTTTTTGATAAGCTCCCCTCAGAAGCTTGAGTAGAATCAACTTTTTTTTATAAGACCCGAAATAAAAATTTTAAGAATTTGCAATATTCAACATTCTGAGAAACCCAGCCGAATTTGGGCCACAAAATTTTAGTGTTCCTAATTTTTTAATCCGGGACTGTAATTACGGGCGCTATGAGTTGAACCAAATGCAATCTGGCTTAGAGGGTATCCGCGCCGCGCTCCAAAAACTTAGGAACTAACAATAATAAAAAATGCGTTGGCCCAGAAAAGTTGTATGAATTGAATTTTTTGACTTGCAACGTTTGCAGATTTATTTTTTTTATATAACATTCCCTTGAAAAAATTATAGAAATTAAAATTTTAAACATGAGAATTTCCAACAAAGTTTAGTTTTATATCCTACACTACAGTACACTGAAAAAATTAAATAAGTACGCAAATTAACGTGGCGTTAACTAGAAATACAAAGATTAGTTTTCATTAGATCAATTTGTAATTCTCTAAAGCATTGCGCTGCAAAAAACTCCTGTTTTGTGTGTTTCCCCCAGATATATTACACGACATGATTTATTTCAGATCGGAGTGAATTACATTTTATATATTTTTTTCATGTGTCTTGATTTGTATTCAATCCCATTACGAATTTTTTTCCTGGCGCCCTTAATTATTAAATACCGTATTGATATTCGATTGACAATTAATTTGGATTATGGAAACCGATTGGTAAAGGAGAATCTCTTGTTCGACCTAAAATGATGCCACCTGCATGCATCTTCCTCATTTAAATGTTATCTGTCAGCAATACGAAAATCTCCGAAATATTTCCATATTAAATGCAACTAGTAATTACTTACGAGTATTTTAAGGATTATGCAAATGGTCGAATTTAATGAATTTACCGCCAAAATACTTCGTCATGAATTTCACTTACAGCATTTCAGCACTCAACAATCCGAGAGGGTTAACAAATGACTAGAATGGATTTCCATGCAAGCAGTTTGCTGTGGCTGATGATGATCTTGAAGATGACCACAACTCATGCACGATGATGTCCAAAAGCCCAAGTATTATCCCCTGTGGCACATCTCAGCCAAGTGCTTTCGAACGTAAATCTTCATAATCTGATGAGTGCTTGAATGCTGAAATACATTTATTTAATGGCCTTGCTCCGTCTCTGTTCCGTTCTTCTTCTTGTTCTTGTACTGTTCGGTTCCGAGTGTCGTTTTTGCCAGTGGAGCTGTTGCTCGCATCCTGCACCCCTCGCCACAGCTCCCGAGATTCCATGCGAGCTCCAAGTGCCTGGACTTGAACTTTACGAGACATGTCTTCGAGATTACTATCTGAGGTAAAGTCGAGGTGAGAAATTCCGAGTTATGGGTTAAAAAACTCGAGTCCATCGGAATTGCATTGGCATTTTGAGGTTGCAGCCCGTGCGACCCTTGCTCGTCTCCGGGCGGACGAGATTGCTTGCATGTTTGCGCTGAGGAACGCAAAAAGGACTCATAACGTTGTTTGGCACTCGATAATGGAAGTATCATTGCGGACTGATTTATCGCTTTATTTGTGCGAATGAGAAGCCATGCGGAATATTCCTAAGTCAAATGTTGAAGCGAGTCCTGAGCTATCAACCCGCACGATTAATGGGTTGTGAAGTAGCTTTGCGAACATCTGCAACGTTATCTTAGGCTCCTCTGAGAAGCAGTTCTCGAGTCATTTCGATATCACGACCTCGAACTTGCTGCTGCACGACCAACGCCAGTTAATTATCTTTATGTGGGACATTGTTGCTGCTGCTGCTGACACAATTTACTGCTAATTCATGACACACTTAGGAACAAAAGCAATTGTTTCGCACGACTTCCTTGCCAGCTCCACCATCCCAGGTGGACTCGCATTTCTGCATTTCAGCATTTTAACGTTTCTGCACCGCGTAGATCTTTTCATCTCCAATCAAAGCGGATCTGTTAGAACTTCACGAAGCCTTATTCTTTGAATTGCGAGCCAAAACAATAATTCTACTCAAGCCAGCAAAAAGCGCAGCAATCGCAAACATTTGCTGGAAATAGTTTTTCGTTGCTCATAATAATCAACTGACCATATTGTTCTCGGTTATCGCGCTCGGCTAACAACCATACAACAGCCGTAATCGTCAAAGAACATTCCTGGACATTATTATCGCTAAATAGATTCCGATTACAATGGAAATTTGCATAAACTCCAGTACACGGGAATATGTAATGCACATAAGTACATTTGCCGACTAATTTAAGTTATGATATTGATTCGCGATACCATCGGTCACGACTCGAGCCACTGTTTATCAAAGTGTGGTGGCGGCGACGGTGAATCGTTAATGTTGTTCGACTCCCATAACCTCTGGTCTTTTGCGGCAATACATTGTTAATTGTTTTTGTCGTTGATCTGTGAACTGGGAATATACATGTTGTCGCTATGTTAATCTGGGAATACGATTTGAAAAAGTTTTTTTCGGGAAATTTAAGACAGAGTTACCATTCATCTATTAAAAAGTTAAAAATTCTATTAAAAATGTGAGTAGTAATGTGGAATCAACAGTAAACATTACACAAACCAGGAGATTAATGGCATGCAGAGTCCTAGCTATATATCCTTCACGTGTGCTTGCTGGGGTCAGAGCCAGCGGGTGTCTGGCAAAGTCTTACGCTAACGCTGATGCTGCCTCAATGCAACTTTGGTTGCTGTAGGGAAGCAAGTAGGCCATCAACCTTGCTTTCCTTTTTCATAAACATCTATTACTCCTGGGCATAATTTTACATTTCACTATTATTATCTTTATTTGATCCTTTCCTGCTACAAAATGGTCGTCCTAAAAAGCAAGGCTTCCTAGTGAACAAGCCCACACTCAAAGTGAGTAGGGTCACTCGAAGTGCAAGGCTCTGTTTACTTCTGGTTGTGTTTTAGAGATAAGCATGAAGCTATTTGGTTAACAAAAGCAACAGCTTGATGACTATTTTATAGGTACCATGAAACCCTAGGCTAAGGTCGAACAATATATGGTTCAAAATATGAGGACTCTGGATACTTAGGCATTGCCAGTTTCAAATATGAGCCTTAACTTGGTATGTCGGCTTAGTTAGGGCGGACGTTTAATTCTGCACACACTTGTGAGATCAAAAATGGAACCTGAACAACTGATAAAAATTAACAATGGCGTAGTGGGAGGAGAGGATAAACCGCAGAGTGAAAGCGCATCGGAAGACAAGCTTTGTGTATTTAACAAGAAGAACATAATCGTCAACCTCAGCACAGTCAGTACCAGCTATACTACACCCGTGCCAAAACCTGAACTTCAAAAGGAAGCTTAGTGGAAACTCTGTCAAACAGATGTACCTCGATACATCCGTGATGTCTGTCCCAAGCTAGTGTAAAGGGGGAGGAAAACAGAAAGTTACAAGAAATTCAGGGAAAATCATTGACCACCCACCCGCTGCCTTGGCGGCAACACGGATTCTGGGGGTCGCAGCGTCATATCTCACAGAGAACCTCTTAGAGGATCTCGAATTCCGGTTCAACTCATCAAAATATTTTGCTGGCAAATGATGACGGAGGACGCGTGGAAAGCGTGTAGGAGGAAGCGTACTGAACAGCAATTCCTTGCAAGAGAGGAATGCTTTAAAGCCAATGCGTCCATACTACTACTCAGACGAGCCTTGTGTCAGAGATGGAGAAACACATTATCGACTAGTCGAATGAAAAGCAGTCTTGAAGATGTCTTTGCTATTCTCACAGGGTTCACGTACAGGAGCCTCTTGCAATGAAACGAAAGAGTCAGTCAATCCTCCAGAGCTGAAACATAGATCTTGTACCTCTTCCGCATCGGGCTCTAAAGCACAAACAAGAGCTCAACGCAGGAGCGGCCACTGCAAAGAAATACGTAAGCTGAAGCTGGCTGGTGGAAGGACGGGTGAAATTGGCTTTAGTGAACTGCAAAAGAGAAGTCGGTTTGAAGAGGACTTGTGTAAGCTAGTTGGTTTGATGAGGACTTGTCTAAGCTAGAATACTCTACGGCGATTACTCCACGTAGCCAAAAAGCGTCCATAGATAAGAAAAGGGGGCCATCGAGCACAAAACAATTGGGAATGACAGATGATCCCTATGAACTAGGACCCTCAGAGTACCCAGGTTCAGGAGGCTATACTCACTTTAATGCGCCAACCTTGATATGAGGTAACTACTCTGAAGCTGCTGCAGTCACTGATTCTAAGCACTGAATTCAGCAACGGAGGGCCGGTTGATGCTGAGTGCGAGAGTACATTCTCCGACCATTTATTTGAAATCTCGGGAAATATCACAATTCCAAGCAGAATGTTCTGCATGCTAAGTGCTCAGAAGAACGGACCAAGGAATGATTAACCAAAATGAAAATTATCAGTCTTAGTTCATTCGCGTTCAAGATACTGGAAAAACTTGTAGACCAACACACAACACACACGATACTGAGAAGGAATCCTTTCTGCATTACACAACGTCTATGTCAACATGGAAAAATCCTGCGAAACAATTCTTCATTGATACTGAAAAAATAAAAAATTATAAAATTTCCTTTTAAAGCGCTATTTATTCTTAATTTTCTTAACCAGATACCGGAATTTCGAGGACAAGTTATCCTCTTCATCAGTGGCGGTATTCTGAAGCTCTTCTTACAATCATCCGAATATTTAAACCTTTCACATTTAATGGTAATAAACATAAATATCCTTAAGTACTACTACGAGAAATAACAAAAAATTAGAATGCAATTAAGGGTATCAAATTAACAAAAAGCTTAAAGGTAAATTTATTACCGGGAATTAAAAAAATGGTAAAGTAATCACGGGTTAGCTATGGCAAGTAAAATAATTGTGGAGATTTAATTACAAAAAAATATTAGTTAATTGATGATTATCATTAGGTCACTGTATCCATTCCCTAAATCCGTATTTAAACGTTGTTCACTGGGGACCCTCGAGATCCATAAGGATTTGCAAAAATCCAAATTTTTCCTGTCCCGGACTTCCCGTACTTTGTCAAGATTAGCCCATTGAATAGTTTGAGATTCCTCAACAATATGTCTGGCTAATGATGATCTTGCTGTTTCTATTCCACCTCTTCTGATGATCTGTTCAGCCTTCTTAATATGTTCTTGGAATCTAGTTTTTGTCAAGCGTTTCGTCTATCCAATATATACTTTA
The DNA here is from genome assembly GCA_963969285.1 of Odontomyia ornata. Taxonomy (NCBI): domain Eukaryota; kingdom Metazoa; phylum Arthropoda; class Insecta; order Diptera; family Stratiomyidae; genus Odontomyia; species Odontomyia ornata. The sequence goes on along the minus strand of OZ017739.1, from coordinate 374,747,431 downwards.
TTACATTCTGGGCAACTGATCCTATAGATTCCACTCTTTTTCTCTTTTTTCTTGCCATCCTTAGTTGATTCAAGGATTGTTTCAATGCTGTATTTTCTGCTCGTGCTAGCCGTATTGCATCCTGTCTTTCACAAAATGCGTTCCAATCTTTTGGTAGATGATGAATGAGTGATTGGCATCCATTTTCTTACTTGTCGTCGTTCTTGTAGAAATAGTGAAGTGAGCCCATTTCTTCTATGTTGTTTCTCCATTTTTCGAATACATTGATCGATCAAACTCCTCCTATACCCATTTTTGCTAGCCGTGTCCACGATGTACTGTTTTTCTCGTTCTAGACGCTGGTTATTCAATGGTACTGTTAACATTCGGTGGATCATACAATTGTATGCAGCCATTTTCTGTGCATAAGAATGGTTAGAAGAACAGGGGATTGTTCTCTGGGTACTTGTGCTCTTCCTGTAGATATCAAATTCTAATCCACCTTTGGCCTTCATGATCAAAAGATCCAGGAACGGTAGTTGGCCCTCACTCTCTTTTTCCATCGTGAATATTATTTTAGGGTGTATCCCATTGAGTACATGTAGTAACTCATCCGCCTCATTTGCTTTAACCATCGTGAAAATGTCGTCCACATATCTGGCCCATATCTTAGGCATCATTCCTTTTTTCTCCACCTCGACATCTAGCCAATCCATGAAAATATAACTCAAAAGAGGTGAAAGAGGGCTACCCATAGCTGCTCCTATCGTATCTTTGAAGAAGTTGTCCCTGAAAATGAAATAGTTTTCATTCATACATACAGCTGCTAATTTGCTATAGCATTTAACCCGTCTTCTCCATTCCATTGAATCACTATGTTTCAACAGCCAGTCCTCAGACAGTGCCAAGGACTGCTTAACTGGCAAGCTAGGCAACAGTGATTTGACATCATAGGAAATCAATAAAAAGCCCTCCTCAACTTTCACATTTCGAAGCTTCTCCACCAGCTCGTCCCTATTCTTCACTGATCGCGTGCTAGGTTTGTAAGGAAGTTGTGCGCATTCCTTTAAAAGCCATTGGGCTATATTCCTCGTAGGTGCATTAGTGGCTGCGATAATTTCCCTTAGTTCATTCCCCTCCTTATGGATTTTGGGCAGACACTTAATTCTAGGTAGGCAGGGGTTAGACACTCTAAGTTTTTTAATGTCACCAATTACTGGTTATGATTCTTTTAGGACTTTATCCACTCTGTTTATCAAGTCCGGTAGGGGGTCTGCTCTTAATTGCTGGTAATCTCTGCTATTCAATTTATCAAGCACCATATCATCATACTTGGATTCTTGCAAATCCTTATGGATCTCGAGAGTCCCCAGTGAACAACGTTTAAATACGGATCTAGGGAATGGATACAGTGACCTTATGAAAATCATCAATTAACTAATATTTTTTTTGTAATTAAATCTCCACAATTATTTTACTTGCCATAGCTAACCCGTGATTACTTTACCATTTTTTAAATTCCCGGTAATAAATTTACCTTTAAGCTCTTTGTTAATTTTAAACCCTTAATTGCATTATAATTTTTTGTTATTTCTCGTAGTAGTACTTAAGGATATTTATGTTTATTACCATTAAATGTGAAAGGTTTAAATATTCGAATGATTGTAAGAAGAGCTTCAGAATACCGCCACTGATGAAGAGGATAACTTGTCCTCGAAATGCCGGTATCTGGTTAAGAAAATTAAGAATAAATAGCGCTTTAAAAGGACATTTTATAATTTTTCATTTTTTCAGTATCATTACAGGTGCTATTACTGCCGAAATGCAAATCGTAATACTTCATTCCCTAGAGGAGAAAGTCGAGGTGACGGAAGGGAAAGGATATGCGCTAGGGCTGTTTATTGATATTGAGGAAGATTTCGATCCTGCATAGTAAAAATCCTTGTGTGAAGCACCAAGAGCTCATGGGGTATAACCGGTGATTGTGAGCTGGATCCGCAACATGCTCGAGCACAGACTGGTCTTCGCAACGGCAGAGGTTGAACGATGTGTTGTAGCCAAGGTGGAGAAGGAGTGCCCTCAAGTTGGTGTCTTTTGACAACTGCTATCAACATGCAGCACTCTCCTACTTGGACTGGAGGAGCATGAAGTCTATTCCTAACCATATGCGGATGACGTATTCTTGCTTGCCACAGACAAGCATCTAAGGGCTCTTAGCAGGAGTATGCAAAGTGTATACCACGCTGCAGTTGTGGTGTCAGCACAATGGGCTTTCAATCAATCCGTACAAAACCATGCGGTTCCCTCCACGAGAAAAAGGGAGAACAGATGCTCTAATTCTACCCCCGCCTGGATAGTGTTACTATCCAGCTGCGATCAGAAGTTGAATATTTTAGAGTCACCTTAGAAAGAAAACTTATTTCAAAAGAGCAAAGATTAAGCAAGCTAGCAAAAGGTTTGGATAATGCAGAAATGCTTTTGACAACCTATGGGGCTTGATTTACTACGCATCTGTAGTCTGGTGGCATAACCACTTTTGGACGTCATCTGGCTTGGCCAGGCTGGAGAGAATGGTGTGTCTGGAAATTACTGCAGTGTTTCGCACAAAACCAGTTAGGCCTTGAGCACCGTATTATACTAGCCTCCTCTTGAATTGTTCCTAAAAGTAGAGGCCGTGAAATCTTCCTCGAGACTTGAGGTAGCAGGATACACAAGCTGATTTCCAGGAGGCCATAACAGCATCTTCAAGTAGTTGACGGAATATGTCGCTGAGACAGTTATACCCACCAACAGGATGAGCGCTATTCAAAGCTTCTACAGAAGGTTTCATGTCAGAATCCCAGACAGGGCCGAATGGTCACATTTGGAGTCATTTTTTGATGAGGCAGACATAGCCTGCTACACGGGTGGCTCCAGATCGATGAGAGAATTAGCGCAGTATGGCTCTTAAGCCAATACATCCAGAAATCGAAACTAGGAATGCTGACTTCTTTGTTTCAGGCAGACATTTTTGCTATACTAGACTTAGTGTCATAGATCAAGGACGGTCGATGGAAAGGGAGGTAAATAAACATTTGTACTGATAGCCAGGAAGCACTGCTTGCCCTCTCAGGACGAAAAGTAGCATGGAAAATTGTCCATTAATGCCTGAACAAACTGAACTGGGTTGGAAGGTACAATTTGCTCAGGCACATTCGAAGTCGCTGTTTGGTCGGACAGACGCGGCCTTCTACAAGGATGGCTCTAGGATCAAAAACATAACTGAAGCAGGATGGCTCTTAAGCCAAGACATCCAGAAATCGACACTAGGAATGCTAAATCCTGTATTTCAGGTAGAGGTTTTTGCTTTACCAGACTTAGTGTAATGGATCAAGGCCGATAGATAGAAAGGGAGGCAAAAAAACATTTGAACTGATAGCCAAGAAGTACTGCTATCAGTTCAAATGTAGCATCGAAAATTGTCCATGAACGCCTGATCGGTTGTGAGATTCGATTTGCTCAGGCTTTTCTGGGTTCCAGGGCAAAGAGACTACAAGGACAATGAGAAATCTGAGGCTTTAGCAAAGGAGGGCTCAAAGGCCTTGTCCTACAGCCCGCGACCCACTATAGGGATTCCTAGCTCTCTTATAATTGAAAAGATAAATTACTGGCTGAAAACTCAGTCGGCGGAGTCTCGGCGGGGATGTAAAAGCTGTAGACTAAGTAAATTCTAGGTAAAAGAGCAAAATCAGGAGTTAACCGATTTTATACTTAAATTAAGTAAAACAGGGTGTAGAACTCTAGTTGGGTTGTTTACAGGCCATTTTTTCCTTCTTGCTCATTTGCAAAGAATAGACATTGCTGAAGACCCTATTTGCCAACGAGACAACCATGCACTGTGTATGTGAATGTGGGACCTCTGCCTATGTCAGACTGTAGATATTTGGTGCCAAAGCAATGAGCTGCAATATGTTCATGAATGAAAATCTAGCGGATCTACTTAGTTACTCCAAAGTAACGAGTAGTGCCATCAGCTATGGCATGTCAGCCAAGCCGGGCTTTGGCCTCCAAGATTAATCTCCTCCAATGACCACGGTTTGGCGATCAGGTCCACCAGTTGTTTACTCCCAACAAGAATCTGCTGTCAGCTTCTGTCGTGTCTTCCTGTTGAATCCTCGGTCTTTCCGCTTGACATCTACCTTGTGTTCTTTCCGTCAATGCTGTGTTGGATACCCAGCTTTCTTCCATTCTTTCTACATGGCCTGCAAATTGATATTTACGCAGCTTCACGCAAGAGGAAGCAGGTGGATTGTTAATAGTTTGTAAAACTCATCTTTGTAACGTAGTTTCCTCTCTGTTCCTTGTTTCACTGGGCCGTAGGTTCTCCGGGGCACTTTTCGTTCAAATATCTCAACTTCCTTTTCGGATTCGCTCGTCAGGGTGCATGTTTCATTTCCATATAACAAGACAGGTTTGACTAGTGTTTTGTCAATTCGGAACTTATTTTGCCTATGCACTACTCTGGACCTTAGAATAGGAAGTACGGAGCAATATGCTTTATTTGCGGTGTTTATGCGGCATCCAATCTTGTCCTTCTCTTCTATTCACTTTGGCTCCAAGGTAGATTAATTTATCCACACTATCAAGGTTGTAGTCGTCTATGGTCAGGTTTTGTCGGATTGGAGTTTTCATCCTCGTTTGAGTCATGAATTTAGTTTTAGTTAAATTAACTCGTAGGCCAATTCGGTTTGCTTCAGATCCTAGGTTTAGAAATGTACCTTTGGTATCTAAGATTCAACGTGCCATAATATTGATGTTATCAACATATGCTGCCAATTGTGTGGACTTGAACATTAGCGTACCCGAGGTTCCAGCTGATGTCTTCCTGATGACGTGTTCTAGGGCAATATTAAAGAGTATTGGGGTAATTCCATTTTATTTTTTTTAAGCCTGATTCTGTCCGTTAGTTTACTGTTTACCTTCACATGCGACTGTGTTTAGTATCGTTACCTTTACCATGCGGACCAGTTTTTTGGAACGCCAAAGCTAAGCATTGTTTTGTACAGTGCATTTCTGTTCATATTGTCGTATGCTTGCTTGAAGTCTACAAATAATTGGTGCACATCGCTGTTATATTCCCAGCACTTTTTGAGCACCTGCTTTACTAAGAATATTTGGTCTATGGGTAGACCGTCCAGTTTGAAAGCCTCTCTGATACTCTCCTATAATACTTTCATAGTACGACTTTAATGTTTTTTTGTATGATTTTGAAGAGTACTTAATAAGACGTGCACACTAGAGCGATGCATCTATAACTTTCACAACTTAATTTGTCTGCCGTTTTGTGTATAGGACATATACTTTTCCGCCAGTCCTCCGGTAACTGCTCTTCTGACCATATTCTGCATATAAGTCGATGCAGAAAGTTATTTAGATGGAGACCCCTCTGGAGCAGTTCTGCTGGTATTCCATCTATTTCAGGAGCCTTATTTTTTCTGAGGTCCCGTAGTGCTACCTGTACTTCGTCTCTGGTTGGTAGTGGGACTGGGGCCTCTTGCATTGTTTTTGGAATGTTCTCGTCCTTAGCCGTTGTTGGGGATACCGAGAAAAGCTTCTGGAAATATTGCAGCCATCTGGATATATTGCAGCCATCTGATTGATTGCTCCTTGTGCACTTGTTTGTGGATTGAAGCCGTTTCCTAGTTTTTCGATTGAGGAATACGCCGATTTGACTACATGTACGATCATGTTTTCGTTTATCTACTGAAACTTAGTGTTGATGGTCACTCGTTTTTTCTTTGGAACATTATTTTAGCTTGAGGTCGAAGAGTTTTATATGTTCTTCTTTGGCACGAGTTGATCGCTGGATGTATTCTTTGTGCATCTGGTTCCTTTTTTAATCATTTTCTTGCATTCTTTGTCATACCAGTCGTTCCTACTTTCTTTGACTGGAGCCCCAAGACCTCCTCGGCTGCTTCTGGTACCGCATCTCTTACTGTCTTCCACCTGATTTTGATGTCATCACTCGTTTTTCGCGACTGTTAGGACATTTTGATGCGATTTTCCAGCGCCGACATGTATGTTGACGTTCCTGAACTATTATTTAGCTTGTGTATCTGGTATATTGGAGTAACTGATCTTCCTTGTTTACAGCTCTTGGAAATGCGGCATGGGAACTTGACTCTAATAAGATAATGGTCCGAACCACAGGAGCACTGTGGAACGAGCAAGTGTCGAGAGTACTAGTGGCGGTTCGTTTTTGTATGAGAACATGGTCGATCTGTTTGAATGTGCAACCGTCTGAAGACGACCGCGTTCTCTTATGGATGTCGATGTGGAAAGCGTGTGGAGTTCCTGTGAAGCCTCTACTCATAGCGAAATCTTCAGGCGTTGTCGTTGTCGCCGATCTCTGCTTGGAGGCTGTGTCCTCCAGATGTTCATCTTTGTGCCTTTTCTCGGCCGATTTTTGCATTGAAGTCACCCAGAACAATTTTAAAAAACAAACAAGCTTAGCGAAAAGCTCTGAGATGAGCAGCGACAAAAGTTGAAAAATCAGTCTCGGAAATCTATTTTCATTCTTAAGAAGATTACAAGGAAGAAAGCGGGTGGTACAATTCAGAGGAGAAAACAGGAAGATAAAAATAAGTACCATGCCTCAATATTTGAGAAGCTAGTACGACAATCAAAACTGAAGAAAGTGGCCAAACGCTTAAGCAGCCTAGCAAGATTGCTGAAGGGACTGAGAAAATCCAGAAAACAGTAAGCTCTGGTGACGTGGTTGTGTAGTCAGCCATGCTGAAGTACTTGCAGTATGTCGCTAGGAGTTGCAAAGAGAGAAATCTCTTCACACTACTTTTCTGAAGTCGACTCCGGATGGGGTGGCCTTACCATCTGTGCTGTATAAAGAAAGAAATGGCAATATTCTGACAGGCTTGGAACTGGCGAGCTCTTTGCTTAATCTAACATAACAATATATAAGTCAACGGTCAATTAGCACCCAAAGATTGTTCACTTTCTCTGGAATCGTTAAGTTATAGCTAGAGTTAAGCTTTGCTTGGAAGATCTATGTACCTTTTTCGAAGAGCTATGGGGTCCTTTCAGAAAGAAGATAGGCAAATTTATTATTCCTGAGTGCATCGGATTCGATTTGCAACTTCTAGAGACCCCAGCAATCAATGTCGGGTTGATCGAGGGTTCAAAACGGGACATATTGTTTTCTAATAGAAACTTCAGTTTGAAGCCTTCTATTATAATCAATCTATCAATCAAAACATTTTAACATATAATATTGGGAAATTCAGTATTATACTATATTCTATCTTCTTGATCTACATGCATATCGTTGAGGTTCAAACTTAAGACTATTCAAATAAGTCACCGGGAGCTGGTTCCATATTAATACCTGATGTCTTGATTCCCGTCAGCTCTCCTAATGAATACCTTCTCAGGTATTTGTGCAGCTTCCGCAGTCTGACAATCGTTGAGACCTTCGGCTCGTCTAAAATTTCATAGAGCTCATGGTTATCTTGAATTCACCATTCACCCTTTGCCCCAATAATTCGCGTCAGGACCCGACGCGCAACATGTTCGCGGATGGTTTCACGCCCATAACAAAGCAGAGATCTTATCATGGACTTATATACTTGTGTATGCAGCTAGTCTTCAAGTTCGTCAAAATCAATTTAAATATTTAACTTGCAACGTTCTTTGGCGTATTTTGTTGGCTTCACTACCAGTTCTCGTTATTTTGGCGCCTAAATACAAAATTTTTATCCACATTTTCGATATTGTATGCGCCAAGTGTGATATTATGATATTTGAGGTATTTTTTCTAGACTGCGTCATGAGTTTCATTTTATTTTGAATGATTTTTCGCCCTACAAGTTTTGCTTCGTTGTCGAGTTTCACGAAAAGTTCTAATGCAGTTGCTAACGACCGTGACAAAGTGTTGATGCCGTCTACATAAGCTATCACTTGGCTCGAGATGTATGTTATACTGTCGCACCTGTTGTACCAACAGGTAGCTTCTTTATGAAGTATTCGATAGGCAAATTGAATAGCAATAGGGCCAGTCTACTTCCCTGCTTTAGTCCGATTTTTGTGTAAAAGGCAATGATGAGTTGGTTATTGATGCGGTCGTGGGAGGTTGTCGATGTCATTGTTATTTTGGTAAGACGGATTAATTTGCCTGGGATACCAAAGTGAAGCATATTTGCTACGCTACATGACGATCAATACTGTCGTATGCTTACTTAAAGTCAACGAAAATTTGGTGCTCGTCTATATTGAACTTCTAGCATTTCTCAAGTATATGCATGACTATAAACGATTGGGCTTTTGTCAAATTACTTGCTCTTGAGCCATCTTGATACTCCCCAATAATACTGTTGGCTTATAACTAATTTTGCCTTCCATGAACTTTGAAAATATTTTGTGCACCATACAAAGTAGTGATACGCGTCGATATTTTACGAACTGTAGCTTTGGATAAGGAATATAATTGATTGGCTCAAATGAGTTGGCATTTGTGCTTGTTTCCGAATGTGCTGTATGACTATATGGATGACTTTCTGAACACCGCTGCCAGCATATTTGATAAGCTCCACTGGAATCTCATAGGCATTTTGGGCTTTATTATTTTTTTGGAACTTGATGGTGGAGCCAATGGATGCTTCGACGTTGTGGAGCTGTACGGCGGATTAACAAGGTTCTTGAAATATGATGTCTATCTAATCCTGTAATCATAAACGATGATGTTCTCGATGTCATCATGGCAGAGTATGGTCTTGGGCTGATAGCCTCACTTTAAGCTTCCCACAACTTTTTTTGTGGTTGCGAGGTGAATGTCATTTACGCACAGAGTGTGGGAGTCCTATGCTCGCGACAAAACTAGACTACCCACTGAACACTTCGCCCGTCAACCCGAGAATCCAACCTGGAACCGTTGGAGACATTACTGCGGGCAAAGTCTCGATTTGTTATGTCACGAAGCGCCTTCAAACAAGGGGATCCCTTTGCTAGCGGGAGAGGAGAGCGGAAGAGGAATTTTGATCTCCCAGCCCCAACGTCCGCGGCTGCTATGAGTTCCTTTTATCTTTTAGGATTGTTCGAACATAATGTGCTACATGCTTGTATTTGTCAACCGATCCAAGCATCACCGTGACTACGAGGTGTGACAATTAAGTAATGATACTGATTTTATTGCCATACTCGTGGTAAACCTGCGATCTTTAAATTCCCTTCCACTTTCCCGGCATTTTTCCCCTCTCCATTGATATATTTACCATCGATCTAGCTTCTTTATTTTGCCTGCTGCGTCGTGTTGAGTAGACGTGTGTTGGTGGTGCTCGTCACGAAAATGGAGAAACGAAATCAAGAGCAACACGTCGCTATAAAATTTTGCACGTTCGGCGGTTAACAGTTCAAATGTTGGCCTCGGAACGACTCGGAAACCAAACGCCAAAGCTCACAATGGTTGTCTCCGCACGCCTCCCGCCCGAAAAAAGCTCGCATGAGCAAATCGATCGTCCACGATTTATTCCATCGGGGCGAACCGCAAATCAAGTCTATTATAACCAAGTACTCGAAACATTGCGACAACGAGTCAACAAGGTGCGCTCAGACATCACTCTTAACTGGATCTTTCATCACGACAACGAGCCGTGCCAGACCGCCCTCGGCGTGTCTCAGTATTTGGCCTCTAAAGGGATCGCCGTGTTGCAACAGCCCCCTTATTCGCCCGATATGTCACCCTGTGATTTTTTTTTGTTCCCTAGAACAAAATCAGTGGTCAAAGGAGCCCATTTTGGGTCGATTACGGATATCCTGGCGGCCGTGACAAGGGTACTCGCGGATATCCCAGTCGAAGTGTTCCAGAAATGTTACGAAGCATGGAAAACGCGGTGGAATCGTTGTATAGCTGCCCAAGGGGACTACTTTGAAGGGGATGGCAAGGTTTTAGAATTATTTTTAAATGCACGCTTTCTCATTACTTGTCACAGTTTGTATACTATCCGTCGTGAGCTCTCCCGTCTCGCTTTAGAAGTCCCGTCGCAGCTTGTTACATTTATTGCACGCAAAAACCGTATGGCAGCCAACATCTTTCTCTCCTGGATAAAACAGACAGTTAGGGGACCGTGACTTACCAATCTTCTGCAAGTAAGACTGGAGACATCCATGACTACTAAAAAGCTGGGTCAGACAAAGGTCAGACTCATCATGCCTTCGATTTAGCCAGTCTACATTTCATTCGTGCAATTTCCCCAAGATCGCTGCCAATATTTGAGTAAGGGCTGTCTCTCTTTAAGCACAACTGTCTCTCTCGCGCCCTCGTTTTGACGCAAAGAAAATCGCACGTTTCTAGTAAGGAGCGCAACAGGTATCATGATCCCAATAACTCTCCCCGCCAAATCAGAGACTGCCGGATATGAAGATGCAATTCTCAGGGCTCCTCTGCTCTGTACCTATGCTAAGCGTTTTTGGTATACCTCTTTACTGAGCGCGTCATACCATATTTCTGCTCTGTACACTAGCACTGACCCTATAGCACTCATCAAATTTCGATCGCCTGAAGTAGCCCTCTCAGTCGTTGCCCTAATTTACTTAGAAAGACGCATCTTTGAGTCGATCTGCGGCTCCAGGTACTTCACCGCTGTCTTCGATTCAATTAGTGTGTCTCCAATACTCATAATTCTTACTTTAGGGATTTTCTATTTTGTCAAGATGACCATTTCAGTTTTCTCTAGTGCTGGAGTGAACCCAAGAGTATTTATCCAGTCTATCACTTTCCACAATAGCATACCTAGCCTAAGTAGCACTTGCTCAACGGTGCATCAAGTGACTAGAGTGACTAGAGTGGCAACATCGTCCAGATAGCTGATTGAGCTTGACTCTTTTGCCATCTCTAGTCTCAGTAGCCCATCGTAAGACACGTTGCACCGGTCTGGACCAAGTATAATTCCCTGGGCAACACCCGGTACAACTTCCATCCCTCGTTGGTCTGTGTTGTGTCGCAAAGCAGGCTTCGGTCTTTCAGGTTGGTCCTCAGTAGCCGCATCAGATATTCTGGAACTTGAAAAGGTGCTCCCAGCGTATTCAGAATATCCACCGATCTAGCGGAGTTGAAGGGGTTCCTAACGTCGAAGGTCACCAACAGAATTACCCATCCATCCATTGGTATGGCTATATGCCTCTTTCTTTTGGACCACACTCACTACCTCTGCAATCGCATCAATGGTGGAGTGTCCTGCTCTGAAGCCGTACTGCCGAGGAGATAGGTTCCCAGTAGCATGAATTGCGTCAGTGAAGCTTCCGTTGATGAGTTCCTATAGCACTTTCCCAGCAATGTCTAGCTTGCATAACGGGCGGTATGCAGACGGAAATCCGGGATTTCCCTTCCTCTTGCTAATTAGCGCTAACCTCACCATCTTCCATCGAACTAGGAAAACCCTATCTCGTAGGCAAGTGTTGAATGTGCTGAGCAGCAAGTCAGGCCAATGGTCATAAAAAAGTTGCAACACCTCAGCTGGAACACCATCTGGGCCTGAAGCCTTTGTTGCTTTCAATATTCTAGTTCCGGCTGTGTAAAGAGTGGACGCTCGATAGCTATTTCACTTTGGACAGCGTCAACACGGACGAGATGGGCGCGGTAGATTGTCCGAACTATCTCGTCCATCTTTTCCGCATAACTAGCTTGTAGCTAACGCCCCACGGATTCTTATTCGCACTGCCCATTTGACCTTGTCAGTAGCGAGCCTGACTGTTGTTAAGTAGTTGACGAAAGCATTTTCTGGCTGACTATTACTAGCTGGTTGCATACCTCGTCACGGTTCCATGTTCGTTGGTCCTCCCGCCAAAGCTTGTGATGCTCCCTTCGCTTTACAGTGATTTTAGTCGACTACCAGGACACTGGGGCTTGCTGTGCCGGGATGTTCGACGGGTCAAAGAAGCATTGCAATCAGTCGTAATAATGTCATAGTTGAGCTCACAACATCTTGAGCAACCAGTTCTTCTATCCTTAGCGAATTGCGTTGCAGCGGAGCACATGCCGTGAGCACCTCGACGAACCTATCGACGTCCATCATTTTTACGAGGGTAGTCCCAAAAGAACGCAACCTGACTTATGAATACAGGTAGTTTAAAAAAAAACAATTACCACGATTGACAATACCACCTTTCAAGAACTTCATGTGAATAATTCATGCCGGTTCGTTTATTATTATTTTTCTACAGACATCCAAAGTGACCGCTCTCAGTGAATTTGTAAATATGGAATAACTCGGGCATCGTTATGTGTTACAATACTTTCATTTGAAAGGTTTAAGTCCAACCGATATCAAAGGCGAGTTGGATTCTACTCTGGGGAAGTCTGCTCCTTCGTTTACAATGGTCAAATATTGGGTAGTTGAGTTTAAGCGAGGTCGTACGAGATGCCAAGATGAACACCGCAGTGGTCGACCAAATGAGGTCACTACGTCAGAAAATGTGAAAAAAATCCACAAAATGGTATTGGATGACCGTCGACTAAAAGTGCGCGAGACAGCAGACATGGCAGGCATTTCAAAAAGTGCTGTGCATCGCATTTTGACCAAAAATTTGGACGTGAGAAAGCTGTGCGCAAGATGGGCGCCGCATTTGCTCACAATGGAGCACAAACAGCAACGTGAGGATGTTTCCATCGAGCGTTTGACAATATTTCGCTCAATAAAGCCGAGTTTTTCCGTCGACTTATAACCATGGACGAAACATGGGTCCATTATTTTACACCTGAGACCAAGGAGCAGTCAAAGCAGTGGACTGAAAAGGGAAAACCGGCTCCAAAGAAGGCAAAGACAGATCAGCCAGCTGGCAAGATCATGGCATCCGTTTTCTGGGGTGCGCGTGGAATAATACTTATTGATTATCTCGAAAAAGAAAAAACAATCAACGGCGCATATTATGCAGCCTTGTTGCAGCGTTTGAGTGATAAAATTAAGAAAAAACGGCCCCATCTGACGAAAAAGAATGTGTTGTTTCAGCACAACAACGCACCAGCCCACACTTGCATCATTGCGATGGCTCAAATCAATGAGTTGAAGTTCGAATTGCTTCCTCACGCACCTTATTCGCTAGCTCTCCCTCGGACTATTTTCTATTTCTGAATTTGAAAGAATGGCTCAGCGGAAAAAGATTTGCCAACAATGAAGAGGTAGAGTCTGCGGTTACGAGCTATTTTGAGGAGCTTGACGGTTCCTACTATAAAGCGGATATCGAAGCTATTGAACATCGTTGGGAAAAGTGTATCGAGCTGAAAGGAAAATATGTTGAAAAATCAAAAAAACATTTTCGCAATTTTTTTACTGGTTTCTTTGTCGGGCCGGGTACTTTTGGGACCGCCCTAGTATGTTCCTCCCAAATGTAGAACGTCGAGAGGACGGACGTTGTGAGGCAACATCCTGATCTCAAGCAGAATGCACTGATGATCACTGGCTGAGAAGTCCTCTTATATTCTCTAATTGTGTGTCCTCCGTATTAAGGACTCCGAAGCGGATGTCACATTAGGTATGGTCTCTTCGAAGCTAATGCGGCAAAAAGTTGGCGTATTTCCGGTGTTTAATATGTCGAGGGAGTTTTTTTCCCCGCGGATTTGCTTGAGGTATGCCCGATTCAATTACTTTAGCGTTGAAGTCTCCCCCGACGAGCACGTTGCCTTCTTCTCTCCAAAGCATTCAGCTTGGCTTGGAAAGATTATATCGGTTCGTTCAGGGCTAGGTACACATTAAAGAAGGTGGTCCCTGAGCACCAAACCCGCACGAAATCATCCCCCCGTTCACAGTTCTCCGCCTGGAAATCACTGTTCCGAACCCAGATGGTAGCAGTACCAGTTTCATCAGGATACCATGATGCAGAACTTTTATTTTGGTGGTGCTCACTCAGCGGCAAAAAGACGGCTTTCATGTCTCTCGTAAACTGCTTAAGCAGGTTTTGGGCGGTTGAACTGAGGTGTAGGTTTAGCTGTAGGATACGGGTCATCGAAATTCTCATTTTGCCTTGGCTAGGGCTTCCTAGAAAATCTGACTTGGATCAGCATCGCTGCAAAGGATACAGTGTGCCTCCTTTGTACTCTCTTTCCTTTTATGTCCCATTTTATCGCATTTGTAACATAGGGAGCCCCGAATGGATTCTCTGCATACTTGTGCGGTGTGTCATAGCCAGGGCATTCGTAACATTAAAGAGGCGCTGTTATTCACCGTATCTTGCACATAAGCCACCTGTTCTTGCTTTGCCCTTATTCAGGAATTGTTCGGCGTCTTTTCGGTCATGTCAATGTTAGGCGCCCATGTGATCTTTATTTCCTGGCACTTTTTGAAGAAGTTTCTTTGTGGCATTCCTCGCTCTATCTGTCTAGAACCCCTGCTCTAGCGTTTCATGCCCACCAAGGACCTCTTTCTTTCTTCGATTGGGCTAGACGCCATTCTTTCATTGATGTTTAAGCTACAGGGTTTTCCAATAAGAGATGTTATTTTGATATGAAAAGAAAAGTGCAATTTTTATATATAAATGATCGCATGTTTATCTTATTATAAAGAGAAAGGTATGCCGTTAATAGTGGAAAATAACATCAGGCAAATGACCACCACGACCACGCTTGCAGGACCATATCCTTTTCAAGTAATTTTACATAACCAAATCGCAAAGTGACTGCCCTATGTCCTCAATAGCCTCACGAATTCCATCTTTGAAGTCTTGAATTGACACTGCGCTATTGGCGTAGACCCTCTCTTTCACGTGGCTCCAAAGGAGGAAGTCGCAAGGTGTTAAATCACAAGATCTCGGTTGCCGATTGTGATCGCCTCTTCGAGAGATAACATGGTCCGGAAACTTTTCCCGTAAAAGATCAATGGTTTCGTTGCTTGTGTGTCACGTAGCGCCGTTTTGTTGAAAGTAAACGTTGTCCAGATCAATACCATCTAATTTCGGCCATAACAAATCATTAATCACCGTAACTGTTGCTCCAGCCTCATTTTCGAAAATGTAAGGTCCAATGACTCCCCCGGACCATAAACCGCACCAAACAGTCACACGTTGATGATAGAGAGGCTTTTCAACAATAACTCTTGGGTTTCCCGAGCCTCAAATGCGACAATTTTGCTTGTTGACGAAGCCACCGAGTTAGAAATGGATCTCATCACTCAAGATGATTTTTCGATGGAATTCCGGATCATTTCCATGCATTTCATGGACCCAATCAGCAAAGACACGATGTTGTTGATGATCGACCGGCTTGAGTTCTTGTGTTAAGTGAACTTTAGAAGCCTTAAGACACAAATCTTTATGCAAAATACGGTGTAATGACGTTTGTGGAATGCCTAATTCCAAAGAACGACGAGGAATGGACAAACCAGGGGTTTCTTCAACACTTTCGGCTACAGCAGCAACATTCTCGGCTGTTCTTGAGTGACGTGCACGGGTTTTATTCTTCACATCAATCAGTTGTCTCAACAGCTCGAATTTTTCCACCAATTTCTGTATTGCTTCACGACGACCCAAAAATGTTCGAGTTTTACGAACCGTCCCTGGCAAATTTTCACCATTTTTATAGTGAATTTTAATAATTTCAATGCGTTGTTGACGCGTGTATCGTTCCATTTTTATTAATGGTGTAGTTTCTACTTGTCAAGTTTCAAAAAATGACAGCTTTAAAAGTAACATCTACCGATATAGCGGGCAATTCAAAATAACACCTCTAATTGGCAAACCCTTCATGAATTGCGGTTCAACTCACATTCTTTGCAAACCTATAGCTGCACTTAAGATGCAACCTCAAACGGAGAAGCATAAGACTCTGACTTCCACGAAGTTTACTTTCATAAACAAACTGCAGATTGTCAGATGTCCGTGAAAGTTACAGGTCTGAAAATCGGTGAGGACTCCGAAAACGCAGGACGAGTAAGATTGATGCTGGAATGTATTGCCTGATAGCGTGAGCCGGTTGAACTCACTGTCGTAAAAAAAGGAGATCTGTAAACTTAGTCTCTAGGGATTAGCGGTATTTCGTTGAGACCGAGATGTTAAAAGGACAAAGAAGAAAGAAAAATGTCTTTTCTTCTTGGCGAGTCAACTGTTGGAGAAAGGATTGATGACGGCAGTTTTTCACTTTAGCTTGGAACATAGCGAAATTAATGGGTGTGGGGAAGAGCCGTGAGAAGTTTTAGTGCCGTCTAAGTAATTTAAGCAAGTGATCTCTAGAACGCTTGCTTGAACTGAACAAATGAGATTGGACGCTGTATAATCGCCGCGAAAAAAGCATATTATGCCAAAATTTCCATTCAAAGGTCCAGAGTTGTGAACAGGCAAAATAAGCTCCATATTTGCAAATCACTAGTCAAATCTGTTCTGTTATATGGAAGTGAAGCATGGACCCTGACGGGCAAAGCCGAAAAGGCAGGGGACATATTTGAACGGAAAGTGGGGAATAGAAAAAAACATTTCAGAGAAAACATAACAAGGATATTTATTTATTTATTTATTCAAGTCTACTTAACAGACAGAAATCCAGTTACAAAATAGACTTAGACAATTAAATATAGTTAAATATAATTCAGAGTAAGACAAATCAATACAACAAATCAAGCAGAAAAGAGTTAATCTAAAACATGAAAGAAATGAAGATAGAGTCAAGAACAAAGTTTGTAAAATTTAGTGCTAAGGAACATTAATCACTATTCGCAAAAAGTAACATCTTTAATTTAACTTTAAAAACAAAGTAGGACGTGGATAGAGAGCCAAGCTCGAGGCTGTTATGCATTCTGATAATTCGTGGCATAATTGAGTTAAAATATAAATCTGTTCGGGCGTACGGAACCTCGAGAATGTGATTAGACCGACTAGGCCGTGCATACAGTCTGTATTGCAAGTCTGCGCTTAGGGTGGAGGCAATTTGTTGGTGGTACAACTTATAAAGGAAACATTGATCTAAGAAGGTTCTACGGGACGACAGAGAAGGGAGACGAAGTGTGGATAGACGACGCTCATAAGGCTCATAAGCTACGTTGAATTTGAAAAACACAATACGGGTAAACTTACGCTGAACAGCTTCTATTGAGTTCATAAGATATAAATGTCTTGGAGACCACACCACTGAGCAGTACTCAAGGAGCGGGCGGACAAGACACGTGAACAAGCGAACAGCGGTAGCAATATTTGCAAACTTATGCAAATGCCGCATAAGAAAACCCGAAACTTTTGATGCCTTGGTAATTAGGCTAAAAATGTGGACATCAAATTTAAGCTTGGGGTCAAATATTACACCAAGATCTTTACATGAGTCTGCAGAGGAGAGAACAACATCACATAAGGTGTAATTAAAAATTAAAGGGACAATTTTCAAAGTAAAAGTCATTTTAAAACATTTGGAAACATTAATACGAAGGGAGTTTACATTACACCAGTTATACAGGTTAAAAAGATCAATTTGGAGTTGCTGACAATCTTCAAGGGATCTAATAATATATTCTGTAAAGGCCAGATTTTGCTTTCCTGTGGACAGTATAAAAAACATACTATAGGCAGGCAAGAGAACAGTCTACCTGAAGTCCATATGTCACAAACAAAATTTTAGGAAATACAAATTTTATTGTCTTTAGTTTTCACAAGATCTTTCCTTAACTGGTATTTAGGAAAAAAATTCCCTAATAAAGGTACTTGCTTATCCAAAGCAATAAGTAATTAGAGCAATAACATTTTCTATTATTCTACGACCCTCGAGCAGTTCACCTAAATAAATTTGATGTCGCTTAATTGCTTTGATAATAGATTAAAACATATTCGTACAAATATCATATGTGCAAAAGATTGAAAAGAAAAATTTCCCATATTGTACAAGGTAGAAAGATTCGGCCATTTTTTCTTTGAATCAAATATTGTAATTAAGTGAGGATATGAATTGTTGGATTTCTGGTTAGCATAGATACGATAAGGCTTTTCATAATCGGATCCTCAATGCTATTGGGAAAATCAGGAAGTATTAACATGTAATCAACGACACTCTACTTGGGGATAACGAAAAGCGCGTAATGTTTTCCACAAATATGGAGATAACCAGAAATCCTCAACATAAAGGATAAACTTTTACAGTTTCCTATTTTCATGCTAAGACGATAAAACTTTGCCATGTAGTTTAGTTTGCCTTCCTCCCATTACACTAGCTTTGGCTACTCACATCATATGTATCCAAGGAGTAAGTTATCTAGTAAACGGTAACTTTTTAATGGTATTCATACCCAAATCCTTGTTTGTTGGCAACTCATAACAAAAATTATCTCAGCACTCTGAGTCCCATCTAAAAAATTTTAATAGTAAAGTGCTGATACGATTCGATTGGTTTATGCAAATTTCGCTATTTGCTAATTTGATGTCACTGCCATTTTTGCGAATATTGCCGTCGTAGCACACACATAGGCCAGCCGATTGTTGCCAACAATGGCGTTTCCACCACGAACAACTTTTCCAGATGACGACGCGACGCCATTGTATTGTTCTTTTTTATGGGGCTGGTGTAGTTGCCGTTTATGGCCGTGGTTGAGCTCCTTGCATGAAACTCCTATAGCCAATTACTCGGTCGATCTTATCAGCTCCAAACGATTGTTGTAATTTGCCAATTTGAAAAGTTTTCCTTCTGTTGTTTTACCCGCAATCGACGACAAACGGACTCAACCCCCCGGCACGGCTTCGAATCCTCCTCCCGCTGCCTGGATTGTTTCTTGTCTTGAGTTGTTTTTCCTGGGAGCCGCTTCGAGTTGAGCCAGGGTTAAGGTTGAGGTTGATAGCGGCTTTGAAGCTCCTAGCACTTAGGTTCACCGATAAGTAGAAATTTTCTCCTACATTTGTTCAATTCCGTTGAATTATGGAGTCTTCTCGACGCGACGTGAATCCAGAGGCAATATTCCTGGCTAAGGAGCGTCATAACTCTTCGATACCTTCTCATCTCGAGTAGTTTATCTTTTCGATTTCGGTTAATGTGGGAGTCACTCGAAGAACTCAGCTGAGTCGACGGAAAATTCTAGAGGAAGTTGGGAGTCGTAAATTTCACGTAATACCCGTACATTGTTGCAGCTTTTTACGGGACACAGAAGGTGAGGAATGGTTTATGAAGTGGAGACGAGATGTAACCAGAAATATTAGAGAGGGTTAATCCCATACCATCCTAACTGTCTTTAATTTCTTAATTCAATTATTTGCCCTTTTCGACAATGCTATCCTAAATATTTGCTGAGTACTCAGCGAACGACGCTCAATCGCCATCAACACCTACGAGCCCTACAACCTCTGCACGGAAGGTTCCTTAACACCTTTTGGTTTTATGCAGTGTTCGAATCCAAGATACAAACCACTTAAGTTAGTGAAAGGTGAAGTGAAGTGTGTACACACTGCGTAATGGCTTTCACTTTAGATAAGCATTAAAATAACTTTGCGGTACGCGGTAGCGAAAAGCAATCGCGAAGAACGCGATAAAATATTGAAAGTGTGTGTTGACTCAAATGATTATTAATGAGATCGCTTAGGAAGTATTTGCAGTAAAAGCTCCATCATGTTCTTATCCTTTTCTTTTACGGGCGTCGTTTTTTCCTTCATTTCTTGTCTTTCTATTCTATCTTTGCATGTATTTGGATGAAAAAGTGGATTTTTCTGCTAAACTCAATGGAAGTTGCTGGTGGTGAAGAGCTAAAACCATTTTACCACCATCGTCGTTGTCGTCGCAGCATTACCGACAAAAATGTTTTCACATGAGTTCCTCTAATTTCAGACAATTTAACTTGGATCCGATTTCACATGTGAGATACAAATAAGAGTACAAACGAGTAGGAGTAGAGTCAGTACTTGACGGCTTAAGGAGCTGATAATTATGACATTGTGTTAGGGTTATGACGGAATGATGTTATCGATAATGTGGTGTTTAGCGGATTGTAATGGAGATGATTTGTGTAATCTTGGAGATTAGCTGTATTTGGTATCACGCTGGCAAGCATGATTTGACATTGTTGGTATGAAGGATATTTTTTAGAATTTTGCGAAATTTCACAGAATCCTGCATTGCAGCAATCATTCTCAATAACTACATAAGCTACAATCATTATATTGAGTAATTAGGCCAAATTTTATTACTAATCCAAAGCTTTGATATGAAAAAATTTGTTAAAGTTTTTTAGGGAGGTCCCTAACATACTAACCAAACCCAAAAATATCGTTTTGCTACAGAAACCTGACATGTCTATCAAATGAAAATTTTCGTGATGATTCGTTCGTCCAAAATTTCCCGAAGGAAACCCAGACCGACCCCTCATCAGGTTAACTAAGCCCGGGCGTTTTTGTTCTACTCCGAGGTGACTGCTTGCAGCCTAGCTAGTTCGGAGAGGAGTTCCAGTCGCAAGTCTTACGCGACTCAACTAAGTCCGGATACAATTTCTCAACCACCGATTCAAATTCCCGTTTAAAACGCGTTCAACGATTTCCCGAAGAAAAATTTCGTCATTCCATTATCGCTGCCTTTGTGAGGCTGTCAATCAATCAACATCAAATTTACACGGTGCCAGGCAGAAGTTACTCTAATCCCAATCGAAACATTCAGCGCCAATAAAAACACCGAACACAAGCTAAGGCACCGTGTAACCGAACCTAACTAACGATCGTTCGCGCATTCATCATTTGCATTGGCGGGCAATAACAAAGCATCTTGGATGACAGCTCGAACCTCGTGAAGAAGCTCACAGTAGTAAACAGCATTTATTGTGCGACGATCATGCAGGAACGAGTACAACTTCTTGCGACTATCAAAAATTCATTGTCATCACCTTATGGCCTGACAAGCGTGTTTTGGCTTTTGATGGTCCTGGTTTCTCTTTTTTTCTAGACTATAGAAGCCCTTTTTGACTGAGGAGAACTGTGCTACCACTCTCCGAACTGTACACATATTCGGTCCCAAATTTTGCATGGCAAGACGCATTATATCATTACTTGATCAAATATGCCCATCGATGTCGTATGTCAAAGGCGCATTCGACAAAGATCACATTTTGGATTATTAGTCTTTCTCCAGTAAGGCCAAATCATCGAAAAGCTGACAAAACTCACATCTCGCGAATGGAGTTTCGAAGGCACCACACACAGCATCAAGGTGATCTCTGAAAACTCAGCGTACCGTCCGCTTCTCGCAGAGTTCCCAGACATGACGCGACCCACCGGAGACCACCAGCGGTGCGACACATGACCAAACACCATATTACAACAACACCAAGAACTCCCGCGGCGGCCCAACCCCGGCAACTCCCGTAAGTACTCGTAGCTCATCCCCGATCGCTATCCCGTACGCCATATTCACGACTTCAATCAATCACTGCGCAGTAAGAGGATTTTTTTCAAAAATTTATTCAGTACGCGTGTACAACCAGTTTCGGCAGTAACAACGCCGTTCAGCTCTTGAAGTTTTTGTTCATGAGCTTCGGGCTCCGACACGCAGCGCAAACCTTCTAAAGTTTCATCAGTGAGGTGTTGCGGAGGTTGAATTTTATCTACGCTTATATTGACGATATCCTCGCTACCTCCGAAAACGAAGAGCGACATCGAGAACATCTCTGGCAGATTTTCGAACGACTCAACAAATACGGTATTGTCATCAGTAGTCAAAAATGTAAATCCGGAGTCGAGGAGGTGAAATTTCTTGATTATACTGTCACCAGCGAAGGCATTAAAACACCAGTGGAAAAGGTTAAATACAATGTCCATTTCCCAAAGCCGAAGACAGCCAAGCTGCTACGCCATTTCATCGGTATGTGCAATTTTTATAGAATTGGCATGCCTGATGTAGCTTGCACACTAGCTCTGCTGCACATCTTGTTATGGAGGAACATCAAGGATAACGCATCGCTTGAATGGACATTGGTCGACAAATCGAAAAATTGCCTCGCGCAAGCTACAATGTTGTGTGTACGAGCCATCCAACTTTTCGGTTGGAACAGCCTTACAGCCAAAAATGGACAAGATCTGGGAGCTAATAGCTTTGTTTCAATCGAGAACTACTAGTGATCTACTTCACAACCAAGCACTTTCGAAATTTGCTGCAAGCACAAGTGTTCCCGGTTTACTATATACCGATCATAAGCCGTTATTACTCGCTTTCCATCAAAAACCCAAAAAAGCTTCGCCACATCAAGTTCGAAACCTAGAGTTCATCGGCCAGTTTACGATGGACATTCAATATATCTCGTGTAAGGACAACGTTGTTTCCGATGCACTCTTATGCACAGAAGTAACTGAGCCGACAATTAACAACGAATATTGGTTGCAGCGCAAGAAAGCGACGAAGGCGGGGTCAGTTTTGCAGCTCAAACGAGAGCATATTCTAGGTACAGACGCACAAGTCTTATGCGATACATCAACGGAGAAAGCTAGGCACATCACACAAGCCTTCAGAAAAGCCGCTTTTACTTTAGCCAGAGCATATCTACTAACAAGCAATTTCACATAGAACAAATTTCGCATCTAACGGTAGTTAACGTAAAAACCGATTCGTGTATGTATTGCGTAAAATTAGAAATCGATTTGTGTATGTATTGAGTAAAATTTATTTTCCTCTCAAATTGTTAGAAAGGAAAGAAAGAAATGCAAAATAATGTCTCTTATGTTATTTTACGTCCCTTTCTAATCGAAAAAACAGCTGGTGTAGTTGCTTGTTAGTATATATGCTCTGCTTTAGCTCACCGCCTCGCTCATCCAGGGCCGAGAGCAACATCAAAACTGGTAACGCAGCGTTACATTTGGCGTTCTATAAAAAAAATTGAGTTTGGGCACGAGCATGTTTACAATGTCAACAATCGTAAATTTCTTGTCGTCGTCTACAAGACTCAAGCATATGCACATAGACATCATCACCATGGCGCGCTCAGAAGGAAAACGTGTTTGCTTCGGATGCGTCGACCGATACTCACGATTCCCCGAAGTGGTCCCTATAGAAGATCAAGAGGCAGAGACAGTTGCATGAGTATCCTGGGAAAGTTGGATAGCACGTTATGGCTCCCCGCATCGAATCATCACCGTCTAAGAACGACAGTTTGAATCGCATCTGCTTAGGTCGCTAGACCAATTAGCAGGTACTACACACCTACACACGACTGCTTACCACCCTCAAGGAAACGGCATTCCACCGCGACCTCAAGATCGCGATTCGATGCCATCAAATCAACCAATGGATGAAAATCATACCAGATGTCACCATGGGTAAACTTGCAAGCCATTGCGAGGACTTGGGGTACTCGTTGGCTGAACTGCTCTACGGCAAGGCAAATTATTCGCCCCAGCAACGTACAATCGTGAACCGAGCAATTTTATCAAGGACTTGCGATGAGATTTCGAACTGATTTACCCAGCGCTCGTCTCTAGCCGTGGCTCACACGCGCCATTCGTTTTCAAGGACTTGGCTACATCTACACACATGTTGGTGCGACATGATGTCATAAAAACACACTGCAAATCCCATATGATGATCTGTACGAGGTTTTAAAACGTAACGATAAGATATTTTCGATAAGAGAGCGCGGCAAAGAGGTCACCCTCTCGATTGACAGGCTGTCCCTGCATTTATGATACCCGAATCTTCACCAGACAACCGAGGGGCCGCCATTCGCAAATGGATAGCATCGGTTTTTAGCGACCAACGACCGACCAATGCACAAAATCCACAACAATAACACATGGCCTACAGATCGATGGAGATCAACAGCTACTGCAGGAGTAGCGGCAACCAGAGTTTTCACGTTAATCAGAGTGACAGGTCCGCTTCGTCGACCGCTACCAGGCCGGCACAGACATTCACACATACAAACGGCACATCTTTGGATTTTATTTAATTTTTAATAGTTGCATGACCTATTACCCGTATATTAGAGTCCACCACATGTATTTTTTACTGTTATAACCCTTCGATAATTGCAACGCAAACCAAAAAAGCAAAAATTGTAGACGCGTACGTCATACTTATATCATGATTTCATCATTGGTAAGGGTACTGTAGCGTTCACTAAACTAAAAAAGAACATTTTAAATACAACCCCATTTAAATGAATGTAAAATACAAAATCCACAACACTACGTTCACAGCCCTACACTCAGATAAACGGAATCAGTTGACAGGAGGCCATCAAGTTTCTGACTTGGGAGTAGACGTAATTACAACCATTTTAAAGAATTAGACTCGCTGGTTCCGGACAGGATCACTAACTTACACATGTATCCGCCCACAACACACCAATGCTTGTGGTAACGTCATCGCGAGATTCAACATTCGGTCTTTGGGGTTTCAGAGATCATATTCCAGCTCTGTCCGTTTTCCAAACTCACCAAGAGCGTCACATCGACCGTTTTCACAAAAAGATGATAAAGTCGTATCAGGTTCGGATGATTGTACAGTGAAGGTTTGGGAAGTTAATATAAAGAGATCAACAACTGCAAGCGAATGAAAAGTCTCGCAAATCTAACTGTTGCGCGAAGGATCAACATACCGTTAATTGTGATCCACTAATGACTAAGGAGTAAGTAACAAAGACCGATAATTCTCTCTTTGGGCAAAACAGTTCCATTTAAATAAGAATTTTTTATAGCAATTATGCGTATTACAAACTATGCTGCACAAGCTGACTGAAATTCACGCTCTTAAAAAAACTATTTGAAACGCTAAGACGCCATGAGTAAAGTAAATTGTGGTAGGTTTACTCTTCGAAAAACGGTCTAATTAAAGTTATTCGTGAAAGAAGATATTTGAATTTACGACACTTGGCAATAGCAATTGTACCAATTCCGACAAAGGATAACTAGCAAGCAAATAACCTTAGCAAGTGCATACCCTAATGTATGCAATTTTTCCTTGAACTGTGTGGCACTAAGTAGGGAGTCTATAAATATTTTTAGGGCTTTGTACTAAAATACAAAACTCTATTAAAATCGGTACTGTGTCCGTCTGTCCGTTAGTCCGTCCATCTGTATGTCACAGCAGTTTTCTCCGAAGTAGAAGCTACAGCCATGAAACCTTATGGAAAGGTTGGAAGCTATGATTTCTAGAAAAGACATATTGGCTACAGTCAAGCAGGTACTTGAGAAATGCTGGGAGTTCAACATAGACGTACACCAAATTTTTGTTGACTTTAAGCAAGCATACGACAGTATTTATTGTAACGTAATGTATCAAATAATGCTTTGCTTTGGTATACCAGCCAAATTGGTGCGCCTTACCAAATTGACAATCATCAAGTCAACGACGCCTTCGACATAAATTTCGGAATAAAGTCCAGTAGGAAGATGGGGTGGGTCCATTGCTGTTCAATTTGGCTTCCTGTCGATACAAGAGGTACTGACTATGTCTACCACACGTTACGTTCAGACGTGTTTTCTAATCACAATTGTCATTAATTTTTAAAAATGAAGTAGCTAATGTAACGTCAACTGAGGATTTAGTATCTTTTATTGGAAATAGCTTACTATGACATTTTCAAAACAGTTTGTTTTAACGATTTATATCTATACGTTAATGTCACTTCGATAGCTGATAAAGCAAAGAATCTCAAAAGAACTTCGGGATGGGTGGTATGGAGGTGGTTGCAAGAAACCGGAAAAATGGTTGATAGTAATCAGTGAACAATAGTTCTGGAAAGAAAATTGGACCCAGAAAAATCTGCGCATTTCGTTCGATCTGCAGCTGGTACTCATTATCAAACCAATCTTTTCTTTAGCGCCGGGATTAATCTCTATCATCTGTTCTGCTATGATCTTAGCTGCCGCTTTCAATTCCACCTATAGTTCGTTGCTTGTTTTCACCGATAAGTCTCATCGGATGGAAGCCAGCTGGTTGTCGAGGGTTTCCGTGAAATTTAAACTACACGCGCCGTTCGCAGCCTGTCAATGGTCTTTGTCGAATACGCGTGTGACATACGACATTGAAAGGTTGATTTGATCAAGTTAGAATCGGCTACTCGATATGTTCGGACGTCAAGTATGTTCAAGGGACATTTTTGTTGGATAAGAACAGGTCCATCTGGTTTTGGTGTTACTATTCGATGATCCCCAGGTCATTTTATGTATGCGTCGACGTGGTAAGCAAGCCAAACGTATGACTAGATTTCTACTACATGCAAAGCCAATAAGGCGCTGGCCAAAGTCATTTATTTCATGGTCAAGGCTTTGTTTTCTAGTATTTTCCTAGTGAGATATTATCCAGAATAAATTTTTTTTGTATCATGTGCAGAAAATGAGTTGAATAGTGTTGCCATTCGATTTTAGAATAATTCCGTTGGTACTTCAGTATTTTCTTCAGTGGGGGCGTGTAAGTACATCAGCCAAATTTTGAAGAATTTCGCTTTTAAATAAATCGCACACGATCGTTTAAATCATTAACATCCGATCTGGACTTCCAGTCCAAAATAAAAAAAAAATTCTTGAACTTGGGATCACGACAACGCACTATCGTACAAAGCCACAATCATGAAAATGTTTTTGCCGAAAATGACATTGCCATGTTCCTCTAATTTGCAACTTCGTGGAACCTGTCTGTTGAAACCATAAAAATTTGCAGGAGGAATTAATGGCGATCCCGAAAAAGTGTACAAAACAATAAATCGAACGTGCGCATATCGTTGGCTGCAGACCCAGCAAAATAAAGTGACAAGTATGAAAATCTGTGAAAAGACCAATGCTTTGCTATGGATGTGAAACATGGACCTTAACTCGAGCATCCGTAAACATGTTGAGCGACGGGGACAAATGGTGAATTCGATACAATCGTGAGCTGTATGAAATTTTTGATGAGCCGGAGGGTCTCAACGATTGTAAGAATGTGGAAGCTGGAATGTGCTGCTGATGTGAATCGTATGAGCAAACATCGGATACCCAAAAAAGTAAGCGTTGAGAGAACTGAAGTGCGGAGACCAGTGGGCAAACCGAGAAAATACTGATTTCTCTTTGTTGTCGAAGACCGTTCATCGCTACTCGAATTTCAAAACTGGAGGACGCGATCGATGAACCGAGACAGTTGGAAACGATTTTGGCAGGGATGAAGGTCCGAGAGGAGCTGTCGTGCTACGAAGAAGAATAAGGAGAAAATGCTACATTATTGATCAGATATTCTTGAAAACTTCAGGACGGATGCATAAGTCGAATATCTTACAAACTCTGAAAGCTGAATGAAATTTGCTATATTGCAACAAAAATGGCGGCAAGTGGAATTAAAGTGAAAGTTGACTTCCTTTAAATCTATGATTTAATATATCTGTTCGTATCATAAAAATGTTTCTTGATATTTTACATTAGTAACTTAAGGGAATTGTCTGGATTTTATAGGTTCAGTACAAAAACCCTTTTGTCTACTCGTGTATTAATCGAGCAGTTCGCCCCCGTGAACTGGTGGATAAAATTTATTAGTTCGACGGTGTCGCAGCCGAAGTAACGTACCAAGGGGATGAACTAGAGGAACACGACTGATTATACTCGAATAACGCCTGCGGGACATGAAACGATTTCGTCCTTGCTCCCAATGCTTACGACCCCCCATTGAGAGTGGGGCATCGCTCCCAATTGGAAGCGGTGTCCTCTCGCATCCCTTATCCAGATTCATTGTAGTCGTGGCCATTTATTTTAAATTTACATGAGAAATTCATATAAAACAATTTATTGTACATGAATTTTTCCTGTAAACATAAAAATTTTTTTTTTTAGATTTATACCAAAAGTTTTATATGATAGAATAGTATGAAAATTTAATATAAATCAAAAACCTGTGCGGAGGGCCACTCTACCACCGTGCCAACTACTCAATCAATCAGCTAATGCATCAGCCGATGCATTTGCATATTCACCCGCAAAATGCATCCGCAATGCGTATGCGTATTTAGCCGGCAATATTCTGCCACAAACATTCGGCATAATTTGCCATCCCGCAGAGCGATACCCAACAGGTACCTGCCATCCCTACACAATTGCGATCAGCCGGCAAGCGTTGGGTGACAGATCTCTCTCTCTCTAAGGGCTTGGTTGGTCATGGGGAAACTTGGTGCCCTACGGAAGCCTTGTATACATGACGCGGAATAGATGGACGCGATAATGCGGGGACTCTTCCCCGCCCATCGCGTCCGTGTTGACGCTGTCCATGGTGAAACAGCAGTAGAGTGCCCACTCTTCACACTGCTGGAACTGGAGGAGGCAGTCCTCTCCTTGAAAGCGAGGAAGGCTCCAGGTCCAGATGGTGTTCCAGCTGAAGTGTTGCGGCTCGTCTATCACCATTGTCCTGACTTGCTGCTGAGCACATTCAACGCTTGCCTAAGGGACGGGGTTTTCCCGGTACGATGGAAGGTGGCGAGGCTCGTACTGATCAGCAAGGGGAAGGGAAATCCCGAATCG
The DNA here is from genome assembly GCA_963969285.1 of Odontomyia ornata. Taxonomy (NCBI): domain Eukaryota; kingdom Metazoa; phylum Arthropoda; class Insecta; order Diptera; family Stratiomyidae; genus Odontomyia; species Odontomyia ornata. The sequence continues at coordinate 374,719,060 of OZ017739.1, read as the reverse complement.
CCGTCTGCATACCGCCCGTTATGCATGCTAGACACAGTTGGGAAGGTGCTAGAGAAATTCATCAAGGGAAGACTCACTGACGCGATTCGTGCGGCTGGGGACCTATCTCTTCGGCAGTACAGCTTTAGAGCAGGACGTTCTACCATTGATGCGATTGCAGAGGTGGTGAACGCGGTCCAAAAGGCAGAGGCATATAGTCGCACCAAGCGACGGATCGTCCTGTTGGTGACACTCGAAGTTAGGAATGCCTTCAACTCCGCTAGATGGGTGGATATTCTGGACACGCTGGAAAACTCTTTTCAAGTTCCAGAATATCTAATGCGGCTTTTGAGGAACTACCTTAAGGACCGAAGCCTGCTCTACGACACGACACAGGGCCAACGAAGGATGGAAATTACATCGGGTGTTGCCCAGGGATCTATTCTTGGTCCGGACCTGTGGAACGTGTCTTACGACGGGCTACTGAGACTTGAGATGCCAGATGAGTCGCGCTTGGTCGGCTATGCGGATGATGTTGCGGCTCTGGTCGCTGGACGCACCGTTGAACAAGCGCAATTTAGGCTAGGTATGCTAATGCGCCGAGTGAGGGACTGGATGACTGCTCGCGGGCTCAGTTTAGCACTGGAGAAAACTGAAGTGGTCATCTTGACAAAAAAGATAATCCCTAGAGTAAGGATGATCAGTATTGGAGGTATACAAATCGAATCGAAGCCAGCGGTGAAGTACCTGGGGCTACTGATCGACTCAAAGATGAGTTTTTCTGAGCAAATCAGGACGACGGCTGAGAAGGCTGCTTCGGGAATATCGGCCCTGAGTCGACTTATGGCCAACGTAGGGGGACCCAGCCCATCAAGAAGACGGCTCTTGATGAGTGCTGTAGGGTCAGTGCTGCTGTACGGAGCAGAGGTATGGGGCAACGCTCTCAGCAAGGAGGTATACCGAAAACGATTGGCACAGGTACAGAGAAGAGGAGCACTGAGAATTGCATCTTCGTATCCAACAGTCTCCGACTCGGCGGTGAGAGTGATTGCAGGCGTGATACCTGTCGCCCTCCTTGCTAGAGAGCGCCGCGCTATCTAACTGCGCCGAAACGAGGATGCGAGGGAGACGGTTGTCCGCGAGGAGAGACAACGCTCGCTCAACGATTGGCAGCAGTCTTGGGGGAATCGCACGAAGGGAAGGTGGACTGCGCGCCTCATCCCGGACGTGAGACCGTGGCTAAATCGAAGGCATGGTGAGACTGACTTCTATCTGACCCAGCTTTTGAGCGGGCACGGGTGTTTTCAGTCTTACCTGCACAAGATCGGTAAGTCACGGTCTCCCGATTGTCGGTTTTGCCCAGGAGAGGAGGACAATGCCTGTCACACATTATTTGCGTGTACAAAATGGGTCAGGCTGCGAAGGGAACTCTACAGAGAGCTCACCCCGGATAATATAGTTGCGGTGATGCTCGAATCGGTTGACAAATGGAACCAGGTGGAACATTATGCTCGGGCAGTCCTGAAATATAAAAGGGACTCACAGCAGCCGGAGGCGCTGGGGCTGGGGGATCGCTCTTCTGGCATTTCCTCTTCCCCTCTCCCCTCCCGCTAGGAAAGGGACTCCCCAGCTTGAAGGCGCCCCACGGCGTAACAAAACGAGACCTGGCCCGAAGTAATCTGTCAAACGGTTCCAGGCTAGGTTCTCAGATTGACTGGGGAGGTGTTTAGTGGGTAGTCCAAGGGTATCCTCCATGGGAGTCCCACACTGCCAGACTCGGCGGGCGTAAATGCCTTCACCTCCCTACCACAAAAAAAAGGGGGTTTGGTAGATGAATGGAATTTTTTCAGAAGTTGTTGAAGCAAAAGTTTCCGTCTTCAAATCAAGTCTGAACGGCCAATCAATTCTTCATTTCAATGAAACATTAACATCTGACCTCATACCGAGTTTTAATCTTATTGATTATTTTGTCAGCTCTGTTGTGTTTCATATTTGGCAGGATAAACAACAAGGAATCATGTGATACTGATGGTATCCCAAATATAGTTCTCCAACATTTGCCTGAGGTTGCTATTAGGAATTATTGCATATTGTTCAACAACATGTTGAGCGATTCATATTTCCCAAATGAGTGGAAAAAGACTAAGGTATTTCCGATCTTGAAGAAAGGAAAAGAATTTTCGTACCCTGAAAGCTATCGCCCAATCAGCTTGCTGCTTAACATCAGCAAGGTGTTTGAAGTGATACTCAACAGAGCATTGAACGCCCACATTGAGGAATATGAGTTGATACCAAATTTCGCGCCAGGCATTCCACCATACATGCGATAACGAAAGTAACCTCAGACATCTGTTGGAAACTAACCAACAAAGAATGTGTTGGAGCATATGTCACTGATATGGAGAAAGCCTTCGATACGGTGTGGTTAGCTGGATTAATTTTTAAACTCCCACCCAGACACCTTGTCAAAATGATGTGAAATATGTTGTACGGGAAATCGTTTGTTGTAACTGATGAAAATCTGATGACAATGCACGAATTCAAGGTCTTGAATGGTCTGCAGCACGAATTCAAGGTCTTGAATGGGCTACAGCAGGGAACAGTTACTGTGTCTCTGCTCTTCTCAGTCTTCATTTGCAAGCTATTGAACGGCTTTGATTTTAACGTCACGCCAATGCGATCATTGGTAGCGTTTGCTGATAATCTGATCATCTATACGGCAGACCGTATAGCTACAATAGTTCAGAGCAATCTTCAAAAAATGTTCAATGATGTACAGTTCTACACCGACAATTGGCGAATGAAAATCAATGCGCAGAAGTCTAAAGCAATCTCGTTTCGGACAACGCTGTAGATGGCCAGTCAAGACCTGAAAAGTTATTGGAAGAATTTCCACATCATGGCTGGTAACTCTTTCATTCCAGATACATTGATCAAAAGGTCAAAATTATCTGTTACAAGACCCTGGTTAGACCAGTTTTGACATATGGATGTCAGATCTGGTACAACCAGAGTGCTAATTCTATGGAAAAATTAAGAGTTTTCGAAAGAAAATGTCTTCGTGCATGTACTGGTTTGTACAGAAAGCCTGAGACGGATTGAAAGCACTATATATCGAATAGAAAAATTTATCAAACTGCAAAATTGACGAGAGTCGATATCTTCATACTGAAACTTCTTCGGAATCATATTGCAATATCTGTAACTGAGAGTGAAAACCCCTGGATTTCACAGCCGTACCACTCTACAGACGGGTATATTGCAAATTGCCTCGCTATTGGCTTCATTCCTCCAGAAGCATTCGTGTATTTGGACATGAAGCGATTTGTTATTGATTTTGACGGCGTCCCAGTTATATATCACATATATCGAAGGGCCACCGATAAGAAGATGAAATATCCTCCGAATCTGAGTTCACGAGACTAACAATTCTAATGGAGACACTCATTAGCTAGATTCGTTGAAGCTGGTCGACCCGAGACGGAGCAGTCTAGGTATTGGTGGCTGAATGACAATGTCTAAATTATTCGTGTTTATTTACTGGTTTTGTGTTTTTTCGTTACTTAGTTTTAAGTTTCGCCTCATTATTGCTATATCTAGTGTTGTTGTTTATTGATGTTTCAAATGAAGCGAGACATAACATGATCCGAGCTTGAAAAAACTTTTTTAATTAGTTCATAACGGTGACGCGGCACATCGGCAAATATCTTTGCCACCATAAGGTGTCACTTGACGTTGCTCAACACGAGTATAGCATCAATACATTGTGAATATCATTTAAATTGTGACAATCTGATTTATTTTTCCTATGTCTTCAGTCTTCTCGGCAGCTGCAAATTCTTCAATCAGACCTGGTACGTGTGGGAGCACATCGGAGTGATCCGTTTGGTTAAGGGGAGCAAATCAAACCTGCGACGTGGGCAGCTCAAAACCAGAAGTAGAAGGAGAATTGCTACCGGAGACAGTCTGTCGAGGAATACGTAAGGAGATTCGTAAAGCAGAGCAAGTTAATGGAGTAAGATTTGATGGTGGGAGTTTATTATTGCAACCGAGAGGTCGGCCGTTCACCAGCGCCATAAGTGATACAGCCTAAACCCCAGATACTCTCATAGCACTTTTATCACCACACCCCTCCTTCTGTGGAATGCTGGTTACGACTACCATTTTAAATACATTTTTCGTAATTTCTGAAGGTACTCTGTAGGCACTTAAACGATTCAGAAACATACATATGTATTCCTTATTTAGTTAGTTCCCTGTTTTGGACATAACTTGATCTAAAGTTAAGAGTACACAGAATGAAAACAAAATTAACAAAGAACTATCCGTTCAACATAGATAGAAGTTTCAACATGATTTTCAGTGCCAAAAACTTTGCATACACTTTAACAGTCAAAAGACTTTAAAATCATATTTTCTTGAAAAAAACCCCTCATTTCATATACATTCACGTAAATATTTTAGTTTTCTCAGAAAAAAAATATGAATACAAAAAATTGCATTCAAATGTTCTCGCACAACTTTATTTCAACAAATTGGTTTTGTTTCAACATATTCTTTAAAATAATAGTAGATTTTGATCCAAGAAAGCATATTTTATGAAATAAAATATTCAACAAAGACAGATAATTTAAATAGTGTGCAATGTGTTTTTTTGCAAATTTCAAAAAATCTGACTCAAAAAAATGATGTATAGGTGATGGGATTAATTTAATTGGATCACTATCATAACTCAGGTTTCATTGATCATTATATCTTCAAAATATTCTAATTTTCAATTGATTGTTGTTTGGTTTGGTGCATGTTTTATTGATTGTTCGATGTTTAAGCTCTTTTTTGCATTTAAATCAAGACTGACTTCATGGAGTTTGGTTTGGAGGTTTCGGCTCTCTATTTCCTCAATTAAAAAGAATAAAAATTAAATATTTCCTGTGAAGTACTGCCATTTTTTTGTGCCAAAGGCAAGAAAACATTTTTAGTTTGATTACTTCTCATAAGTTCTATTAGAACTATGATATAAAGATTAACATTTTCAATTGATTGAAAGTAGTAGAAAATCAATATTCTTCTTTAAATGATTGCATTACATTTATTAGCAAATGGTTTGAATAATCTTATAAAAAAATGAATTGTTAAACGATAAAACTTGGTCTTTTCATTTCGGAAATTTCGACCAGGTATGGAATCCGCTACAGTGGCTGGACACTCCTCTTCTGAGCTACCCTTCGGGCTGTAGCTCCTTTCTTCTTTGAAGCTCCAGGAGTTCTTGCTGGGTAGAGTAGCCGTCCGCACAGGTTTTTGATTCATATTAAATTTTTATATGATTCTACCATATCAAATTTTGGTATAAATCTAAAAAAAAAAAATGTTATATTTACAGGAAAAATTCATATAAATTGTTTTACATGAATTTTTCATGTAAATTTAAAATAAATAGCCACGACTACAATGGATCTTGGGAGCGATGCCCTCTCTCTCAATTGGGGGTCGTAAGCATTCGGAATAAGGACGAAATCGTCTCGTGCCCCGCGCGCGTCATTCGAGGATAGTCCGTCCTGTGTCTCTAGTTCATCCCTTCGGTAGGTTACCTCGGCATTGACACTGTCGAACCAATAAATTGTATCGACCAATTCGAGAATGCGAAATTTTTTGTATTAGGCCCTTGTGCTGGGAAAAAAGAACCCGCCCACCACACCGCAACGCTAGCCTGCAAGTGCACTCACGCGTCCTCACACAAGGCCGATTCCGGCGAGCACTAATACTTTCACTCACCGAGGCAGCAGACCATCGCTGCAGTCTTTTACGGATATTTGAACATATTCTGTCAACACTCCACTAGACTTCTTGTAGACTGTATCAGCATCATTCTAAGAAACAATTTTTAGACCGTTCTTAGAATTGAATCATGGATATTTGCTAATAATCTGTTCGCCATTTTCGGATAAGTGTTGCAAAATAAGAGCTTTTTTGTAGTTGCAAAGCTCTTGAAATGCGGGCAATTTTTTTCTCCAAAACATTTAATTATCCGCATTCGCTCTGACTCTCCTGAAAACGATTCAATAATAAATATTCTTACTTATTTAAATGAAAAAGATGCCAGTATGGGTAGGAAAAAATCTTGAAACTAGGAACGTGCAGCATAGATAAATCTTTTTATCGCTAGGGATGCTACGCAACGGTTTGTATAGTAATAAATATTGAAATAAAACTTATTCTGATCAAAACAATGAACAACATTTTTCTCATTTCATCATCATTCCTACAATATAAAGTATTCAAACTGCCCAGCATATACAATAAATTTTCTTTTCTTGTATAATTATCTCCAGTCACGCCCCAAACATAAAACATCACTGTAGCGATACTTGAGAGCATATTAATATTCCCTACATATGTCTTCATTGCGTATTGTGCACTTTGGGTGGTCTGTACAGTTGACGGATAATTCGCGAAAAAATGCAGCAAGAAAACAATAAAAACAACATCTTGCAAAATGTGCGCCTTAAAAGGGAATGAAAAAATGCAGAAGATCATTCTAAGTGTTCTTAAGAAAGCAAGTAAATCGCCTTAATCCAAACACGCTTGGATATAGTTACATATATGAGTTCACATGAATGTGTTATATATAAAAGAAGATGGACATATGTATACATACACATCGGGTAATTGCAAACTAAGGTCTCTTCTTCAGCTCAACGGGTTGGTCTTAAATAGCATTATGCAGCCAAAATCGATAACGTTGACTCTTTTGTTACGGTGTTCCTGCAAAATTTTCCAACGGTTCATTGGAGACTTTTCTTATTTTTTTTTGCCCTTTGAAATTTCGGTAACATATTACAATTTAAACGCATCAGTTGACGGCTTGATGAGAAAATTCGTGAATTTTTTCCATACTGATGGAATGTTTAAAGTGTAATTTATGACCAGAGCGTAATATCGAATTACACGATTTCGGGGATTAAAGCAAAGATTAAGGGACTTTTGGGTCGGGGTCAGGATAAAAGATTTATAGTGGTACAAGCCTCTTCGTTAATTTGAAGTCATCTGTCTGATTATGGTCCACAAAATGATGACGCCTATTGATGATCGTCGCCAAAGCCATAATTTTCATTTGAGGAAGAAGTCGTTTGAAATGTTGTGATTCCTTTAACTTAAATACAGTCAGCTTTACATTAAGGTCAGAATCCGATTCTATCTTTTTGATTAATAACTAGATAGTATTGTCACTACATTATTTTTATTCCAGTTTCCTTTGTAAATGATGAGTTCTTTCTGCAGATAGCCAAATTTTGTAAATTAAGAGCAAGAATTACATCGCTAAATTGGTTATTGAGAATTTTTAAAAAGTATTTTTTTTTCTAGTTAAAATTAATTAGTCAATACTAATTATTATGAAACATTGATTTGCTGGATTAAAAAAATTGAAAAGACTCTCGATGGGCTATTGATCTTTAGACCAACTTTGGTTGGTCTAAAGATTACTCGAAACAAATTTTTTTTTGCCATTGATGAGGCTCGTATCATTGAGTTTCAGCTTGAGTGATGACTGTTCTAAAAAAAGTTCTTATAGTATTTATTCAAAAAGATCTTTTATATCAAATCAACATTCTCGCAGTACAAGAAACCAGATGGCATGGTGAAGGCATATTTGACATCCGAACCCACGCTGTGTTTAACAGCGGAAAACTGCGAAGAAGCCATGAGCTGGGAGTGGCTTTCATTGTTGACAGCACATTTAAAGAAATTATGACCGACATCAAGGCCGTTGACGAAAGGCTCTGTGCGATTCGTATCAAGACCAATTTTTCCAATGCCTGGCTGATCAACAGTCATACACCAACAGAAGACAAGGAAGAGGCAATCAAGAACGAATTCAGCAGCATCCTAGAATGCACTGACGGTGCATTGCAGTCAAAAGACATTAAAATTGATCTGGGTGACTTCAATATAAAAATCTGACGAGAAACCGCACACAAAAGAACAACAGGAGGACACAGCCTCAAAGCAGAGACCAGCGACAACGGACAATGCCTGATAGACTTCGCTACTAGTAGAGGCTTCACAGTACCACACGCTTTCCACATCAAGACATCCACAAGAGAACGTGAGCATCGTTCACACATTCAAGAAGGTCGATTATGTTCTCATACAAAAACGAGCGGGCACCAGCATTCTCGGAACGTGCTCGTTTTGCGGCGCTGCCTGTGATCCAAACCACTACCTTATAAGGGTCAAGTTCCGATGCCGCATCTCCAAGAGCCGTAAACAAGGAAGATCAATTGCTCCAAGGTACCAGATACACAAGCAAAATGATGGCTCAGAAGCGTCCACATACATGTCAACGCTGGAAAATGGCATCAACATATCCTCGCAGACGGGAGAAAGTAATGATGATATCAAAGCCATGTGGAAGACAGTAACAGATGCAGTAATAGAAGCAGCCGAAAAGGTTTTAGGGCACTAGCCAAAGAAAAGTAAGAACGACTGGTACGACGAAGAATTCAAAGATGCGATTATAGAAAGGAACCAGGCACAAAAAGAATACATCCTGCGACTAATTCGAGCCAAAGAGGAACAATATAAAAATCTTTGACGTCAAACTAAAAAAATGTGCCGAAGAAAGAAACGACTGACCATCAACGCCAAGATTCAACAGATAGAAGAAAACATGAGCCTACATGAAGTCAGATCGGCGTATACTCTATTAAATAACTAAGAGACGGTCTTTGTAAAAGTGTACAAGGAGCAATCTTAGGCGACCCAGTCGATATTAAAAACAGGTGGCTGCAATATTTCCAGAAGCTATTTACAGCCTCCCTAGCAACAACTGGAGAGGTGAACATTCCAGAAGCAGAACAGGAGGTTCCAATCTCGTTAGGGAATAAATATTGGATATATGATCTGGTTGAGATTGGTTGTCTCTTTTCTACTGCAGTTGTGCTGCTTTCATTTCATTTTCTATAGTGGAGTTAAAATTAGAAATTTCATTTGTATAGGTGGGTCCAACCATAATGCACGATGTTAATTGTGAGCCACATTTTAACGTCAAGTTTTTCGCCCAACTTAATTTGGCATTTCTTTGTTTCAGTGGGCAGCGCGTTAAGGTTGCTGAAGCCTTTTAAGAAAATGGGCGTTCAAATCAAAGTGCACTTTGTGCGCTTCGTAATTTTTTTGGTCAGCATAGTCGACGAAATGTGTCCACAATCGGGAGAATTGTGCGTAAATTTCAGCAAACCAGGTCTGTAGGAAATGTGAAATCACCTGTGCATGCTCGCCCAGTTCGTTCTGCGGAAAACAATGCTGTTGTTCGCGAAAGTGTGGCAGAAGAGCCGTCAACCTCGACTCGTCGTCGTGCACAACAATTGATCATCTCACGAACATCACTGATGCGAATTTTAAATAAAAATTTAGATTTACACGCTTACAAGACCTGAAGCCTACTGACCATTTCAAGCGTCGGCAATACGCCGAATGGTTGTTTGAACAGACAGAAGGGAATGGTGAGACGAGGCATACTTTCACCTCAGTAGATTCGTTAACAAGCAGCATTGCCGCATTCGGGCAAATGAAAATCCACGAGTGGTTGTTGAAAAGCCGATGCATCCACAAAGAGTGACTGTTTGGTGAGGTTTATGGGCTGGTGGCGTCATCGGGTCGTACTTCTTCGAAAATTAGGACGGCCAAGCAGATGAAAACGAATTTCTTGTGGCCAGAAATGGAGGTTATGGACCTGGACGATATGTGGTTCGAACAGAATGGTGCCAGTTGCCACAAAACCAACGAAACAGTGGCTCTTTTGCGCGAGAAATTCAATGGCTGTGTTATCTCACGTTGCGGCGATGTTCTTCTTTCTCTGGGAATATTTAAAAGAAATAGTGTACGTCAATAAGCCAAGAACAATTCAAGAGCTAAAGGATGAGATAATTCAGCACATTAACGACATTGAACTTCAATTATGTCTCAGGACCATTGAAAATATGGACCATCGGATACAAGAACCAACATTTGGGCGATATTTTCTTTCACATTTAATTGTCATAGATTCTTCTATTATAATACAAAATATTAACATAATTCTCTGAAAACTTTTTGTTTTATTTATGATTAACATCGTGCATTTTAGTTGAACCGCCCTTTATTAATATGTATGTCATTTCACGCCATGATATATATATATATATATATATATATATATATATATATATATATATATATATATATATATATATATATATATATATATATATATATAAATGGGATATAACGAAATTCGTTACCACGCTAGAGGTTGCAATTTTGCTCCGATTTTCACGAAATTATCAGGAATGGTGTATTGACTAAATATATCGGTTAAATCGTGAACCAGCTATATCGGCCATGAGAAAACAGAATGGCGGCCGTTTTAAACGAAAAATCGTGATTTATATTCTGACCAAAGCATATTTCCAATTTGGTGCAACGATTCATGGAACTGTGTGTGTGAAACAAAATGGCGGCCACTCAAAAGTCAAAAAACGTACAAAATTCTATTGCAGCTGTGACCAAAGCTTTCAACTGATGTTTATGAAATTCGGTAGTTTGATAAAAACGAGAAGTATCGAAAGGGTTATGTTAAAAAAAAAACTGGATATCAGGTCGCAAAAAACGGGACTAGTTGAAACTCAAAACTTCAAAGGCTTTTAAAAGTCGCAATTTTGATCCGATGCTTATGAAATTTGGTTTTCAGATAGAAATTAATCATATCTAGGGATTTTGTCATTTTGGTAATCATGCATGTGAAAGTTGCAAAATGACGGCGGCTTAAATATTCGATTTTTTCAGATTCTGGTAGCCCTCCAGCGGCCACATTTTCCAACGGATTTTACTGAAACTTGAAATTGTGGATGTCCGTACTAAGTTTTTGTAGCGACGAAATCGATGTAAAATAAACAAGTCGAAGATTTAAAACGTATCATTTTACACGGTTTGTAAAATGATTTGAACGTGATTTGGCATATTGAATGGTGAAATTCAAACACACAAAGATTTAAAATAATCCAAAATCATAAATATAAAGCAGACAATTTTTAGGATGCTGCAAAACATTTTTACAAAACCCTAACAAATTATAAAATCGCGACCTGTCAGTCTGTCTGTCCGTCGGTTCGCGCGTCACAGCAAGTTTCCTCGCAAACCACATCAGCTATAATGATGAAATTTTCCACATAGATCTAAAGTGGTGCCTCTCAAAATTTGACGTACAAGAAAAGATTTTAAGGTCTTGAAAGGGGTCTCTCTATACAGGGAGGCGACTAAAAAAAATTTTTTTAAAAGTTTTGTAGCCCTCTAGCGGTCCAGTTTCTCAACAGATTCCGATGAAACTTGAAATCATAAGTTATTAAGGCAAGTTAATTTAATTTAATTATGCAAATCGGATGACAAATAAAAAAGTAGAAAATTTACAGCTTAATATTTTTAGCAGCCGTTTTCAATAAAAATCGTAATTTTTGTGCTGTTCAAAGTGAAACTCCAAGTCAAATAAGATTCAGCACAGCATTTGAGACTAAACGTTTGCTATCTGTGAAAATAATCAAAAAGCAAACGCTAAAATTCAAAATGGCGGCCCCTGATAGTTTGGAAAAGAATTGAAAATGTTTACATTGGCAACGCAAGTGTTGACTAAACTTTTATGGAAATCTTTTAAAATTAACCATTTGAGCTATTTAAGCCGACAATTTATCACCGTTGTATGGTAAACACTGAGGAATGGTGTAAACAGCAAATGTGAAAAAGACGAAACCTGTATTTATATGTTTATAACAATTTATTATCCGCAGATTTTCCATTAGGAATGCACCCTCAATTTTGTTATCAAAATATTTGCGCCTCTATGAAGGGTCTCTAAATATGAACGTTGGCAGATTCTTTATATGTATGTTAATAAGTACCATGTGATGCTACGAAAATTGCAGTAAGAACTCTAGTGGCAGCAAGGGGATTTTTAAAATATTGTATATGATAAGTTGGAGTAAGAATGTACATTATTTGGGTGTCCATTTTGTAAGTCACTGTTGGGGCCAATGTTGTCCTCCGTTTTGGACGCGTTAGATTGTTCAATAATTGCAGCCGGAACCTGAAACTCTATAATGGCTTCCACGTTATGGTTCTTCGGAATCGTCAAGGCGGCTATAATGTGTGCGGGGTGGGGTTTGGTCAATTTCCATTTCTTTTTGTCCGTCTGAGTCGGGGGGTTCTTTGTTGCTATTAGCATCAGCCGTGGTCACCCAGTTTTCTGTACGATCCACTGCACCAAGAGTTTTATTTTATATTTAATTTATAAAATGAATACACTTACGTGAATCATTTTTGATGTTCACCTGGCAACTTAAATGGGCTTGCCTCAATAGTTAAAAGGTTAGGTTAGTTATTAGTTCACTAAGCGTCTCAACCACTGTTACTGCGTCTACCACCTTCAAGTTTTCGGAGAGAAACGGCTGTTTGTTTGATGTATGAACAGCTACACCTGAGTTGTTGGCTTTTTGGTTGTCAACTCCGTTCTGAAATTCTCTCAAGCGAACTTTGAGTTTTCGAAAGGTCTGGCCAATGTACTTATACCGCCGGGCAATTTTAGCAGAACATTTTATAAGCTCCTGTTTTCTTCCACTGGTATTTCATCCTTCGGGTTGCACAAAAGATCCTTCAGAGTGTAACAGATTTTGAATAAGCTAAGGTAACAATCTACGAATCTAAAAATAAAATCGTGGACTTAATTAATTGGCGAACAACGTGGGGCCCTAAGATAACCGTACGCACGAAGGTAAAACATTCGCGCGAAATAAACGCAATCTGCAGTCAACAGATCTAAAAGCAAAGTAAACGCGAGATACGCAAGTGATTTGTAGCGGAAAAAAATTACGATACGAAAGTACCGTGGTGTGTGTAGTGCTGTGGTATCTGTACCGTTCCGGATAACAGGGAGGAAACGAGGCCGCCAAGTAGCCAACGCGCAAAAAGGAGCAACAAAGGATTAAAGCCGCCTCCCTAATTATGCACACTTCAGTAGTGTTATTGTAAGTTTTTAGAATATTAAGTTAGCTAGTTTTGAATTAGAAAGCTGAGCCTTATTCATAGGGTTATTCATTTTACGCTTGAGAAAATAAAGCTAAAGAAAACACATAAAATATTCCGATGGAAACAAAATTTTTTATTCAATATAAAGATTAAACCTTGCCATTATATGTGAAATACAACATCATTCAAATGTCTTCCACGGACCTCTTGCAGGCCTCAATCCTTTTCAGGTAAATTTCAATGACTTTTCGGCACATTTCTGGCAATATCTCGGCCATTGGTAGACTTAGAAAATGTTTGGTAAGCCTTCCTGTAAAACGAAACTCGTATTGTGGTTTTGTAAGCGTAGTGACGATTGGTAATTGCGCGGCAGGAGAACCTCATTCGACCAGCAATATTAGAGTTCGGAAACGATCCCGAGGAACAGGATTTTCCGAGGGATGCTCCGCCTGCAGCGGTTTCTCAAAGAGCAGCAGCACCTAACCCGAACGTGCCGGGGCATTCGGAGGCCGTAATAGAAGGAGTAATTGCACGAGAGTGTCTGGAGAATTTAACTCCTGAAGAAAGAGCGTAGAGAGGTTTCTGCAAATTTATGAAAATTTGTGTGGGGCCCCAATATACTACGGAATTCTGAACGCAATTAAAAATAAACTTTTAGGACAAGTAGATATGGTGCTTGAGTCCTTCAACACCCCATTGAATTGGGTAAGGATTTCCCGCTCCCTGACTCTCCATTATGCCGATAAACGGGATATTAGCACATTGGAGTACCAGATGAATGCGCTGATGCAGGGGAATGATACAGTTCAAGAATTTTGCCACTTGGTACACCAGAACCTCTCCTTAATTCTAAATAGAGTTTCCAGTATGGAAATGGGGTCAGAAGCTAGTGATGTCCTTACTCGCCGCTATCGTGATAAGGCTCTCGATACCTTTATTAGGGGATTACGCGATGACTTATCCGATCAATTAAGTATGAAGGAGCCAGCTACTTTACCGGAAGCTCTTCATCTATGCTTGAAGATGGAGAACATGAGATATCAAAGTCTGCGAAAATTTGATCCAAATATTCCTCCACAGGTTCCACCAAGAAATAGAACCCAGCTCCTCGTAGGTATTTTTATCCAGATGCTATGGTATATCCGCAGGAATCACTTTATGCAGACTTCAAACCGCTCCATCAACAGCAATTTGGAAATCAAATGCGCCAGATGCATCCAACTCCACCACCTAAGCCTCAGCCTCCTCCAGAGCCTATGGGCGTGGATCAATCAATGAAGTCGCGAGCCGTTAACTATTAGAATCAATTTCGAATGAAAGATGAACCAGGTAAACGTCCTCCTCTATGACAGGAACAATGGGGTTACAAGGTGCAAAGGATCCTTGACACCGAAGGAGACTAGATGCCCATTGCGGAAAGTTCTATGGGAGACTACGAACAGCAAATCAATGAATACGACGCGAGTTTTAGCGAGCCTTTTCCTGAGTATGATGGAAAACAGGATGAGAGTACATGTCTTCTATAAGTTCCACCGGAAGAAGAAGTTGAATTTGCAGATGTAAATTTTTTAGATTAGAGATTAGATTCCTGACGATACAGGATCTAACAAGAATTATGTACAGCCTAAATATATTAGAAATCCTGTTCAAAACGAAAAACCTTTTACGATTAGTTCGGTTGATGGAAATACCCAGATTACCTACCATTCGTTTATCGAAAACCCTTGAAATTATTCTTGTTAAAAGGCCGAAGTTCTTTTGATGGCATTATCGGTAATGACAGCCTCAGGGAACTGGGCGCTATAGTTCATACTGGAAGAGGGTTCATGATAAAAGATCCTGACGTGCGTGTTCCTCTGAAGCAATAAATATCAGAGTCCGTCCATGCTATTATCATCAGAACATCGCATATGACGGAAATGCAAAGAGGAAGATTGATGGACATATTTGGTAAGTGTGCTATAGTATTGTTAGAGCTCAATCAGAAGCTAACATATCCAACTGGAATCCAGGGAGAAATTCGAGCTAGAACCGGTATCTCAGTTTATTCAAAATCGTATCTTTACCCCATGTGCTTAAAGGATGTGGTGGAAAAGGAAATGAAGCAGCTATTGGGCGATGGAATTATACGACCATCTCGATCACCATATAATTCACCCGTGTGGGTCGTAACAAAGAAGAACGACGCGTCTGGGGAGAAAAAATACCGCCTTGTTGCAGATTTCCGGTAACTAAATGAGGTGGTAATACCGGATACATACCAAATTCCTGCAATCAATTATATACTGGCCAGCCTCGGAAAAAGCAAGTTCTTTATCGTCATCGATTTGAAGAGTAGATTTTACCGAATTCCATTAAGAGACGACGATATACACAAGACTGCTTTTCAAATAAATAATGCAAAATATGAGTTCACAAGATGCCCCATGGGTTACAAGAACTCCCCTCTGACCTTCCAGCGTGCGTTAGATGGCATCCTTAGGGATCATATTGGGAGATGTTTTTGGATTTACATAGATGACATCATAGTTATGGGAAAAGATGAGGAGGAACATTTCCAAAATTTGGAAATCGTACTGAATTCGCTTGAAAAAGCAAATATGAAAATCCAACTAAATAAATGTGAGCTTTTGAAGGAGGAGGTCGCGTTTTTGGGGTTTGTTATTTCAGATAGGGGCATTCAAACTAATGCGAAGAAGGGTCGGGCTATCGTGGACTTCCTAATTCCAAAGATGCTACGGGAATGGAGATCATTCCTTGGTATACCAGGGTACTATCACCGCTTCATGCTCGATTACGCAAAGATAGCGAAGCCCCCGATATCCCTTCTAAGAGGGTAGGATGGACGAGCGTCCAGATATCAATCGAAGAACAAACAAATAAGCCTAGGGGATGAAGCAATGGAGGCTTTTAACAAAATTAAGAGCGGTCTAATATCTCAAGAGGTTTTACTTTCTCATCCTAATTTCGAAAAAGAGTATGAGCTAACCACCGATGCCTCTGATCACGCGATTGGGGCAGTATTGTCGCAGGGAGGTAGACCTATAACTTTTCTTGCTCGAACGCTCAACAAGACCGGAGTCTTATGCGGCTAACGAAAAGGAAATGTTAGCCATGATATGGTTCCTGAATTCATTGCGGGATTGCTTGCATGGGTTAAGATAGATTAATATATTTACAGATCATCAGCCGCTAACGTACGCCTTAAGTAGCAAGAACAACAATGCTAAAATGAAGAGGCGGAAGGTGATTTTAGAGGGATTCAATCATGAATTGAGGTGTAAATCGGAAAAGGAGAGTGTTGTGGCTGATGCCTTTTCTAGAATTCCACCTGTAACTAACGTAAACTCGCTAACTATGACAGTTCATAGTGACGAGAGCTCCTTGCACGGCCTTATAACATCAGTACTCACCCCTCTTAGTTCGTTTAGGACGCAAATCATTCTTAAATTTGGGGAGGAAACCAGTTATAAGTTGGACAAGCCATTCACAAACTACTTTAGGTACGCTTTGTCGAGCCAAATTACACCCAGGGGAAAAGTGTCAGCATATTTAAAAGATATCTAAATCCTGCTGTCACCAATGGGATAAAAGCAGATGAGGTCGTAATGGGGATTATCTAACGGGTGTATCCGCTATACTTAAGGGACTACAAAATTTTATTTACCCAAAATATTGTGACGGATGTTGGTAATGATGTTGAGCAGACGGAGATTATTTTAAATTATCACAATAGAGCCCATAGGAATGCGAAAAAATATAAAATTCAAATTTATTAAAGGAGACACCTATCCCGGAATTCCCTGGCGATATAGTTCAAATAGATATCTATCAGACCGTAAGGAAGTTACTGCTTACATCCTTGGATAAATTCAGCAAGTATGCGCAAGTGCGTATTTTAAAGTCTTGAGGAACACAGGACACAAGAGAACCCTTAAGGGAGTTACTGATCTCGTTTGAAGTACCAAAACAGGTGGTCATAGATGGGGAAAAGTCTCTGAACTCCGCATCAATCACATTTATGGTGCAAGATCAGTTGAAAATACCAGTTTGCCGAACTCTTTCCCACAGAAGTAAAGTTAACCGGCAAGTGGAGCGATTCATTCAACGCTAACAGAGATTATGAGATGCCTTACGGCAGATGGCATCCCTAGATCCTTTGAGGAGGTGGTTGAAAGAGCGGTCAATGAGTATAACTACAGTGTACACTTGGCGACTGGTATGAAGCCAGTTGAGCTATACTTCGGAAGGATCGTATCTGCAGACCCGGAAATTCTTTAAAGAGCAAGGAGGTAGAACATAGAAATGTTGAAGGCTAGACAGGCCAAAGATTTAGATTTCCATACTAAGAATAGATTAGGACTTAAGAACTATGAAGTGGGACAACAAGTATGTGCAAAAAAAAACAATAAGCGAATTGGATCAAAACTTTCCGCTAGGTATAAGAAAGAAACTGTTAAAGAAAATAGGGACACAGTAATAGTTACAGAAACAGGTCGTGTTTTACATAAAAGTGACATTCGGAATTGATTTCCTTTCAGATTCGTGGCTCTTGTGGGAGCAGAAGTGCAGATAATAGATCATTCGAACTCGCAAATGATAGCTATAAAATCTGGGAAGGCATGGATCCAGAGTGGTACCCTGAAGTTGATCCACATCTTTCCAATGGAGCAATTTCGACCATTGGCACCGAACATTTCATCCCTTGTGAACGATCATATTCTAAGTAATAATCCTTTTCATCAGTTGTTGGTACAGGAGATTTCTGAGGTGGAGAAATACCTACAAAACTTTAAACATATTCGGCCAAAAAGGGCATTAAATTTTCTTGGGACAGCCTGGAAATGGTTTGCGGGTAGCCCCGACCATGATGACTTAGTCATGCAGAAGTACAAAATCAGCGACATCATTTCTAATAACAATCAACAGGTTATAATAAATCGGGAACATAATAACAAGATTAATAAATTAACAAATACCGCTAACGAATTGTTAAATATGATCACGAAAGATAATGTCTTCGAAAACACGCTAGCTTTGACAACACAATATAAGGTCTGATTACTTAAGGAAGAAATTTTAAATGTCATTCAAGTAATTCGTTTAGCCCAATCAAATACTGTTAAATCCAATATTGTTTCAAAATTCGAAATAGCAGCCATAATAAATTTCGTCAAGATAGCATACCGGAAATAAGCATCGAAGAAATCCTAGAATTATCAGAACCAAAAGTTATGGGAAATTCTTCCCATTGTTTTAGGGTATTGTAAAATCATTTTACAATACCCTACTAAAATTGCGTCCTGTCTGTCCGTCCGTCCGGCCGTGTGTCACACCACTTTTTTCGCAAACTACATAAGCTAGAAGCATAAGATTTTGTAAGTAGGTGCAAAGTGGCGCCCTCTTTAAAGTTTCACCCCGAAAAAATGTATAAGGTCTTTAATGGGGGTCTCCCCATATAAAATTATCGCATGTAGGCAATATGGGTATCAAACGAAAGGATTTAATGAGAACTTTCCAAAACAGGTCTTAAACCAACAAGTTTTGCTTTAAGGAGTGCAGGGGAAGGGGAAATGCACGAAAATTGTGTGTCCCCCCACTCGCGGTTGGACACCTTTGACTCGAAAAATCTGAAAAAAATCACAGAGGTGTGACTTTGGGAGTACAAGGGGAACAAATACCTCAGAAGCCGAAATTCGATCAACTATGTTAATAATAGTACATTTTTTAAATTTTACATTTTTGCCTATAAAATCAAGAAGGGACCCTTAAATTTCCCAAAACCTATAATTTAAGTTTTTTAAAAGCAATTGTATGTGTCTGTGTCAATCCACTCCTTTCCGTTCGATACTTGAACTGCCATCGGTATATAACCAATCGCATTTATCACTGCTCCATTACCGATGATTACAGGTTTTGGCGAAGTATTTGAGAATGATGTAAACAATGCACGGTCTCGACACATATGTTCAATAGCGCCAGAATCGACTAGCCACTTAGATTTTTGCAGTTGATGCGAAAGATTAGATACCACGAACGCGTTACTATTCGTTTTATTTTCACTTCTTAACATTTTTTGTTTTCGAAAACGACACTGAGCTTTAAAATGTCCCAACTTGCCACAATAGAAACTTATAACTGTTATAAATATTACTCACGTTCCCTTCACTGTTAGTTTTATTGTTACTTTTACTCTCGGTTTGATACTGTCCACTTTTACCACATTTGAAAACTTTTGATGGTCCTTTATTTTACACAAAGAATGCAGAAGGTGTTGCTTGCTGTGCTCCTTCCTTCTTCTCTTTTACTCGCATTTCTTCAATCAGTAGTCTTGCCACTAGATTATCAAACGTTTGTTTGTCATCAGGCACCGACTCCCAAGCCGAAATAAAATGTTTATAATCGTCTGGTAACGACATTAGCACTTGCGTGATTACAAATTTATCTGAGATTTCTTCACCCATTTGTTTCAATTGGTTTTGTAGTTCTTGTATCTTAGATAAGAAAACAGACATGTCGATACCTCTTTCGAACTTGTATTGGAAAAATCTCTATTGTATTATGTGCACACTGGTCTCAGTTTTCTGTTCATATATACTGTGGAAATTTCGCCACATCTCGGCAGAACTCGTACATGTAATAATATGTAACATTGCCTCTTTCGACATTCTTGTTACCAATAACGCCTGCGCTTTGGCATCTTCAGATTCCCATGCAGATATCGCACTGGCCACTTCAGGCTTCACTTGTTTTCCCTCCACAATGTTTAACCATCCATGGCCCCTCAACTGTACTCTTGTTTGGAATTTCCATATAATCCAATTTCTGGCCCCTTCTAACTTGATCACATTGACGTTATTGTTATTTCTCTCCATCATCGACGATGTTACACAATATACCTACAAAACTTTAAACATATTCGGCCAAAAAGGGCATTAAATTTTCTTGGGACAGCCTGGAAATGGTTTGCGGGTAGCCCCGACCATGATGACTTAGTCATGCAGAAGTACAAAATCAGCGACATCATTTCTAATAACAATCAACAGGTTATAATAAATCGGGAACATAATAACAAGATTAATAAATTAACAAATACCGCTAACGAATTGTTAAATATGATCACGAAAGATAATGTCTTCGAAAACACGCTAGCTTTGACAACACAATATAAGGTCTGATTACTTAAGGAAGAAATTTTAAATGTCATTCAAGTAATTCGTTTAGCCCAATCAAATACTGTTAAATCCAATATTGTTTCAAAATTCGAAATAGCAGCCATAATAAATTTCGTCAAGATAGCATACCGGAAATAAGCATCGAAGAAATCCTAGAATTATCAGAACCAAAAGTTATGGGAAATTCTTCCCATTGTTTTAGGGTATTGTAAAATCATTTTACAATACCCTACTAAAATTGCGTCCTGTCTGTCCGTCCGTCCGGCCGTGTGTCACACCACTTTTTTCGCAAACTACATAAGCTAGAAGCATAAGATTTTGTAAGTAGGTGCAAAGTGGCGCCCTCTTTAAAGTTTCACCCCGAAAAAATGTATAAGGTCTTTAATGGGGGTCTCCCCATATAAAATTATCGCATGTAGGCAATATGGGTATCAAACGAAAGGATTTAATGAGAACTTTCCAAAACAGGTCTTAAACCAACAAGTTTTGCTTTAAGGAGTGCAGGGGAAGGGGAAATGCACGAAAATTGTGTGTCCCCCCACTCGCGGTTGGACACCTTTGACTCGAAAAATCTGAAAAAAATCACAGAGGTGTGACTTTGGGAGTACAAGGGGAACAAATACCTCAGAAGCCGAAATTCGATCAACTATGTTAATAATAGTACATTTTTTAAATTTTACATTTTTGCCTATAAAATCAAGAAGGGACCCTTAAATTTCCCAAAACCTATAATTTAAGTTTTTTAAAAGCAATTGTATGTGTCTGTGTCAATCCACTCCTTTCCGTTCGATACTTGAACTGCCATCGGTATATAACCAATCGCATTTATCACTGCTCCATTACCGATGATTACAGGTTTTGGCGAAGTATTTGAGAATGATGTAAACAATGCACGGTCTCGACACATATGTTCAATAGCGCCAGAATCGACTAGCCACTTAGATTTTTGCAGTTGATGCGAAAGATTAGATACCACGAACGCGTTACTATTCGTTTTATTTTCACTTCTTAACATTTTTTGTTTTCGAAAACGACACTGAGCTTTAAAATGTCCCAACTTGCCACAATAGAAACTTATAACTGTTATAAATATTACTCACGTTCCCTTCACTGTTAGTTTTATTGTTACTTTTACTCTCGGTTTGATACTGTCCACTTTTACCACATTTGAAAACTTTTGATGGTCCTTTATTTTACACAAAGAATGCAGAAGGTGTTGCTTGCTGTGCTCCTTCCTTCTTCTCTTTTACTCGCATTTCTTCAATCAGTAGTCTTGCCACTAGATTATCAAACGTTTGTTTGTCATCAGGCACCGACTCCCAAGCCGAAATAAAATGTTTATAATCGTCTGGTAACGACATTAGCACTTGCGTGATTACAAATTTATCTGAGATTTCTTCACCCATTTGTTTCAATTGGTTTTGTAGTTCTTGTATCTTAGATAAGAAAACAGACATGTCGATACCTCTTTCGAACTTGTATTGGAAAAATCTCTATTGTATTATGTGCACACTGGTCTCAGTTTTCTGTTCATATATACTGTGGAAATTTCGCCACATCTCGGCAGAACTCGTACATGTAATAATATGTAACATTGCCTCTTTCGACATTCTTGTTACCAATAACGCCTGCGCTTTGGCATCTTCAGATTCCCATGCAGATATCGCACTGGCCACTTCAGGCTTCACTTGTTTTCCCTCCACAATGTTTAACCATCCATGGCCCCTCAACTGTACTCTTGTTTGGAATTTCCATATAATCCAATTTCTGGCCCCTTCTAACTTGATCACATTGACGTTATTGTTATTTCTCTCCATCATCGACGATGTTACACAGTGCCCGAGCCTGATCACGATGCCGCAAACTGTAGTGAATTAACCTCACTTTTTCCTTCTCGCCGATTTTGCTGCCGCCGTAAATAACATCAATCTACGTCAAGCTGTTATATGTGCCTGGGCCCATTGTAATGATTTTAAGTCTTCGTGTGAACGCGAAACCGACCTCTCATCGGTTCTAGACGTTAAGTCTGAGTAGTGCCAACGGATGGTACCAATCGGTCAACCAATCCGTGCACCGTAACCCATCCACGCGGTGGCTGCTTTTATTTAGATTTGATTATAATTTGGATCGAACTGAACATCATACCTTGGTGTCCGCATACCAACTTCCTGTGTCTGATATGCTGCTTACCTAAATCGGCTGCTTAGATTAAGTTCGCTGATTTTCGCAATGGTTGAGTTAATAGACGCCGCGCAACTCACAACACACACTCTACCACCATGTGGCTGTCCATTTTCCCCTTTTGACATCCCACGACAAAATTGACGTGGGATGTGCAACTGTCACAACCGACATGAGATGCCAAGCCACTTGGTGGCAAGGTGTGGTAGTGAGTCGCCAGCGGCGTCACAAGATTCATTACAGGGCAGTGTCCACGATGCCTACCAGGCATGGGTAGACTGAAGGAAACGCTGCTTGGCCCTATGATGTTTTTTTTTCTCTCAGCGTCGTAGGTCTTTGGCATGGTAGACTCCCAGCTCCTTTCCGGACATGTCCGCAATGAGGTAACGCGTGGGACTTAAAACTTGTAAGGCTCGACACTTCACGAACTTCTTGTCTAGCTTGGCAGTGTAGTGCCGACCTGCTTCACTTTGTCTAAAATTCCGTCGATAGATTTCGTCGCCTGCCTTGAAGCCAGAAGGATGGGATCGCAGATTGTACCGCTCCTCCCCCACCCGTCTACTGTCTTTAATCCTCTCCCGGATTTGTTCTCGTAGAATTTTGAGTTTCTCGTGCGGCTCCATCACCACTATTGGGTCTTCCAACCCTTTCAACTGCCGCAATAGCCGGTACGAGTTTCCGTGGCAAATCATATGCTGGCCGAACACGGCAAAGTATGGGGAAATGCCGGTGGTGGAGTCGTAAGACAAAACGCAGGGCACAGGTGATGGCGGAAATCCTGCGGTCCCAATCCTTCTGATCCGGTTGGACGTAGGCCCGAATAGCGGCTATAAGGGTGCGGTTCAATCGCTCGGACGCATTGGCTTGCAGAGAATAAACGGCAGTCCACTGATGCGTAATGCCATACTTCTCCATTAATTCTCGAAATCTAGACGAGGTGAACTGAACTCCGTTGTCGGAGACCAGCTTCTCCGGTACTCCAAATATATGGAAAACGCGATTTTCCAGAAAACTGACTATGGGGCCGGTGTGCAGGTTTCGAAGAAGTTCCACAATCGGAAATTTGGACAAGTGGTCCAGGACCACGACAGCTCCCGTGTATCCCGAAGTCGAGCGAGGGTACGGACCGATGAGATCTATATACAAGCGCTGGAACACCCGCTCCGGTAGTTCGAATTTTCCCATCGGGGGCCGAAGAACAGAATTGGGCGCTTTAGTGCATTTGCACAGCTCACAAGCGGCTACGTACTTTTTCACTTGCTGCGCCATCTTAGGCCAAAAGAAGCAAGTCTTCAGTCCCCGAAGCGTACGACCATAACCGCCGTGTGCACTCAATGGGTGGTCATGAGCCCGCTTAATCAATTCGCATGTCAGTTCTTCGGGCACCCATAACTTCCACTGTTCCTCTTCTTGGATGGGGTCTCCAGAGGCGTGTCTCGTCCGCTTGTATATAAATCTCTCCGTCACCCGTAGTTCTGGCAGCTGTGGCAACTGGTTCTGAATCGTATTCATCAGCTAGGTATAACATGCTGACTTGAAGGCGGGATGGTCCAAGTCGATCCATAGGGGGCTGTCGTCCTCCTGGGCCAACTCGGCTCCTTCAGGGGCGAACATCCTTGATAGTGTGTCCGGTACCACGTGCTGACTTCCTTTGCGGTGTCTTATCGTGAAGTCAAACGCTTGTAATTTCAAGGCCCATCTCGCCAAGCGGCCGTGGAGATCAGTTTGGCTCATCAGCCATTTCAGTGACGCATGATCAGTGACGATTTCAAAAGGATGTCCTTCTACATATGCTCGAAAACGTTTCACTGCCAGCACAGCCGCTAGGCATTCCTGCTCCGAGACCGTGTAGTTCCGCTGGGCCTGGTTCAGCTTGTGGGACATGAAGGCTATAGGTCTCCCCTCGCCGTCTTGTGCAACCTGGACTGACTGCTCCCACCCCATGTTGACTCGCGTCACAATGGATTGAGAATGGTTTGTTAAAGTCCGGGCTGTGCAGTACGGCGGCTGTAGTCAGACTCTTCTTTAGCTCTTCAAAGGCTCGCAAGCTGGGCTCTTCCCAGACGAACTTACGTCCCTTACGCAGCATGTCGGTCAAAGGAGTGGTAATGGTGGCATAGTCACGTACGAAACGCTGGTAACATCCGCATAAGCCTAGGAATCGGCGTAATTGCTTGGTGGTCTTGTGTAATGGAAAAACGTCAATCGCTTGAGTCTTGTCCGGATCGGTCTTGATATTGCCATGCCCAATGATGTGCCCTAAATACTTCACCTCCGTCATCACGAATTGACTCTTCTGTATGTTGATGGTTAACCCTGCCCTCCGGATGTGTAGAGCCACCTCCTGAAGCAGGTCGATGTGTTCGTTAAAGGTCTCGGTTATAAGCAGCAGATCGTCCAAGTACACGAAAACTTGGTGCCGTAAATGAGGTGGTATCACATTATCCATAAGGCGCGTCATTGTTTGAGGGGCATTGCACAATCCGAATGGCATGGTCACGAATTGATACAGGGGCCGACCTGGGACTGTGAAGGCTGTTTTCTCCTTTGAGCCAGGGTCTAAAGGAATTTGCCAGAAGGCGTCCTTGAGGTCTAAGCTCGTGATGAAATGGGCTTTAGGCAACCGACTCAAAATGCCTTCAATCAACGGTAGAGGGTATGCGTCCTTGACAGTGACGGCGTTCAAGCGTCTGGCATCTAAGCATAGCCGGACCTTGTTCGGCTTGACAACTAAGGTGACTGGGGAAGCCCACGCGCTCTGCGATTCTTCGATCACGCCTAATGCTAGCATTCGATCAACTTCGGCATATAACAACTTTTCCTTCGCCGGAGATATGGCGAAATGTCTCTGTTTTATGGGTTTAGCATCCTCCACATCTATAGTGTGTAACACCAGTGCCGTCCGCCCGAGACCTTCCTTCTCATGCGATGGAAAAGCCGATATAGCCGAGTCAAGTCGCAGTTGCTGATTCACATCCAGTGTGTGTCGTAATATGTGAGTGGTTTGAGTTTGGTCAGGAACAGTGGTGACGGACTCCAGGGTCGTACCGGAAAACAGTGCCGGGGCCAAGTTAAATTTTCGAACGAAATCCACTCCTAGATAAAGATTCTGGGTTAATTGAGGTATGATGTAAAATTCCAGAGGTTTAGTTACTAATTTAAAGGTGACATCCGTCGTAATTTTTCCGACTACAGAGTGTCGAGTTCCATCCGCCGTGCTTAACCAGGTGGTAAAATGGTGGGTTTGGTCCGCGTGCATTGCCAGTACCTCCCCTGCAAAATCGGCTGATATGCAATTCACACTGGCTCCCGTATCGACTAAACCTGACAAACGTTTTTGCAGGAGGTGTACTGACGCATATGGTCGAACGTCATCCCTCAATAATTCGTCTAAGTGTATGTCCTTCAGCACCTTCCTCGACTGCCTGACCCTTCTCCAGTAGCTCGGCATCCAACGCGTGGCTCGCTTTCTTCGCGGTGGGACAGTTGTAGCCAACTCCTCATAGAAGATGCGCTGTCGAGTAGCCAAATAATTCCGCAGTCTGACGTGGAAGGGTTTGACATGCCAAGGAACTTTCGCCTCGCTATCATTTGCCTGCGCGTCTGCCTCGACAAAGGATGGCGTCGGTTGTGGAACTTCGGGAGGACTGTGTTTGGCGGTGCGAGTCAGCAGAATTGGAGTCATGTCTGGGGCTTGGTCATAGCTAGTGATGGGGTCAGCCTTGGTTCGTCCGGGTTTTAGGAGTGCCGACGGGTGGTTGCGGCACTCGCTGGCAAGTTTTTTCGCAGTTTGCAATTTGCGCAATCAGGTGCGTACGTGTCGGCCTTCCCGCATCGGTAACAGAAGAGCGTCGGTTCCGCTGGACATGCATAGAACCGATGCCCCGTTTGTCGGCAGTTCCAACAGACCGTCGGGCTAGTAATTGCTTCAAGGGAGGGTCATGCTGGGTCCTCAAGCTCCTGAGGTGCTCCGCTCCTCGGTACTGGTACTGGGTCAGCAAGTAGGTGGTCCGCTGCCATCAACTCCGCGGTGTTATGATTTCGGGGATTTGGTCCCGTTATGCGAGGTTGTGGCCGAAAGGTACCTCGCCGCTCATCAAGTTGTTCTTGCCTACGGGCATGGAGGCGCAATCCCTGTATGGTGTTGATGGGAAAATGCAGAAGGCTGTTCTGAAGATCCCAACGCATATTCTCTCTGATAATTTCTACCAGTTCGTCCTCGAGCATGGTTGTTCGCAACCGAGTGCTCAATCTCACTATACTTGTGTAATACTGGTCGAACGGTTCGTGAGCGCCTTGTTTCCGTTTCTTTATCTGTTCCCTTAGTTCTCTCTCAGTGAAGCCATCATCAAATCGATTGCGGAAGGCTACACTGAAAGAGTTCCAAGTGGGACGTGGCGTCGACTCCTTAAAACTCCAGTACCAGTCGGGAGCATCTCCGCTGAACAAAAGATGTGCATGCCGGAGGAAGGCCGAGAAATCACCTCCCAGGGCGCTGGATACTAACGCCTGAATCCGGAAAAGGAACCGGTCCGCTGATATCATATCGTTGAAACCCGTGAAGTTCAGGGGCCAACTCTCCATGATACGAGGTGTCGGGTCTCGGAAAGGTGTCCATGCGTTCCCGGGGGGAATCGCATCCTCGATTGACTTGTTGTAAGGGACAGCCTCGGGGACTGGAGGTACCAACGGAGGTGCGGTGCTGTGTCGTGGTCTATACTCGGGCGCTCTGGGAGCCATTCCCGAGTTTCTTGGAGGTAGGGCCCATTGATCAGATGGTCGAGAGTGGGGCATAGCCACACGTGGATTGGGCTCCCAGCCAAGCGGAGTTCTCACGCGGCCGGGTGGTTGGCTCATGGGGGGATTCTGGAGCCTTCCCTCCAAGTTGCCAATCCCCTCCGACATATCTCGCATTAACGCCACGAGGGTGTCAGTGGAGTGGGTGGAAGGCGCGGGTGTAACCTCGGCCGCGACAACTGCAGCAGGAACTTCACCGCCCACGGCTCCTTGCAAGTCCATCAGTGATTGGGGTGGTTCGGCATCTGGGACTCCTTTCGCCACTGCTCCACGCGTGGGGACAGGCGTTCCGAGGGGGACGTCTACGGCGGTCCGCTCTATGGGTCGCCGGCATAGTGGGCAAAGTTCGGACGTGAGGAGGAGCTGTTGGACACAGGCACGATGGAAAAGATGTCCGCACTCCAATCGCACGCTGTGTACGCCCTCCACTACGTCTACAAAGCAGATCCCACAGTTAGCTGGTTGGACCGTTTTGGATCTGGTCCAACGCTTGTCTGGGGTCCGCTTTGTCGCCATGTTGAGGGTTTTTGCTGTGTGTGTTTGGTTCTATGTGTAATTAAAATGGAGAAAAAAAAAATGTAAACTACGCCTACTCTAATATATGTCAACTATATGTATATCTATTCATGCTTAAGACTAATTCAGTGGCCGATAGTGGCGAGCTATTTGTGTAAAATGGAAAAAAAAAAATTTATTTACTACACTCTTTCCTTTCCAGCAGTCGACTTCTCCAAAGGGAAATGAGAGTGCGTGGTAGTCTGCCGAAGAAAGGGTGCTTTCGGTCGATTTACAAAATTTATCCCCATACCCACATACATCACAAAAACCGTCTCTAAACTACGTTGAATGACTCGACGAGACAAGTGGTAGAGCTACCGTAACGGTTTTGTACGCGGTCAAAATTCCCGACGCGTGGAAGCATTCCGGGCTCCGCAACTCCAGCATACGCCACCGAACGTTGAACCGATACCACTCGTCTATCACGCATACGAAATAAGTAGAATCCTTCCGCGACATAAAGGCAAGGTAGCCTTCTATTTTCTTGAGAGTCCAGGCCGACAGGAGAAACCCCATCTGGCTGACAGTTCCATCAAGAAAATAGAAGGTCCTTACAGGGGTTAACCTGGGACAACACATCGGAAGGATTCTGTCGCGAGAAAAAAAAAAAAATCAAACAAAGGAGAGCGGAAGCTACAACTCACGTGAAGCGACTGCTAGTGTGTATCACACAACTCCACTGCTCCTGTTTTTGAGGCTCGAGTACCAGAGTACCTTACATCCTCCGTAAAGGACCAACTCGTCAGAAGACGCGAATCGTTTATCCCCTTAGGATGTTTTGGGCCCCACGTTGGGCGCGATTTGTAATGATTTTAAGTCTTCGTGTGAACGCGGAACCGACCTCTCATCAGTTCTAGACGTTAAGTCTGAGTAGTGCCAACGGATGGTACCAATCGGTCAACCAATCCGTGCACCGTAACCCATCCACGCGGTGGCTGCTTTTATTTAGATTTGATTATAATTTGGATCGAACTGAACATCATACCTTGGTGTCCGCGAACCAACTTCCTGCGTCTAGTATGCTGCTTACCTAAATCGGCTGCTTGGATTAAGTTCGCCGATTTTCGCAATGGTTGAGTTAATAGACGCCGCGCGACTCACAACACACACTCTACCACCATGTGGCTGTCCATTTTCCCCTTTTGACATCCCACGACAAAATTGACGTGGGATGTGCAACTGTCACAACCGACATGAGATGCCAAGCCACTTGGCGGCAAGGTGTGTTAGTGAGTCGCTAGCGGCGTCACAAGATTCATTACACCTTAACCTGATGTTTGAAATAAAAAGAAAGCACTTTTGTGATGAACACACTAGTCTTTTATTTGATTCACTGATACAACGTGTTGATTTTTAGAAGAGTAGAACGGAAGTGATACAAAGAAAATCTTATACCAACATAGACATTGGAACAACATGTGATATTTGTATTGTTGCCAACTTAAATATTTTCAAATAAACATTGCCATATTAATAACAAAAACACCCATGAAGGATCTTAACTGATTCTGTTCCCAAACTCTCCAATTACAATAAACAATCAAAGATACGCTGCCAATGAATTACAGACCGTGGAAATCTTACCACCGCTGCTCAACACGTACATCGGCGACAATGCACTCGAGGATATCCTCTCCTTGGAGTTGATGAGGGAGTTGACCATAAAT
Source organism: Odontomyia ornata (assembly GCA_963969285.1). Lineage (NCBI taxonomy): Eukaryota > Metazoa > Arthropoda > Insecta > Diptera > Stratiomyidae > Odontomyia > Odontomyia ornata. The sequence continues at coordinate 374,689,653 of OZ017739.1, read as the reverse complement.
AACACCAAGCGAATCGAGACGTTAAGGATCGAAAAAGCTACTTACCAGACCGCCAATTATGGGATATTGGTGTTATTGATATGCATAATTGCCGCTTTCAAGATTCCAAGGCTCTGTAAATGGACTACGACAAGCAGGGTAGCCGATTCCATACTTGCAAGCTTACCTGCCATCCCGACCAGTAATTCCGGGTCGGTACTGAATTTTCAGGACCATCCTACTTTGCGAAGCAACAACGTGCCCTTTTTCTAACGTTCGAGGACGAACGTGCTCAAGGGGGGAAGAGTTAAGGTAACAACCTACGAATCTAAAAATGTAACGCGATCCAGCTACATGCCAGTCAACAAACATCTCACCTGGCGATGAGACAAGAAATCGTGATGACACCATGTCTAGACACTTGTCTCATATTCGATCATCAGGAATGTGCTGATTCTATGTCAACGTACCAGTGGCAGTTTCTAACATGAGTTAGAACTAAGAATCTAGAATTAGTTATTACTGAACCTCTGTTATTAACGGTCGAAAAATGAAATTTATTTTTTTATGAAAAAATCATGAAGACAATTAATTTATATCACCTGCAAACTATTTTTCTTTTTCAATGCATCCGTCACTTTTGGTAAAAACCTTTTTGACTTGTCTTTCTCAGATAATAATAGCCAATTTTTTAAACACGTTTCTCTTTGTACATATAATTTCTTGAATACCTCAAAGGAAACAAAATATCTCATATGAAACCTTCTACTAACAGTTACTTTGATAATAAGAATAAAGATATGTACTATATACTTTAAAGGACATTTTAAATCCATTTAAAGATTGACTTTAATTTCGAACGAATATTACTATGTCCTATTTACCCACCAGCAAGTCATGAAACGATTAACTTGACAAGTATTTCTCAATAAAACACACATGGAACTTTCTTTCTTCCAATCGAACGACATGAGTTAGCTCATGTTGAACAACAAGTTTTCATTCCACCCTCCTAGAACTGGACTGTGTCTCAGTCTTAATTGAAAAATTGTTCAATTGTTTTATTGATAAATTTCGGGTAGTGATTCAGATCAAAGGGTGTGTGGTTATTGTGTGTATTGACACCGCTAACTACTTTTGACCTCCACATGTTTGGTAGATTTGTTCAACTTCTTCAACTCTGCACGTTTTCTGGATGCAGTCAAGCGGTAAACGCTTTAAGTGGGTGCTTTGTTGTCCGACTGGCCAATTACAAACCCATAAATCACTTAAAATTACTTTTTCCACGGAGCATTGCGTTCAAGGCATGCAAGTTGTGGAAAATGTCGTCGGGATAATGAAGGCATTGTGCGCTTCAATGGAGGTATAAAGGCATCCGGGAATCATTTGCTTCCCGGACATATTAGCGATAATTGAAATTTAGTGAATCTCTTGGTCCCGTGTGACTGAAACTAAGAATCCAGTTATGCAGCTCAAGGGATGGCAATGCAAATTCGAATCGCTGCAGCACAAGCAATAAAGGTATCTTGGCGAAGGATGTCTACTTCAAAGATAATTTCCTCCTGAGTTCAAACTAACTAGCCTAATTAAATTATTGCATAACACGGTGGAAATCGTAGCAGAACAGTAGCGAAATTTTATCGGAAATCCGACCAAACATGCTACATGTCACTGACCTCAGATATCAGCATGTTGGTCCATCTACCGCTACATGCTAGTCTCCTCGCTGAGGGAGCAGATAAAGATTTCACAATATATTCCGGCATTAGTCACTTTACAGTTGAATAGCTGCCCTTGAAGACCCTCAGCCAATGGCTTACAAATGAAGATGAATGAGTAAATTATTTTAAATTGGCTCAAGTATGGCTGGAGAGTCGCAAACCTGATACTGTAAGTGATTCTGCTTAGGCCTCACTTCGCCTAAGTAAACTAACGCGAACTTAGCGTCGCCTCATCCACATCCCCGGGAGCGAGGCATGCATTCATAACACGACGGCCAAACTGGCTTTCCCAACGGTCCCAGCATGAGGAAGATCTTAGATTAGTCAACTGTACTCAGGCCAGGCTAGCGCTCGTCTTAGCATACTAGATGAGATGCTAACTACTCTGGTCAGCCATACAGTCTGTGTGTGCTTAGATTTATTCCAGCCTGACGATGTTTTTATTTCGGACGCGGTATCTTGTATCTTCCAGATACAGCCGCGCAGAGGAGTATCTTCTGCAGCAGCTACTCTGCGCGGACGGGAACCAGTTCGTGGAGACCAGCCTGGACAACAGTCGGGTCGTTTGCAAAGATTAATATGTGTAACGCCTTTATGTAAATTAGTGTGGAGTTAGATTAAAGATTCCACCGAGCGCCAGGCTAGAGAATCCATTTATGTGAACACTTGATTTTAATGCAAGGCATGAAGTTGGATACTGCTATTTTAGGCTTTGTACTTTAATTGCACATTTTATGGACTGTTACGAAGCGAAGAATGCGTGGAGGCTTGCGGCTAAGGTATCCTGCGCGAAAACAAGTGAGGCTTTAATTGCAACACATCAAACGTTCCCAGATAATTGATTGAGTATTTCCTATTGTGTAATTAGACGCAATTAACGCGGATTTTTCGTTTTATTTGAAGCAATAAAATCCGTTTCTTGTTAGAGCATTTTTATCGGCGGAGATATGCATAAAAATTGATTTATGCATCATAAAAATTGAATTTGAGTCATCAATTTATTTTCAATCGGTTATCTTGAGCCTGACCGAGGCATGTAAATCAGTTTTAAGTTTTATGTTCTATCCTTTGAAAATAACTTTAAAGCTATTGTATGAAGTTGTAGTTTTAAGGAAATTTGTTATAAATGGGCACCTCTAACTATCGGAACATTGGTTGTTAAGGTTGGGTTTCTATGTTAGCTTCAACCTTTAGTACGTTTAGTAGGCAAAAACTTTGTTTTTTTGAAATGCTTTCCAAATCACCTATTCGCAATATCTTCGATATTTTTTATCTTTCAAATTTTTACTTACATATTTTAGATACTTTGTTACTTTATTTCTGTGTGTTCTTTTTGTTACAGATGCAGAAAATCTTGCCATGGAGGCTCTTGCTTCACGGCAAGCCAAAACAGATAAAGCCATTGAGCGCTGGCCGACAATTTTTTACAAGGATTCCAAACCCAGGCAAAATAAGCGCTACTACGAAGATCAGCTAAGCAAGTTGGAGGCTGATTGGGCAGTTTTCCTTGAAAGGGACACAGAGATTCAAATGTTCCGAGCTGCAAACAAGGAACATGCGTACTTCGAAGAAGACTATCCACATAACTTAGGGAGGTGTACAAAAAACTCAAAGGTGAGTTACAAGATGGCTTAAGGAAACTGGAAAAGGCATCACCAGTTTCTACATTGAAAATATTGATCATAAAGAAGCTTTCATTAATTACCTCGATAAATCAGGCGAATAATCTGGTTAACGACCTACTGCTGCAACAATCTGGGCGTTCAACTTCCTTTTGTCACCAGCATTTGACTAGTCTAGCAATTTACTGGCAAAGCATTTCGGACACTTATCATGAACTTGTATCTGAGCCTGCTGAGTACGATACCAACCAGACAGCAACATTGAAAGAGAAATGCTAAGCTACCGTGGCAAGGCTTTTGGCAATTATGGATGCAAATTAAGGGATTGCAATCCGGAAAACCGTATCCGATAATTCGCCGGATCAGGCAATATTAGACGCCTACCGGATCCAATGCAAATATACCGAATCCGGGCACCGGATCCGGTAAAATATACATGACTTAAATATTTACGAAAAATGTTCGCTCAATGCTGCTTATTCGTGCAAATCACCTATCCGCCATCCCACACCACGCCTATGCTACAACGTTTGATCTCAGATCAGTTATTATTCGTCACACTCGAATAAAAATCTGAGTTTTTTTTATTGATCAATTGATATAGAAGTTGTTATTATGTTGCAATTAAGAGGAGAAAGCGAAAGATTAATATAAATAGTTTTATTTAGAAATTAATTGAGTACATGGCGAGAAAAAATAATAACAAGTTGGGTAAACAGACCTACGCTCATTTCAGAAGGGTTTTGTACTCAACTTCTCAGAAATGCAGTCACCAGCAATGAATGACGTCAAGAAATATGTCAAAGAGAAGTGCACCTTCAAACGATAATCCATTGTTTTTCTACTTTCAACGGTCGCCATTTTGTTGCAAACCCACAAAATTCACTCAAATCATGTAAGTTCCAAAAATATTAATTTTATTGACCTTTTTGGTAAATTTCAAGAAGATCAAGTCAAAACTGCAGTGACTGATTCGGTGGAAAGTCCATAAAATACCCAAATCATGTGTTATTGTTGTTGTAATTGGAGAAACTTCAAACGGCTATAACTTCCGTGTATATTATTCGATTTTCATCAAACTTACAAAGTTTAAGAACCCTTAGTAGGACTACGTAAATATCAGTTTAAGGATACCGATGCGATTTTATTGGAGGAAATGTGAAATTCGAGTATCATACTATTATTAACAAAGTTGAGCGAATTTCAACTTCTAAGGTATTTTTTCGTGTATTTCCCCTTCCTGCGCGTTCCTCGAAGCAAAAAGGATCAAATTAAGACCTGGTTTGAAAAGTTCTCATCATGACCTTTTATTTGATACCCATATTGGCTACCTTTTTTTTTCGGGGGCCACTCCCCTATATATGGAGACCCTCTTTAAATACCTTATAAAATTTTTTGTAGTTGAAGTTTGAAGAGGGCACCACTTTTCACCTGCATACAAAATTTGATGTTTCTAGCTAAAGTAGTTTGCGAGAAAAAGTGCTGTGACACACGGACGGACGAACAGACGGGCAGACAGGGTGCGAAACTAGTAGTGTTTTGTAAAATTATTGTACAAAACCTTAAAAATTAGCCTACTCCCTAAGCAGTGGGCGGACTAAGGCTGCCGGAGGCCCGGGGCGGAAAATCTATATGATGCCCCCCATCCTACAAAAGTTGATGTAGTTTTAAAGTACATTTCAGAAAAAGGAATAATTTTTGTTGTGATTGTTTTTATAATGAATATATATTATTTATATTTATAATGAATAAAAATATTTTTTAAGTGGACAATAGTGAAAATTAACGTGAAAACTGGTTCAAAAACAGCCAAAGCAATCAAAATGCCAGGAAACTTACATCTAAAAATTGATCGATAGACCATATCGGAGCTCAAGGAGGAGTTGAGCTATTGTCCAGGGTGTGCAGCTAGGAGGAGATCTAGACCAAGTCAGGAGCCCAGAATGGAAGGCCTCCAAACTGAGGGGTCGGGAAACATATAAGAGCCTACTTCGTGGGGCAGAGGTCGGCTAGGAGGATCAACGTCCAAAGCACCACCATCACCGTGTCAAGACTACATCGTGGAGAAGCGGACAAATGCCTTCCGGGTCAAGTTGACGGAGAACATTGCACCATAACAATCGACACTGATGCAACCCGATTGATTATCCGACCAGATCACGTTGGATTTGGGCAAACGGGTATTGAAATGGCAGAATGTTGAAGTATTGAGGGAGAGTCCAAGCGTCCAAATTCCCAAGTTGAATGTAGTAGTATGTACCGATACTGATGTACCGAATTCTGTATGGGCCAAGCTTGATGGTGATTCTGGAGACCAACGATCTTATCTGATATCGCCAACGAAGACGTCCACATTGCGCAGTTTGATTGTCGGACGATGCCTTGTAAGATCTATAAGGAACGGATACGTGCCGGTTAGAGTCCTTAACACCGCAGACTCAACCACGAGCATCAAAACGGGAGAAGTCATCGGCAGCTGCCAGCCTGTTTCCACCATCACCTCCTTGGAAGCTACTCACGACCATCATTGGAAAAGGAGGCAAGACGCAGACAAAGCCCGGGAATTCCACGTCTTCAATATTAAAGCAGGTCAAATTGCCAGTGCAGCTATTCAAGCGAGCCTCTGATCTAGTCACCAAGTACAGTGACATCTTCTCAACAAGCCCGGATGACCAAGGCCGAACGAGTATGGTAGCCCACGTCATAGAGACACAGGGAGCCAAGCCAATTTGACAAGCACCGAGATGTCTCCCTATAGCCAAACAAGGAGAAGTTAGCGCACTGATCTCGGACATGGAAAAACAAGGCGTTATCGAAGGTTCAGTCCATGGGCCGCGCCAGTAGTTCTAGTAAAGAAAAAGGATGGTAGCACTCGTTTTTGTGTCGACTATAGGCAACTTAACGACGTCACTAAGCAAGATAGTTACCCGCTTCCACGCATCGATGACATCATGGACACTTTAGCCGACGCAAAATGATTTTCTACACTCGATCTTAAGAGTGGCTACTCGCAGGTAGAAATCGACAAGAAGGACGAGGAGAAGACCGCATTTTCAGTTGGGACCAGATTGTGGCAATTTGTGGTGATGCCATTTGGGCTTTGCAATGCTCCAGCCACTTTCGAACGCCTGATAGAATACGTGCTACGTGGTCTAACCTGGAAAACCTGCTTGGTGTACCTAGACGACATCATTGTTATCGGGAGAACGTTCGAAGAGTATGTGCGGAACTTAGAAGAGGTTTTCTCCCGACAAGTGCACCCTTTTCGCAGCTGAAGTAAAATGCCTGGGACAGGTCGTATTAGCAGAAGGGGTCAAAACAGACCCTGAGAAAATTGAGGCCGTGAAAAGCTGGCCAGCGCCAAACAACAAGCGCCAACTACGAAGTTTTCTGGGTCTGACAACATACTATCGAAGATTCATCAAAGACTTTGCCAAAAAAGCTAAGTGTCTCCATCAGCTAACCGAAAAAAAATCGCCCGTATGTCTGGAATGAACAATGCCAGGTAGCCTTTGAAACCTTGAAGGAGAAGCTGTGCGAATCACCCGTGTTGGCGTATCCGAAACTCGGAAAAATGTTTGTAGTTGACACTGATTCGAGCAACGGCGGCCGAACATGCATCAACGGGCCAAGCGCAGCTAAAATCATTTTCGGAAAGACTATTCGTCTGCCAGCTGATATAAAGTTCGGAACACCCCCTGACAAACCCCAAACGATCTCGAAGTACGCAAGTGAGCTAAGACAACGGTTGAACCACATACATCGGACGGTGCGAAAACACTTGGAATCAGCTACTGATCGCATGAAGACCAGGTATGATCTAAAGGCAAATTCTACTGGCTTCCAGCAAGATGACTTGGTGTGACTGTATAATCGACATCGGCGAAAGGGTAGGTCTCCAAAGTTGCAAAGTTGGTTGGGACTTGTTTTAACTCCCAACCAATAAAAAAAGTCCCAACCAATAAAATGTTTTTGGTAGGGACTTTTTTTTATTGAAGTGCCTTTTTTTGTTGTGTACGTTTAGGTTCAAATAATTTAAACTTAAACTTGGACTTAAAACAAGTCCCAACCAATAAAAAAAGTCCCAACCAATAAAATGTTTTTGGGACTTTTTTTATTGGTTGGGACTTGTTTTTAATCCCAGCCAATAATAAAAGTTCCAACCAATAAAATGTTTTTTGTTGGGACCTTTTTCTTTGGTTGGGACTTTTTTTGAGGCCCAACCTATAAAAAAAGCCCCAACCAATAAAATGTTTTTGGTTGAGACTTTTTTTATTGGTTGGGACTTGTTTTAAGTCCCAGCCAATAAAATGTTTTTGGTTGGGACTTTTTTTATTGGTTGGGACTTGTTTTAAGTCCTAATCAATAAAATGTTTTTGGTTGGGACTTTATTTTTAGTTGGGACTTGTTTTAAGTCCCAACCAATAAAAAAAGTCCCAACCAATAAAATTTTTTTGGTTGGGACCTTTTTTCTGGTTGGGACTTGTTTTAAGTCCCAACCAGTAAAATGTTTTTGGTTGGGACTTTTTTTTAGTTGGGACTTGTTTTAAGTCCCAACCAATAAAATGTTTTTGGTTGGGACTTTTCTTTTAAGTTGGGACTTGTTTTAAGCCCCAACCACTAAAAAAAGTCCCAACCAATAAAATGTTTTTGGTTGGGACTTTTTTTGTTGGTTGGGACTTGTTTTAAGTCCCAACCAAGATAAAACTGCCAACCAATAAAATGTTTTTGGTTGGGACCTTTTTTTTTGATTGGGACTTGTTTAAGCCCACTAAAAAAAGTCCCAACCAATAAAATGTTTTTGGTTGGGACTTATTATATAGGAAACGAACAGAAGCAAACTGAGGAGGCTATAGCTGAGAGCGTTCTCTGTTCACCCTTAGGTTTCTTCTCAAAGAAACTCAATCAATTGTTGGCGGCTTGACAAGCAGTAAAATATTTTAGATTTTACATTGAAGGTCGTTCTTTCACGCTGTTCACAGATCACAAGCCATTAATTTATTCATTTCAGCAAAACCCAGCTAAAGCTTCTCCAAAGCAACAACGTCAACTAACATTTATTAGTGAGTTTACTACAGACTTTCGACATATTTCTGGCAAAGAGAATGTAGTTGCTGATTCTCTTTCTAGGATTTCTCAAATAGAAATTTCTAGTACAATAGATTTCAAAGCTATTTCAGAAGCACAAATAATAGATGAATGTTTGACAAACTTGAGAACAAATTCGAAATTTAAGTTTAGTCAAATCAATTTGCCAAATTCAGATATTGAAGTTTTTTGTGAAATTTCTAATAAAACTATCAGGCCTTACATTCCAGAAAAATTTCGTGAACAAGTTTTCAAAACTGTTCACAATTTAGCACATCCTAGAATACGAACTACTCGTCGCATTATTGCAAGCAAATATTTTTGGCCTTCATTAAATAAGGATGTTGCAAACTGGACTCGAAGTTGTTTAGATTGTCAACATTGAAAATTTCAAGGCATAATAAAAGTGAAATTAAGACTTTTCCATTGGTATCTAAACGCTTCAAAGCAATTCATATGGATATTATCGGACCACTTCCTTATTCAGAAGGTTTCACGTATTGCTTGACAATTATTGACCGATTTTCAAGATGGCCAGAAGCCATTTCCATGACAACTATAACAGCTCAATCTTGTGCGGAAGCTTTATGCAGTGTTTGGATTGCACGTTTTGGAGTTCCTGAAACCATAGTTACTGATCAAGGTAAACAATTTGAATCACAACTATTTGGTGAACTAGCAAGGACTCTAGGTTTTTAAGCGCAACCGTACTACAGCTTATCATCCTCAAGCTAACGGTATGATCGAAAGATGGCATCGTACGCTTAAAGCGGCTATTATAACACATAATAATCCTTCATGGACCAAGAGCTTACCTTTTGTGATGTTAGGTTTGAGAACAGCAATCAAAGAAGATCTTAATACTTCTCCAGCAGAGCTACTTTATGGAGAAAATATCAAAATTCCGGGTGATTTTTCAATTCCATCATTTGATAACCAAATACAAAACGATTTTGTTAAAGATCTGAAAGTTGCTATGTCGGTTCTCAAACCTATTCCGGCTGCAAATCATGGTAATAATAACACAAAAATTATTAAAAGTTTAGATACGTGCACCGAAGTTCTAGTCAGGGCAGATTCGGTTCGTCCATCGCTTAAACCACCATACCAAGGCCCGTTTAAGATACTGCAAAATATTTCACTATTGAGATTAATAATAAAGCTGTAATATTTCGGTAGATCGATTTAAACCTTGTTTTTCTGCAATTAAGAAAAAAGTAATAAAAAATAATGGAAATATAGAGACCAAAAAAGTATCGTTTGACATCAGTAAAAATAAAACAAGATTCATAACAAGATATTTATGAATGGCAAACGTTCCAATAAGTCTCAATGAATAATTTTACATTAAAATTTAACAAATTAACCAGGAACAGTTAACTAACCTCACATAAGTAGTTTTCCTTTTATCGCGAAATATAAATATTTCACTAGGAGGGAAGTTCTGCGGCGGTTATATTATATTTTATTCAAAATAACTCAAAAATATTCATTCCATTCATAAAATATACTTTACATAAAAATACTTTACTTTTGACACATTAAACAAATAATGTAAATCTAGTTACTCATATTGTTTTTGGAATTGTATATATATATATATATATACCTATATATATATATATATATATATATATATATATATATATATATATATATATATATATATAGTGTAAATTAATGAAGTAAGTTCAGTAAGTCCAGTTCATTCAATGAATTCAGTCCGTTGTTGTATTGAGAAAGTCAATTAAAAAATATAATTTAGTTTTTCAGTTCGTTCTTAATTATTGTATTGTTTGAATTTATAATAAAATATTATTCAAAACATAGTTAAATATCTTTCTAATTGTAGAAAGAGAAGTTTATTCTTATAAACAGAAACAACTATCTAACTAGAACGAACAACTACTCCAAATGCAAATTTCGCCTGGAAGGCTTGTTACATATACGTTGGTATTGTATGCAAATCATCCAATATTGGCTCAATCGATTCCGCGAGACCAACGGGAAACAATGGCTTCTGTCGATGCAGAAAAAGAGCTCAATGCAAAATCACTTGGACTTATCTGGTACCCAGAACGGGTTGTTTACTTAATTCGGGTAAACCTATCGCATCAAACAGAGGTCGCAAAACGTTCCATTCTTCGAGATATTGCTTTTAAGGATTAACTTAAACAATCCTTTCGTAGTGTTGGGGAAATTTTTCTTGGAAGAGTTGTGGCAGAGGAAAATAGATTGGGACAAAAAGCTTACACATGACCTCCAATCAAAATGGCTTAAATTTAGACAACAGTACTTCAGTCTGACCACTATCTCACGGTTTGCACTGCCAAGCCACACGGTATCGGAACTACGCCTGCATGGATTTTCAGATGCAACTGACAACGCATATAGGACAATTATCTACATACATACATTCGAAGCAGTCCAATAACCGTGTATGTGACCTTTTATGTACAAAGTCAAGCGTAGCAACGTTGAAGAAGTTAAGTATACCTCGGCTTGAATTATACGCAGCTCAGTCATTGGTCACATTCATGGAGCAGGTAAAAAAATCTATGTTTATTCACAATGAACAAATGTCTTATTGGGCAGATGCAAAAAGGGTGTCTTACATTCAAACGCACGAAGTTCAGAATGGAAATATTTTCCATCGGAAGTTAATCCAGCAAACATCCTATCAAGAGGTGCTGCACCAGATGAACTATTTACTTCCAGAATATGGTCCAATGGACCTGAGTTTCTTTTCGCCCCAAAATTTGAGTCGCCGAAACCTCAAAACAATAAATACAAGATAAAACAGAAGTGCAAAAATCTAAAGCAGCTTTATCGTTCAAAAATGTCCATCAATTTTGGAAGAAATAAACCATAGAAATTCATTTAAGCTATTAATCCACACCATGGCTTATGTGCACAGATTCGTGATAAAACTTCAAAAGGCGTTATCGGAGTGAAGAGTGTGTACTCTTATATAGTCAAAATTCTCCATCTAGCATACTCCAAGCAGTTCAAGCTTCTTCCTTCAGTGAAGGACTAAAATCGCTGAAGAAGAGCCAGATTTTACCACAGCGAAATGCCTTAAGTTATTTGAAACTCTACCTTGATTAAGATGGTCTTATTCGAGCCGGTGGAAGATAGATGATCATCATTACCTACGGCGCGACAGTCCACGCCGGGCCTTGGCCTCCAGGATCAATCTCCTCAAATCATCACGGTTCCACGATCTTGTCCGCCAGTTGTTTACTCCCAACAAGGATCTGCTGTCAGCTTTCCATAGAGCCCTCGGTATTCCCGCTAGACGTCTATCTTGTGCTCTACCCGTTAATGTTCTTTTGGATAGCCGCTTTTCTTTCATTCTTTCTACAAGGCCCGCCCATCGCAATTTTCGTAGCTTTACGCAAGAGGAAACAGGTGTATCGTCAAAAATTCCCTACATCTTACCGTTGTAACGTACTCTTTTCTTTGTTTTTTGTATCACTAGTCCGTAGATTTTCCGGATCACTTTGCGTTCAAATACGTCAACTGCTTTTTCGGGTTCGCTCGTTAGGGTCCATGTTTCACTTCTATATAACAGCACAGGTTTAACTAGTGTTTTGTAAATGCGGAGCTTATTTTGCCTGCGCATAACTTTAGTGTAAGGTCTAAAGTTATGCGCAGGCAAAATAAGCTCCGCATTTACAAAACACTAGTTAAACCTGTACTGTTATATAGAAGTGAAACATGGACCCTAACGAGCGAACCCGAAAAAGCAGTTGACGTTTCAGTCATGAATTTAGTTTAAGTTTCATTAACTCGTACGCCAATTTGGGTTGCTTCAGATTCCAGGCTTAGAAATGCTCTTTCGGCATCTAAGATTGAACGTGCCATAATATTGACGTCATCATGCTACAAATTGGGTAGACCAGAGGTTTCAGCTGATTTCCTGATGAAATGTTCCAGCATTGGAGCATGCCCATCCCCTGTTTTGAGCCTCAACTGTCCATTAAATCACCGTTTAGCTTGACCTGGGACTCCGTGTTTATCATCCTGAACTTACCGATCGGACTAGTTTTATTGCGACGAGTTGGTGCACATCGACGTTACATTCGCAGCAGTTTTCGAGCACCTACTTCACTGAGAATATCTTGTTATATTGTAGACCGTTCACATTGAAAACCTCCCTGATACTCTCCTATGATACTTTCATAGTACGTCTTTAATTTTCTTTCTATGATTTTGGAGAACATTTTAGAAGATACACGAGTACACAGTAGAGTGATGCCTCTTTAATTTTCACACCTTAACTTGTTCCCCTTTCTGTTTACAGGAAATATAATAGTTTTTTTCCCCAGGTACTTCACCGCTAGCTTTGATTCGATTTTTATGTCTCTTTTTTGCCAAGGTGACCACTTCGGTTTTCTCCAGTGCTAAACTGAACCCGCGAGCCAGTCTTCCAGCCTCTCACTCAGCACATTAGCATACCTAGCCTAAGCTGCACTTTTTCAACGGTGCGTCCAGCGACCAGGGCCGCAACATCATCCGTATAGCCGATCAAGCGCGACTCATCTGGCCTCTCCGGACTAAGGATAGATGCCTGCGCAACACCCAATGTAACTTCCATCCTTCGTTGGCCCTGTGTCGTATTGTAGAGCAAGCTTCGGTCCTTCAGGTAGTCCCTTAAAAGCCGCATTAGATATTCTGGATCGTGAAAGGGGCTTTCCAACGTAGCCAGAATATCCACCCATCTAGCGAAATTGAAGGCGTTCCTGACGTCGAGTGTCACCAACAGGACGATCCGTCGCTTGGTGCGACTATATGGCTGTGCCTTTTGGACCGCGCTCACCACCTCTGTTATCGCATCAATGGTGGAGCGTCCTGCTCTAAAGCCGTACTGCCGAGGCGTTAGGTCCCAAGCAGCACGAATCAGGTCAGTGATTCTTCCCTTGATTAGTTTCTCTAGAACTTTCCAAGCAGTATCTAGCATGCATAACGGGCGGTATGTAGAAGGCGATCTGGGATTCACCTTCCCGTTGCTGATCAGCACGAGCCTCGTTACCTTCCATAGTTGCGGGAAAGACCCGTCCCGTGTGCTGAGCAAAAAGTCAGAAAAATGGTGAAAGACAAACTGCAACACTTCAGCTGGAACACCATCTAGACCTGGAGCCTTCGTTGCTTTCAATGTTAGGACTGCCTCTTCCAGTTCTCGACTGCTATTTCACCTTGGACAGCGCCAATACGCACGGGATGGGCGGGGAAGAGTGCCCGCTCTATTTCGTCCATTTTTTCCGCATCATGTATACAAGGTTTCCGTAGGGCACCAAGCTTCCGCATAACTAGCTTGTAGCCAAGACCCCATGGATCCTTATTCCCATTGTCCACTAGATGTTGCCAGCAGCGAGCTTTGCTGTTGTTAATCAATTTGCGAAGGCATTTCCTGGCCAACTTATATGCTGCCACCCAGTTGCATGCCTCGTCATGGTTTCGTACCCGTTGGGCATCATATCAAAGCTTGTGACACTCCCTTCGCGTTTCAGTCGACCGGCTTGTTGTGCCGGGATTTTCAACGGGGCATAGATGCGTTGCAAGCAGTCGCAATGATGATCATAGTTGAGTTCACCACGTCTTGAGTTGCCAGTTTTTCCGTCCCCTTATCTTAGAAATAAAATATATTAAAGACAAACCATTCATTATGTCATTGAGAAAATTTGAAATAACTAAAATTATAAATTTTTTAATCCATGATTTGCCGTTTGTACCCTCTTACTGGCAATTCCCTAATTTCACCTTTGTAGCTATTTGAAATCATTAATCAAGCCATACACTCTGGTCAACGTTCACTTCTTGGTTGCTACGTTAACACGGCACCAAAATGAAAATGTAAATGCAATCGCGAACATCCCATTAAAAATTAAAACAACCAAATAACCAATAATTATTGATAAGGCTTTCCGATAAACATTTCTTAATCGCACCAATAAAAAACTTGTTACAAAAGTGTTTTTAAACTTTTTAAGAATGCATTAACAATGTGTAGTTCATTCCTCTTCTGCTCCTCTCGCTACAGTTCCTTTTGGATGCTGTTTTTTCTGCATAAAGGTATCATCGTAATAAATTCCCAAGTTCCACCTGCTTACCATGTTAAAATGTGCAAAAGAAAAATGTCAATTATCGAAACTGGTCGGCCATTAAGTGCAATAAAACCTGTAAAGTGACCGATTCCGAATATAATCCTCTGCGTTCCATTCGACGAAGAGTTGGAAAGTTTGGCTAAAGTGCATTTCTGTAAAACGATGATGAATTGGTAAGGTGAAGAAGAAGGAGGAGGAGAAGGCTAATATGCGAGGAAAGGATTTCAAATGCAGTACCAAGTTAAGTAAGTCTGTATCAACCGCATGTTGCGGTTGGTGATGTGACAGGCAAATGAATTGAGTCCAGTCAAAAGTGCACCACCGAATTCATTATTAACGTAATAAAGGTGTAATTGGGATTCAAACAAAAAAGGTAAATAAATATAATTTGCAACAAACTTCTGATTGATGAACGCTACGAATGCAGGTGTAGATTTTGAAAGGATATGGGTTGCCAGCCATGCTTCAGACCAATGCAAAGGCAAAATGATTAATGCTAATGAAAGAGTGTTTATTAAGAAAATAGAAAAATTCCATACATCTCAAAAACAATAAAAGTCTACACCTACGGCTTGGTTGTGCTTTTAATTTTATGATTACATTCTATTTGTATATGGCTCTTAAAATTCCTGGTAATGAAGCCTTTTTGCAATGCCTTACTAGGAACATCAAGAAAAAGTAACGCTGAAATTTTGTTCATAATTTTATTAATCATTAATTTTTTCTCAGTTTTAGCGTTTATTTTGTTCATAATTTTTTCTTCACAAGCATAATAAGTTCAAACTCAAAATCTCAATATCACGTTCAACATAAGAGCTCTTAAATTTCTATTTTCCAGAAATTCGGCATAATTAAGCAATGAAAACTATTGTGAATTCCGGCCGTTTCGGCATTCTCCCATTCACAAATTCGAACTGCAAAGTTATCATCTCCAGCTTCTTTTGGGCACACGTATCTTTTTTCCTTTTTTAATAAAAATATTCAATTATTTACTTATTCCTTTATTTCCCGTATTCATTAATATTGTGTTTCCTACCTTACTTTTAAATATAAAACAAAATAAATACATAAATAATAATTTTATCTTTCCCACTAACAAAATTTCATTCTTTACATTCTACTAAAAAAATTTCCTTCTTTTCAAATGCTTGCTCAATTGAAGTTGAATATTTGATGAGTGGGAGAATGTCGGGCGCTGGTATAGATGCAGATGTTTTGGATTCTCAATCAGGGGAGCCTACTAAGTTTCGTCAAATATAATTGTTTCTGTATGTATGACGATGTTGCGAGCGAACAAATACAACATATGCGCATATATTTATGCTTCATCACTGAAGTAGTTGCGAGCGAGCAAACACTGCCTATATACTCGCGCTTCGCCAATGAAATTAGACGAGAAAGCATACAGGGTCTGAATAATAAGTGACTGGACTGACCTCAGGAAATTTTTTATTCGCAAAATATGTACAATGTTTCTTTAGAAATCTTCAAAGTAGTCCCGATTGGAGTCGATAACACGCTGATACCGGATTTTCCAATCCCCGAACGCTCCCTGGAAGTCGGCAACCTCGATGCTGTCTAGAGCCCTCGTCGTAGCACGTTGAACGTTTTCCAGAGTCCTGAGCCGCGTCCCCTTAAGGTGTCTCTTGATCTTAGGGCACAGAAAGAAGTCCGCTGGTGCCATATCCGGGCTGTAAAAACTCTGGTGCGGTTTGCAGTCGATCAAGGATTTCTGATGCGACAGCAACACGACGCTCGTTTTGCTCATCAGTCAGGTGTTTGAGTACCAGCTTCGCGCAGATCTTCCTCATGCCCAGATCGTGCTTAATAATGTTGTGAATGGTCATCTTATCAATTCCAACCTCATCTGCGATAGCCCGCTCAGACGACGATCACTGTTCAACACATCACGCACTTTTTGCACATTTGTGTCCGTGTGACTCGTTGATGGAGGACCGACGCGCTGTTTGTCATGGACGTCATCGCGGCCCTACCGAAAATTTCTGTGCCACTGAAACACTGAGTTCTGGACAGAGCATCCTCACCGTAAGCCTCTTGAATCATTTGAAGAGTTTCCATGGCCGTTTTCTTGAGTTTGACACAAAATTTGATGCTAACACGTTGCTCAATCGTACGCTCTCGCTCGATGCTATCCCTCCAAGCGCTTGGAGGCAACTGCTGCAGCCCGATTCCCTTTACCTAGACACCCACCACCACTACAGCACCAGATACCGGTTAGCAGACGCTTTGACGGCGCGGGGCAGGCTCAGTCCGGTTACTTATTATACCGTCCCTGTATGCGCCCATTGTTATCGAATTATGTCGTCCAATGATCAAGCGTAAAAGTAAATAAAAAAGATTAACGCGCAATGCGCTTCACACAATTATCACATCGTGAACGACAAGCTTTGGGTGTGCTTCCAAGAGGATTAAGCTGAAAGGAAAGCGGAAAATTCAGGCGAAAACGCTCTCTTGTTCAATGTCCGAGCAAGCGAGGCGGAGTGGGGAGGTAAAGCTTTCGTGGAACAAGAGCGCACGTGGTTGGCTACTCGGCACTTTTTAAGAGAATTGAGGTTGAAAGCTCACGAAAGAACGATATTTAAAGTTCTTGGGAAAGCTATGTTGGGCAGTCTTGTTCCAGTCCAAAAGGGAGCGTGCTGCAACCCATTAGTTTAAACATACCTACAATTACGTGACTGAAGTTTTAGACGGAAGTGTTCAACGAAATGGTGAAGGGTGAGGTGTTGGCTTAAACCGTGATCCTCAATCGGCCTTTTGGCGGTTCACGCGGTGCGGCCACCCCGATCCATTAGCTCGTCCAGTTGTTTCCCTCTTCAGGCTAGCGCTCACCTGTGAAGTGCGACAAGTCAAGGTGAAAGTGAAAAGCGCTTCACCCAATACTGATAGAGGTTTAAAATAATTTAACACACGAAGATGCAATCAACAAATTCGGTGTTGATTTATAAATGTTTTAAAAAGTGAACAGTAAAATAAAATAATTAATAAAGTTAACTCTCGTCTTTGTTGTCTTAGTTTAGATGGGTAAAGTAGCAGGTATGTGTCATGCAGAGGCATCTCTTCCCGGGAGCCTTGATGGTGTATATAGGATACACATCAAAATGAGCTCCCAGTTCATACCAGTATACAGGGTATACTGGTTATGTAACATAGATCTGCACACAGCTAAGTGCTATCATTGTATATGCAATTGGAATTGCTGCATTTGAGAATTGTTGCATTTGAGAAATTCAAAAGATGAACAGAGGGAATGGCGTTGAAGTTAACTGAACTTCAATCACGTTACCTCTGTACGATAGTGAGTAATTGAAGAAAAGGGTTGCGGAGTTGGCAGTCAGGTGATAGCGAAGACTAGTGGCGGAAGTTTGGTAAGAATGGCGTATTGTAAAGGGACAAAGAAAAAAAAAAGTACAATTGAGATAGAATTAATTTTTTGCTTGTGGATCTGTGACTTAACGCCAAGTTGGAGTTGAAAGGCGAAAAAGGAAGAGGTTTGTGATTAGACGAAACGGCCAGGGAAAAAGCCTTGATAAGTCCACTTTATTTCACATTGTGATATGTGTGCTAAGAAAACGAAAAAAAAAACGAACCAGCAGTGGATGTTTTTTTTAGAATTGAAAGGAATGAATTAAAAAACAACTGGCTTAAATGTACTCGTGAAATTTAACCCCCAATATTGTGTTGAAAATAAATTTCATGATAATAAAAGTGTATGCTAGTTAACATTGACGTAAACATTCATGCACAGGGAACAATCAATAGAAGACGAATAAATTGAATTTTCGGTGCAAAAGCACAATATTTAAAAACTGAAGTGCCTGAGTTCCTAAACTATAGAAGCTGAAAAGTGAATTAAAAATTAGTTATTCTACAGACTGCTTTATTCCATTAATGGGAAGGCAAAGTGCCGGACTTTGATTTTTTTTCTATTAACCAAAGCAGAAGGGACTGTTGGTAAGCAGATGGTGGTTATAAAAGTAGCCATTCAATTAAACCTTAACTTTCAGAGGCCCACCACTTCTTCTTCAAGAAAAGGAGTGAGTACATATTAGGGTTTTTTTTCTATATTTTTATCTATAATTTTTTTCCATTCCATGTTTTCTTTTATTAAAAATTTTTAATTTAACTTTTTTTCATATTCAATTTTGAAGGTTTCTGATTTATTTTTACTTTTATTTTAATTAAAATATATGAATGAGCGGTAACTTTCCCTTGAATTATATAAAACGGCCCAGCCTCTTTACGAGACCATTTTTCATTTCTCAAACTACTCAAACTACTAAGTTTCAGCTGCTAGTGTTATGTAGCCTAGCACGGGCAGAGGGTTTCCAGGAAAAACAACGATACGGCTGATCGCCAGCCGACTAGCAAGGGTAGATTGTCCATGGGGAAATGGTAGTCCCAATGGACCCTTACCAACCCGCAATGAGACAGCGTGGTAAGGTATATCTCAACCCCCCCCCCCCCAATTTATGGAAAGCCGAAAAAGGAACCAGCCCTCATTCTCCGTAGGCCTGAGTGAAGCTAGGAAAGGTAGCTCCCAGGAACCATCCACAAAGGCAGAGGGTGTTAAGAACCCGCGGAGGTTAAACCGCTACCAAAAACAGCCAGCCAGGCAAGACAAACCAAGTTAGAAGAAGAAGCAGCTAAGATTAGGTGGAACATCATTGGGTTGAGTGAAACTAGGCGCAACGACGAAAACCTACTACTCGCTTCAGGCAATATCCTATACCATCAGGGAACCCAATCGAGCAGAACTAACGGACTAGGATTCTTGATTGACAAGAAATGGAAAGACAAAATAATTAGTGTCTCAAGCACATCAGATCGAGTGGTCAGCTTGACTCTCAAGCTGTCACAAAGACACGCAATGTAAATAACCCAAGTTTATGCACCAACATCTAGTCACTCAGACGACGAAATCGAAGATTTCTGCAACGAGATAACTCAAGCTTGGGACAACAATAATAGCCATTTCAAATTCCTCATCGGAGACTTCAACGCCATAGTAGGAAACAGAGAAGAACAGGAAGTACTGATAGAGGAATTTGGATTAAGCCAGAGAAACGAGAGAGGAGAGAGATTGGCCCAATTCGCCCACCAATACAACCTATACATAGCGAACTCATTCTTCAAGAAACAACCAAGCAGGAAATGGACTTGGTGAGCCCGCAATTGGGTTACAAGAAACGAGATCGACCTGATCCTAACGAATAACATAAGAGCGATCAAAGACGTCTCCGTGCTTAACAGATTCAGGGCAGGCAGTGACCACCGCCTCGTCACAGCGAAACTAACCCTAGACCTAAGATCCGAACGAGCAAAACTAGCAAGGAAGCCAATAAGATCAGGCTTCAACGACGACAATATCAAGAATAACATTGGCCAATATCAGTCAATGCTAGAGGAGGAAATGCAAAACAGAGACGCATCGCACCTCGCAATTGCCATCTTAAAATGCGCTAAGAAAAACGGCGGACCATAAACAGCAACTAGACACCAAAACTATCTAGCGAAACTAAGGCACTACTAAAGAAAAGACGAAAAATGAAATCATCTTCAAACATCCTGAGAATCGAGTATACGGAAGTTTGTAAAACAATTAGGAAGAAGATAATGGAAGACATCACGAAGTGCAACGAAAAATTAGTAGAAAACGCCTTGAGAACAACAACAGCATAAAGAAGGCAAACCAAGCACTTATAATTGACAAAAAACAGTTGATAGTACTTAAACAAGGAAACACTAGGGTGACAGATAGGATAGGAATAATAAAAATCGTAACGGACTTCTATAGCGACTTATACAAGTCACCAGAAGTAGCTCCCAACTGTATAACAACAACATCTGAGACAGTAGACGAACCTTTCCTTGAAGTCAACACAGATGATGTGGAATATGCGATTAATTCGATGAAAACAGGCAAAACAGCAGGCAATGACGGCATAACGGCGGGACTGCTGAAATATGCTGGCAGAGGAGCTTGGAAAACACTAGCTGAAATATACACCAATTGTCTCAGAGCCAGACACATACCTGAAGACTGGAACAGCGCAAACATTGGCGATAAAGAAGATATTAAGAATTACAGGCCAATAACTCTGCTACCTGTCTTCTATAAGGTATTCACCAAAATAATTAGCAATCGAATACAAGCAGCCCTTGACGCGGAACAGCCACGGGAACAAGCTGGATTTAGAAGTGGATTCAGTACAATAGACCACATCCACACCTTGAGAGAAATCATGAGCAGGGCTAAAGAATACGAACTTCCCCTGGCACTGGCGCTCATAGACTTTGAAAAAGCCTTTGACTCGATATACCCTGAGGCGATTATTAGAACACTATACAATCAAGGAATAGATAAAACATACGTGGAAACGCTCTCAAACATCTACAGGAGCGCCAAAGCAAAGGTCAAAGTGTTTGATGACACGCCAGAATTCCCCACACAAAAAGGTGTTAGAAAAGGGGACACAATCTCTCCAAGGCTATTCAATGCCACCCTGGGAAACATCTTTCGAGAACTAAAATGGAAAGAGAAGGGCCTAGAAATTAACGGAGAACGCATCAATCACTTAAGATTTGCCGACGATATTGTCATAATTGCTCAGAGCCAAGAATGAGCTTAGCGAAGCCAGCGAAAAAGTTGGCCTAGGAATAAACCTAAGTAAAACTAAGGTTATGGCCCAATGGAAAATCTAGGAGGTTAGGTCGAAATAGCACTGGACAACATCAGGCTAGAAACAGTAGAAGAATATATCTACCTAGGCCAGGTAGTACATAAATTTGGAGATATAACATCTGAAATTAATAGGCGAATCAAGCTAGCATGGAGCCGCATTCGGGAAAAACTCCATCATATTCAAATCTAGAATGAAACTCCACTTGAAAAAGAAAACGTTTGACCAAGGTATCTTACCTGTCATGACATATGGCTGTGAGACATGGACGTTAACAACAGGAGTCACACGGAAATTACAAGTGGCACAAAGGGCAATGGAAAGGTGCATGCTAGGCATCACTGAAAGAGATCGTAAGACATTGACTTGGATAAGAGGAAGAACGAAAGTGACCGATGTAGTCCATAGAATTAGGTCACTAAAATGGTAATGAGCCGGACACATAGCAAGGCTAACTGACAACAGATGAAGTGCCAAGATCACACAATGGTACCCAAGAGGGATGAAAAAACCACGAGAAAGACCAAAAATACGGTGGGATCATGACATCAGGGAACTAGTGGGTGTCACCTGGACAAGGATAGCACAAAATAGAGACGACTGGAAAGAAATGAGGACTCAATACGTAAGGGAGGCTACACCATAACACACATAAAGGCCGAAGTGGTGACTTCTTGAAAGTTTTGGGGTGGAAAGGGGGCTTAAGGGGGTCACCCCATATAGGGAGGTGACCCTCCAAAAAAAAATTTCACCATTGGTAGTCGAGTAGGGTGTCATTGAAAAGGCATCAATGAGGTCTTTACAAAACAAGTCTTAAAATTGCCTTATCAGTACCATGGGGGGCAGGGGGAGGTGAAATGTTCGAACTTTTTGCATACCCCCTCCTCGCGATTGGACACCTTTCATCCGAAAAATCTGAATAAAATCACGAACGTAGGCCTTTATGAGTACAACAACTACAAATACTAGAGAACTCGAAATTCACTCAACTTTGTTAGTAATAGCATGATTTATCGATTTTACATTTTCTTGAATAAAATCTTAACGGTACCCTTAAATTCCATGAAATTCAGTATACAAATGACTATTTATAAGGTTGACCTGCCCTCTCTCACGTGTTTCACAAAGATCAAACAGTATTTAACGAAGTTATAGCGGTTTGAATTTTCCTGTATTACTATGGAACAATATGCGCTGTATTACTTTGGAAACATATGGCTATGGAACCATATGCGCTTTTTACCGACTTAGACACTACAGCTTTGCTGGGATTTGCATGAAAATTTCAGGAATGATAGGTATCATGTATATCTTTGAGAATTGGTTCAGTTAGTGGTATCAGTAATCGTTAAATAAAATAGTGGCTGTTTTAAATGCGAAGATTGAATAATTTTGAGTTATTTTTCCCCAACCAACGTTTAAGGTGCATGCTTTGAGCACTTGATTCAATTTAATGAATGACTGAAGATAAGTACCTACAATAAATACCCGCAAGGAGGCAGGAGATAGCTCCTAACAGAAGGGCTTTGTAACCATTCTAGGGTTCGAAAATTTTTTTCTGTCATGAATCGATGAGTGGCCCCTGGAAAAAAATTCCACCAAAGGTTGCCGATATGAGTATCAGATGAACGGTCTTTATGAAAGCTTTTCAAAACTGTTTTTAAACTGACAGTTTTTGCTTCAGTGGGGGGCAAAAGGTTAGGACGCCGATGTCCGCAGAATGCAGTCCATATTAAACAGCACAAAAAACGCGTCAGCTGGATTCTCTGCGGAAGAATTCATATTCGACTTCACTTAAAAATATGTCGTAAGGAATCGAATCATTCTAGCTGTTTTTGATGAGCTGTAAGAAACAGAGCTGAGTCTTCAAGAGCGACGCAAAGTAATAACTCAATTTCAATCTTTCATTTCCACTATTTTCTACTTCATCCTGACACCAGTGTCGCGCGGCTAGCTGTCATGTTCGCGATGGGTGCAAGTAAACAGAAGTACGTTTTTGGAGTGTTCATTGATTTCAGAGGTGCGTTTGACCATTTTAGCTGGCCGTCAGTTTTTACTAAAGTAACTTTGGTTGATTGCAAGGAATTAGGGTTTTAAAGGAGCTATTTCTCTGGCAGAAGTGCACTCGTACAGGGTTTTTGGGAAAAAGTGGAGGTGTCAGTACAGAGAGAAAACCCGTAGGGACTCATTAAATCGGACCTTGTTTTGGATGGCTTGTCGGCAGAGCTTTCTGTTGTTTGCAACACACGTGCATATGCCGATGACTTGCTGATACTGGTTGAAGGTCGAAGTCGACTTGAACTTGAAGCTAAGGGTAAGCGGTATATATGCATGGTGCAATAATCGTGCAACGAAGTTGGTCTGACTGTGTTGGTAAAAAAGAAATCTATGGTGCTTTTAAAAGGTGTACTTAGTCTGAGTCATCCACCATGGGTGAGGTATGAAGGACAAGTCCTCACATATTTGGAAAAAATTCATGTGGGCGAGAGACTGTCTTTCTGGCCCCATTTTAAGGATCTGAAGGGACACACATAGCCTCCATTTTATGACGTGTGTGCTTGGGGACTTACGAGAAGGGCTCCCAAGAGAATATATGATGGCCTGTTTGTCGCTTGTGGACATTTAGGCCACCAGTTTTCTTTGAAAGTGTAATAAGTGCAACTGGCAGAAGTCTCATAGCACAATGCTAGAGAGTTATACTACTGACGCCATGCAGATTCTAATGGGGGTTTCTTCACTTGAATTGGAAATCATCCGTCGGGGACTGGCATTTAGGTTGCGGCGGGGGAATATCTGTTTGTGAACAAGAGGCGTAGACTCTAGAGTTCAGAGTCGTACCACCATCCGGTCCATGCTTCCTCCAGCATGATTTCTGCGTGGCAAACCAGATGGAATAAATGCAGCAGCGGACGAGTGACATATGTGTTTCTGCCTGATGTCCAGTCGGACATCAGGCACGACATGGCTTTCGTCTAGGGTTGGCGCCTTTTGTTAAAAGAACCGGTTCTTTGGTTTTCCTATCTTCGGTTTAACCGAGCGGTTTTTACAGCCAAAAAAACCGGTTTTGGAAGAACCGGTTTTCCGGTTTTGTTCTTAGCAAATTTGTTAAATCGAAAAACTCGAATCAAAATTAAATGAATATTTTTATGTTCATTGATTCACTGTAGTGTAAATGGTTCTTGGAATTTTTACTCCCAAAATAATAAATCAAAATGAACTGAAGGATATTTCATCTTTGTGTTAAAAATAAGAGATAAACGTATTGAAATCCAAGCCGACAGTTTACTGTTAAGCTAAGTCTTTCATTTACAGTATAAAGATGGAAAATCCTTCTGTTCAATCCCCACGTTTTTTGCATTTATTTTGTATCGTGTACTAGATTTACTTTGCACTCTATGTTAAGTCCTCCGCATTGAAACGAAACATATACACCTAATAATAAGAACCAATCAAACATAGAAATTTGCTTTGCTTTGGTGACTGTGCTCATTAATGCTGCCTAGGTAGGGATGGCGAAAAAATTATTTTCCAGGTTTTTGTATTCGGTATTTTTCTATTCCTTTATAACCGGTTTTTAACCGTTTCTTGGGTCTGAAAAAAAAACGGACCCGGAGAAAAAACCTTCGTAAAACCCGATTTTTCGAACCAAAAAAACCATTTTCGTTTAACCTGGTGCGGTTTTTCCCTTCCCTACTTTCACCTCGGTTTAGGATTTCTTCTGACGGGGTACGCCAGCTTAAATGCATTCAGTGGATAATGCATGTTGTAAAATCGATGGAGCAGAGAGTAAGACTTGGCAACATGTACTACTTGTGTGTCCTGCATATGTTGGCCTACCAATTGCGTGTAGAACAGTCCCACAGATGTCTAGTTGGCCTTGATGGATATCATGCGATTTGAAAAACTGAGCACCAATGTTCGACCAGCTTTTGAAAAGCGATTGTAGCTTTGCTCAGCAGGCGAGACTGGTGATTCCGCTGGGTCCTCGGTGTATAAGATGTTTGGGAACGTCTTGTTAAGGGTGTGTTGTTTGTGATTGTCCAAGGTGGTGGTATGTGGCGGTAATGATGCTAGGTAGTGTTAAGAATGCTAGTGGCTAATTGCTGTCTATCGTAGTCCAGAGCTGGGTTCCTGGCTCTGTCAATCTTCGGGAAGTGCTATTCTAACGAACTCGACGCTGGGTCACCAGCCCATTGTTGTTGTGAGTGAAACCTAGTAGCGGGTGCTGGCTGCTACTTGATTTAACCACGTCCGTCTATGGGGATTGTCAGGTTAGGCCCATTCGTGGTAGGTTGTCACGGAAACCCTTTGCACTCTCCCCAAGGATGTAGATGTTAAAGTACAAAGCAAAAAAATTAAATGAATACATTAAACAAACAATATATATATATATATATATATATATATATATATATATATATATATATATATATATATATATATAAAATCGAGTAAGAAAATTTGGGAAATAGATTAAGGGTAGAACCTGAACGGTTAAGTTTGAATTCAAAGTCAAATAAAAATGATGGCGATGCAAAACTGAGCAGTTCTGATGGAATGCGATCCTGCAATGAAACATTTTCTGCTCTACCTCGATGAGTCGCCCGTTTTCATTTCTCCCGATATAGTGGACACTTTTCAAGGACGCGTGGACGTTTTAATGGACAAAATTTGTGAACGTTAGCAAGTAGAGCAATTTCCGAGGCCTCTTCAATTCTAACCAGGGACGCATTATATTTTACCTCAAAAGATTAGAGCCTATATTTCTTCATTTCGAAATAACCCATGACCACCACTGTATGGAAAAATTATTGGGGAACGTAGTTAAGCGCGATGACTTAAAACGTCGAAACGAGGATGCGAGGGAGGTGGTTGTCCGCAAAGAGAGACAGCGCTCATCCATCGGATGGCAGCAGTCTTGGGTGAATTGCAAGAAGGGAAGGTGAGACTGACTTCTATCTAACCCAGCTTTTGAGCGCGCATGGGTGTTTTCAGTCTTACCTGCACAAGATTGGTAAGTCACGGTCCCCCGATTGTCGGTATCGCCCAGGAGAGGAAAACAATGCCTGCCACACATTTTTTGCGTGCATAAAATGGGATAGGCTGCGAAAGGCCATCCACATTATGCTCGGGCAGTCCTAAAAGATAAAAGGTACTCACCGCAGCCAGGGGTATTGGGGCTGGAGGATCGTTGTCTGGCACTTCCTCTTCCCCTCTCCCCTTCCTTAGAAGGCGTCCAGCTTGAAGGCGCCTCACCGCGTAACAAACCGAGACCTGACCCGAAGTAATGTGTCAAACGGTTCCAGGCTAGGTTCTCAGGTTGACAGAGGAGGTGTTTAGTGGGTAGTTCAGTCGCCTTCTTGCGAACATGGGAGTCCCACACTCTCTGCGTAAATGGGTATTCACCTCCCTACTACAAAAAAAAAATTAGTAACTCATTATAGCAGTGCATTTCACAAAAGTTTGGTTGAGGAGGCTACTAGTTGGTACATGAAATATGCACGCGGACCACATACATTTATTAATGAGAAAAAAAAACTTCGTGAAAAATGCAAACAAACTTGGCGAAATGAAAACAACAATGCAAGTATTTAAGTCTACGAAGTAATCCAGGTATAAAGCCGAAACATGTTGTCAACGATCCCGCAGAGCATTCCAGTGGTGTTATTTATGTTTCAACTTTTACTTACGGTAGAACGCAAGGGCGAAAAGAAGATCGGTATACCATTATCAAGCTAACTATGAATTTTACAAAATCTTGACAAATCATTGCACTTCATGTAACAAACTAGAAAGAATTCATTTTCCAGGTTGCGAGCCTTCTATAAATGATTATCGAGAAGCTGAAGTAGAAACAAAATTTTGGAGTTTATACTTGGGCGAAATAGATGGCGTTTATTCGACCAACTCACTGCCATTGGCTACATCTCCAAGGTCCCACACAAATTTAAGCCTGAAGTCAATGGACAATTTAAACAAAATCAATTGTGACAGCACAGACGATTCTTTAAATGAGCTTGTTTTGAAGGTAGATGACGATCTATCGGACAACCAACGATGGCGAAAGTGGGACGTAAGTGCGTACCCGATGAACACCAGTTGGGGGGTCGCTGATGTAAGCCAGCATCGCAATTGAAAGTTGAACTGCCTCGAAGAGAAGAATTAACGGCTCGCCGGTTGAAACCGAGCTGATGAGGAACCTGCGGACAAAGGAGGGGTCTCTTTTGGTGGACAAAGATTGACAGTGCTGTCACGGACAAATTCCAACCAGACCTCAGCACTTGCGTCTGCAAAAAGTTTACCGGATTGACCCGAGCCAAGTATTATCGGAAACTTTGTAAATAGAAATATGTTGTAATCATTATTAATACTAAGAGTAGACATAGTATGTTTGTTAGGAAAATAGATAATGGTTTGCCTTCGAAGACCCACCGTTGAAAAATGCAGGTATCGTTAGCGGTACACATACCAATGCACATATTAATCGATACCTTGGTTGAATTAGATGCAACGATTCGATGGGCGGCCTGTTATATATACTCGACACGGAATGAAGTTGCTGCGGCATTGGCTGAAGCAGATTATCCGATATTCGCATGGGGTGGTGAGACCGAAGGAGATTTTTGGTGGTGCAACGATAATTGTGTAAGTGCTGAAAATTAGCTACCAAATATGATTTTGGATGACGGAGGCGATACAATACAGTTAATGTTGAAGAAATATCCAGCCATGTTTAAAATGGTTAAAGACATGGTAGCGGGAAGCATCACTGGGATACATAGACTGTACCAGCTATCAGAATCTGAGAAGTTAACAGTCCCAGTAATGAATGCATTGGATTCTGTCACTAAAACAAAATTTGATAGTTTGTATAGCTGCAAAGAGTCTATTATTGATAGGGGAATGCGTTCAACAGAAGTTATGCTAGGCGGGAAGCAAATAGTCATTTGCGGATATGGTGAAATTGGAAAAGGATGCGCACAAGTATTAGAAGGATTGGAATGCACTTCGTATATTTCTGAAATTGACCCTACCTGTGCTCTTCAGGCCAGCATAGACGGTTTTCGTGCGGCGAATCTTAATGAAGTTACTCGAAATGTAGACATTGTTGTGAACCCCACCGGTAATCAAAATGTAATTCATGATCATATGGACAAATAAAGAATGGGCGTACAGTCGGCAATATGGGGCACTCGAATACCGAAATCGATGAGAATAGTTTACGGACTCCGGTTCGATCGCAAACAGACCAAATTGGTCGCAAACAGACCAAATTGGTCGCAAACAGACCAAATTGGTTGGGTAAAGGAATCATCTTGTTGACTGAAGGACGATCGGTGAATTTATCGTGCTCAAGTATCCCATCGTTCGTTGTTCCGGGAGCATCTACTACACTGGCTCTGGCATTGATAGAATCATTCCATGGATAGAATTATTCAATGGATGGACGTTTACGTAGCAAGCTTACATCTTCCCACACCCAATATCATCTACTGCCGGAGAAAATAAACATAAAACAAACGGAAGGCACTTGAAGTCTCAATCAGGCACGGCCACTAACATCGCAAATAAGCAAAACTAATTTAAAAAACACAGGGAAAAAAACTTGCAGCAATGAAGGTTCAAGCCACGGATATCTGGACCTCCAAAGGGTCAATGATAGTTCTAGAATTCATGAGTTCAAGAAGTCGCGGCCAACTTCACCGAAGGGTATTTCAAGGGGGCGAAAAAATCCCATCCAAGGCGAGGACGGACCGAATCGTGAGCGAAGGGCCCTCTTTCTCGTTTTGGACTCCATGTGGGAAGGTCACACCATCGAGCGAAGGAGGTCATCCCAGATATTATTTTTTGGAACCCGAGTGGAAGACGTGGCTTTCATCAAAACGACAACTCCAGGAATTCTTCCACGAAGGAAACGACAAACATAAACATCGAGCCGCCAAGGACACGCCTCAAGGAAGCAGTGTTGATTTTCGTCAGAAAACACGTGGCTAGCGTGCAACGGGACACGAGCGAAGCGAAAAATTTACCGTCGTCGAGATATTCGAGTTAAGGTAAATATAGTCTTAGAATTAAGGCAAAATTTCTTTGAGAATGGTTTACAATCATAGAGTAAAAGAAAAAAAATGCTCTTTGAGATTGTTTTAAAATAAATAGAATAACTTGTTACATAATAATGAATACTGAACTTTCAGTGAATCGCATGTGCCGATAAAAGCAGTGAAGACTCCGGCGCGAGCCAAGCTCGTCTCAAGGCTTGGGGGACAACTTTACGGGTAGATGAGTAGCGCCCACGCCCGTCTCCGACGGAGCGACCCGGGACCCAAAACGCCCCCGGCCGGAGTCAGAAGGTATGGTTGGATCATCTTCGCGAGAAACTTTTATCGCGTAATAGTGCAATGAAATATGGGACGTGTATTCTATTCAGCAGCTCAACCGAGGAATAGGAGATAATTCGGTAGAATTTTCATCAGGGATGGGGAACATTGGCTGTGGAAGTTTGAGTGGCGCGCTGGAGAGATAACGTCGCAACGTGACTTAATTTGGAGGGCCCCCAAACAGGAGAATTAGACGTAAGGACAGGTATTGTGAATAAATTGTGACTTTCGTACTTAACCAAACGGGAAATCATATTTTGCGATTGGTTTTCTTTTTTTGAATCACAGACTTGAAATTTATTTGAAAATTATTCTTGAATGGATTGTACACCTGGCTCCGGTGTGTTTCAGTGTCTGGAATAAATTTTTCAGAGGGTTTTCAATTTGTCTTGCGCCGGGTGAACACATACCGGCGAAAGAGTGCGAAGTGGGCGCCCTGTCCTTGAATAATTCTTTCTTCCTACGAAAATCCTATCGGGGAGGCTTTGCAAGGTTCGAATAATAGATCTTGATTCCAGCTGTGTGAGGGGTGTTCGGCGGCCGCGTTTCTCGCTTGGCGGCCATTTTGGACCACGGGATAAGTGAGCGGCGCCTCCCACGACCGTCTTCGATGGGCAAACCGGGTCTCAAGCCGAAGAATCCTTCACGCGGAGGGTAAAACGGTATTCACGTTGAACATTTTGACTTTATGTTCCAGTCCCCTTTCATTGGGCTAGAAGCAAGCCTTTTGCTCGAGTTTGACATTTAAGCTGTTTGCGCTTCACCTGTAGACTCCTCTTCTCCTGCCTTTCAACAAACTCATCTATGTATAATCCCGATATAATCTAGGAGCTCTTTCATCATCACGAGTCGATTTTGTACGTGCTTAATGATAGTTTTGGGAGAGTAGCAGGTTGCAACAGATGATTTTGTTTTGCAAATCAGATCATGAAGATGCAATTCTACTGTAGAAATAAGCAACAGAAAGCCGCTTGAAATGTTTTATCAAAGACTTGTTAAAGGATGGCCACGTATCTTTAATCACTGGTTAACCCCGTCCTCTGACCTGAGAAATACTTTATTTTACCTGACGGATAATTTATGTTACCAAATCCAACCAAGCAAAACCGTCAAATAAGGAAGTTATTCTACTCTGTTGGTGGTCTATTAGGAAAATTGGATATTAATATTTCTTTAAATGAGCAAGTTTCATTACCTATTCTAACAAACAATTTCACACCATTACCGCAAAAGATACCAATTTTCTCCGTATAAAGCCCACTAGCAAGACCGAATCGAAAAAGCATGGCAACCTTATTTTCGCAAACCTACGTTCATTTTGAATTCAAACTCATGATGATGACGGTTGTGCCGGGAAAAAAACGTAAGTAAAGTACATACAAATGAAACCAATCCGCAAAATCCATTCCATTACCGCCATAGCCGTGGTCACTGAACAAACCGAAAGGATTGCTGAAGTATTTTGTTTATACGATTTTCGCAAATTGATTTGAACGGCAATAATCAATTTATGAATGCTATGAACGCCAATGGCCATCGTTAATAATAATAATTTAAACATGGAAATACAAGCCGGCAAGATGAGGTTCATTGGAGCTGATTGAGGTCCACTTTATTATTTCATTGCAATTTATTTCTTGTTTTCCATCTTCTAGTGTTGGACTCCCTCAACCGTTTCGCGGGCTTTTCAACGAGTGTAGCTGAAATTACATAACCAGCAAGAGTTGGCTGGGGATCATTTATCGTGGGATTTCGTGGAAGTTATTATTATTGGGATTCGGCGAGTTAACTCATAATGCAAAAATTAATTGAAATGCCGATGTTTCTTTTGTTTTGAGTGATATAGAGGTATTGGTGTCGAGTGTTCTAACATTGTGGTTCGTCATATATGGTCTTTGCTATTCCTGATTTTGCATTAAAATTTCTTGACAACGTTTTTCCACACATGACGAATCTAAATCGAACTATTTCCTGTTATTTCTAATTCCTCGCGCTAATTCTATACCCTTCGCTAATAGCATTATATATGAGTATTTCAAGAGTCCATTCATTCCGAGGAGCAGCACCTTTGAACGGTGGTTCTTGATTTTTCACGCGCCACCTAAGCTGTTCATAATTTCCATGGCCTTTCCACGGAATAAATTCCTTTGCAATATTAGCTCACACATGGGCAAAGGCTAATGCTTACAAATCCGACACAAGCTCATTCATTTGACTCCGTTCACCGAACAAATTCCCTTTGGTGACAATGAGCTCTAATTCCGATATGTTCCCGCTCGCTCGTATGGACTATTTCCTATTAGTGCGAGCACGATTCTAAGCCACTAATGACTGTATTGTTTGCCACTTGAAAGGAATTTAGCAAACTAATGCTACCTACAACTGAACCTAGCACCCGAATCGACTACTGTCCATTTGCTCCGTCCATCCAAGTGTCCGCCCAACACGAAGAACAAGTCAAATCAATAAAGACGCTGGCAAGATCTAAGAAGTTGTTAACTCATGGCTTAAGTCATTTATGATGACCAACACGCGTGTAACGTGTATGTGGAACATGACCTAATCGTATGTTGCATTTGGCTGGCTCGATGGGAAAACAAGACGAAAATGACTTGGAACATTTCCATGAGATAACGTGCAACAATCCCAGCACTAACATACTCGTAGTATTTGCCAGGATTATCTTCACTGGTTAATTGGATGATGGAGCAGCTTTTACGCATCCGTGGCTTCAATAGGGAATCGCTCGAGGTAAATCCTTTTCTCAATTCGCAAGCATCCTGCGGTCGATAGCAGTTCAGTGGGATATTTTATGCAAACTAAGATCAGGAACAAATTGAAGTATTTGCTTGTGCTGTGGTAAGATGCTTAAGACTATCAATTTTCATGCATTAACAAACCAACTCGGTAAATTCGAGGTTAATTGGTAAATATTGTTGGTTTCGTTCCGATTAGACGCAAATCGAGGAGGCATTATAAGTTTAAGGGGATTTTGAATGCATTTTATTTGCACCCAATAACATGGGGTGTTAGTTTTGTAACTGAGTTCACTTCACGTTTATGGACAAAAGAAGAACCAAGGTAACAGCAGATTTTTAGAGTTCATGGAAATCACTTTACCTCAATTACAAGTAATTGTCTTCCTAATTACTCGGAAGAGTTGAAAAAGTAATGGGCTGAAGGTAATGAGTAGTTGAATATGTATTTACATTACAAATAAAAATTGCAGTTGAGACTTGTTTTTTACGGTGCCATTGAATGGCTTTGAAGACATGTAATGCAAGAGAATAAGACACGGATACAGACCTGCTAGTTGTACACGTTATGTAATAATTTGCGGCTTGGTCCCATAGAGGCATCTGGCACTTAGCACTCTGGCAACTCCAATTAATTCAACAAGTGTCGGAATGTCTGATCTCTGTCCAGGAACCGCCGCGAGACTTCGCAACCTCATTTTTCGTGTTTGGTATACGTAATTTCTAAGACTTATCACTTCCGATTGTGTTATATCGGCATGGTCCATCAGCGGAGTGTCGGCTGACAGATAACTGGGTAGCGATTAAGCTAGGCCGAATTATTGATAGTCATTGCCCGGAAAGGCGATCAACAAAATATAAGAGAGAGTTTAATCAATTAAGACCATGAGTGCGATTTGGTGGCGGAACCTAAATCGCGGTACACCCGCTGTATACAATACTAACTCTTCTTAACTCACCAATAGTGAAAAGCGGGGTTAGGTCAAATATTTGTGTTTCTGGTTTTTTCCAGTTGAATGTTTTTTAGTAGGAAAATTTTAAGTAAGTCGAGGCAATTCAGAAACAAATAATGAGGATTTAAAGAAACTACGGATTCCGAGAAGTTAAGCAACAGTTCTTTGAAAGACCTGTCCAATTTAAACGAGAAGGAAACGAAAATTATGCAGGAAAATAAAGGCAGCGACAGTAAACCTGAAGATCCAGAAGACGCAAAATTGACTCCTAAAGATAATGACATATCAGCAGGGAGAATGCTGGCTGAGGGGAATACTCTTGGAAGCTAGCATTCTTTGGGGAGTTCTGCCCCCACGTACTCGAGGAAATTCCCGCAGGGAGAATGCGGGTCGAAAAAAGCACTCTTGGAGGCTAGCACTCTTTGGGGAGCGCCGCCCCCACGGACCCGAGGATATGAGGGAGCCGTGAGGCTCCCTCCTGAGATGACAAGTAACGACCCTGCCTGGATCTGAACTACGCTTTGGACATGCCTAGTGCAGACTGCACAGCGCAAATTTAGAGTTTTCTTCTTGATGAGGAGGGTCCCTCTATATTGGCCATTAAAGATGTAAGCGCCCCGAAGGGAGAATGCCGGTTGACAGGAGTACTCTTGGAGGCTCGCATTCTTTAGGAGGATATGGAGGTCGACGTTAGGTTCCTTTTGGGATGACAAGTAACGACCCTGACCGAATCTGGACTACGCTTTGCACAATGAAATTGAATTGATGCTTTGGACTGGCGGATATGATGGTTTGGACCTAGCTGCTTTGCACAGTAGCGCCAAGGTGACACTCGTGTGTGAACGGCTTTAATTCAACTCTCATACCGTCTCCGTCCCGGTAAAGCCTTGGCAGGCCTCGGAGTACGTTCGAAGTTCGCACATAGGGTTGCTGGTGTAGGTTCGGTTGAGACGGACTCCCGATTAGCGCTGGTCTGGCGCTGGTCTGGTCCTGAGCACTTGTCTCCAAAAGGGCTTTTGCCAACCCTCGCGTGGCCTCCCTGCTGTGCAAGGATAATCATGGGACCAAAAAGGCGACTGCACACACGAACGGAGATAGCGGCTCTGAGGGGGACCCAATAAAACTGGAACAACCAAAATCCTTAAAAAAATAAAAAAAAACCTAAAAAGCAAATATAACAATAACGAAGAAGGAACCAGCGGCTGCAGCCACGATGTTAACAGCACATCAGGAGCGGTACTAACGATGACAAAAACGGCGATTAATACAATGACAGTGAAGATGGATGAAAAACGGATATTAACAGATAGTCTGGTCCAGACTGAGATTCTTGTGGCGTTCGGGCGCAGCAAAAAAATAATGCGAGCTCCAGAGCATGCTATAAAGGAAAAGCGAGAAACTATGCAGGACGCGCTAAATGCTCGAGCAGTGGAGGAAAATATAAAGAAATTCGAGAATTCGGTGGTCACTGCTGCGATCGCTTCCGAAGCGATTGAAGCGATTGATCCTGAAGTCAACGAGGAGTTCACGGCAGAAAAAGAAACGGGTGACCAGACAAATAAAGCAACGATGTGTGATTTCATCGCCAACGTCGAAAGGGAGACGAAGTATTGTATCGGAAACAGGAGCCGATAACCTCTCCCAAGGGCGATGGCCGCAAAGTACAATTGCCGCTCAGCGACATGAAGAAGAAAGGCTATTCCGAAAAGCGGTAGTTGTTCTTAAAAGAATACAATCTGCATGAGACTTCCCAAAAATTACCAAAGCAGTAAAGATTGGGCTCCTTGAACTAGAGGAGCCTCATAGGGCATTATCGGAGGAGCTGGTTAAAGGGCGAAGTGGACTAGAAGGCCGAAGAAGAGCAAAAGGCTAAAGAAGTGCTTGGGGCGAAATCTAAAGGGCACGTGTAGATAGCTCCACAATCAAAAATCAATAAAAGAATGGCGTCTAGCCCAATCGAAGGAGATCGGGATAAAAGAAGGAAGAAAGAGGCACTTGATGGGCGGGGAACACCAGATCAGGGGTTCCCGACACTGCCTACACAAGGAGCAAAGAAAGCCGAAAAGAAACTCCTTCAAAAAGTGCCAGAAAGTGAAGTTCGCACGGACGCCCAACTAAAAACAACGACCCGATGCAAAATTGTAGGGACAGAACCCCGACGAAGACCCCAGCAGCAATGACTGCTCCTAAAATCCCAAGGTGGTCGATCCTACGCGGAGGTGCTGCGGGACAACAGGGGAAACGTAAGCCCCGAAGACACCAACATTGCCATTAAAGCAGTACGACCAACGCAGTCGCACCACATACTGGTCGAATTTGGACCGGAGGCCAAGAATAGAGAAGCATTCTGCGACACAATAAAGAAAATCCTCGGCAAAAGCGCAACTATATCCTCGCTCGAGCCGATGGCAACAATCGAAATAAGAGACATCGGCTGCGTCACTGATCTGGCCGAGGTAGATGAGGCCATCAAAAAGGAGCTCCCTGGGGTGGGCAGGATCAAAGCGAGGCTGACAACAGAAAACCATAGGGGACAACGCATGGCCATATTGACTTGACCAAAAAGGACGCCGAACAATTTCTGAATAAGGGCAAAGTACGAAAAGGGTGGGTTGTCTGTAGGATACGGCGAAGAGCAACGCCTCTTCAGTGTTTCAAATGCCTTGGCTATGGTCACACCGCACAAGTATGCAAAAGACCCGATAGGAGTTCCCTATGTTACAAATACGGTGAAATGGCACCTAAAAAAAGTGTGTGCAAAGGTGGCACACTCTATTCTTTGCAAGGATGCTGATCCAAGAAATGACTTTGAACACGTCTTGGGATCAGGAAAATGCCGGGTTTCCCAGGAAGCTCTAGCGAACGCAAAATCAGAACTTAAATGACCCGCATCCTGCAGCTAAACCAGTTGGCGAGGGACATGAAAGCCGACTTTTTGTTGCTTAGTGAGCAACACCATGATAAAAGCTCAGCATCATGTTATCCTGATGAAACTGGTACTGCCGTCATCTGGGTTCAAAATAGTTATTCCCAGGCGGAAACCTGTGGACGTGGAGATGGTTTCGTGTGGGTCAGGTGCTCAGGGACAACCTTCTTCAATGTGTACCTAACGCCGAACGAATCGATACCATCTTTCCAATCCAAGCTTAATGCTTTGGAGGCCACTGTCTCGAAGAACGGGAATGTGCTCGTTGGGGGGAGACTTCAACGCTAAAGCAATCGAATGGGGCATGCCTCAAACAGATCCACGGGGAAAACGAATCCCAGAAAGGGCAGCCAGGACGGCGCTCGTGGTACCTAACACCGCAAATACGCTGACTTTCCGCCGTATTGGCTGCGAAGGAAACATACCGGACATGACATTCGCCTTGGAGTTCCTAGTACGGAGGATACACAATTGGAGAGTATTAGAGGACTACTCAGCCAGTGATCATCAGTGCATTCCGCATGAATCAGTGACGTTGTCTCTCGACGTTCGTGCTCTCGACTTTCTACAATTGGATGGAAAATCGAAAGGATGGACGTCAAGAGGTTCGTTGGGGTAATCACGGTGGGTGCACCGCTGCAGGGAGATTCGGAGGGGATGGAAGAAGTGGCAGCTCAAGACGTGGTGAACTCAACTATGAGCATCAATACGACTGCTTGCAAAGCTTCTATGCCCCGTCGAAAACCCCGGCACGGCTAGCCCCCACTATACTGCAGATTAACTGAAATCGATGAAAAACGAAGGAAGCGCAACAAGCTTCGGCGTGAGGCTCAACGAGCACGGAACCGTGAGGAGGCAAGCAACCGGTTAGCAGCATATAAGTCGGCCAGGAAATGTCTTCGCAAATCGATCAACAACAGCAAGGCTCGCTGCTGGCAAGATCTATTGGACAATGTGAACAAGGATTCGTGGGGCCTTGGCTACAAGCTAGTTATACGGAAGCTTGATGCCCTACATTCATGCATATGCATACATGATGCGGAAAATATGGACGAGATAGTGCGGGCACTCTTCCCCGCCCATTCCGTCCATGTTGACGCCGTCCATGGTGAAACGGCAGTCGAGTGTCCACTCTTCACACAGACGGAACTGGAAGAGGCAATCCTTTCGTTGAAAGCGGGAAAGGCGCCAGGCCCAGATGGCGTTCCAGCTGAATGTTGCAGCTTGTCAATTACCATTGTCCTGGCTTGCTGCTCAGCATATTCAACGTTTGTCTACGGAACTGGGTTTTCCCGGTACGATGGAAGGTGGCGAGGCTCGTGCTGATTGGCAAGGGTAAGGGGAATCCCAAATCACCATCTGCGTATCGCCCGTCATGCATGCTAAACATTACTGGGAAAGTGCTAGAGAAACTCCTCAAGGGAAGACTCACTGACGCGATACGTGCTGCTGGGGGCCTATCTTCTCGGCAGTACGGTTTTAGAGTAGGACGTTCTACCGTTGATGCGATTGCAAAGGGGGTGAGCGCGGTCCGGAAGGCAGAGGCATATATTCGCGCCAAGCAACGGGTCGTCCTGTTGGTGACACTCGACGTCAGGAACGCCTTCATTTCCGCTAGACGGGTGGATATTCTGGATAGCTGAAAAACCCGTCGCTAAACGCTAGCAGCGCAGTTGGTCCGGACGGGATCCCGAACGTTTTCATTAAATCGCTCGCTTCTTCCTTGAGTGTCCCACTTGCCCTTATCTTTAATACGAGTCTAGCAACAGGGATTTTCCCAGACACCTGGAAGCGAGCAAACATTCTCCCTATCCATAAGGCAGGAGACCGCTCCTCTGCTCATAATTATCGACCCATTTCTCTGTTATCCTGCTTTGGCAAAATCCTAGAACGTATTGTGCATTTGAGTATTTATCATGCTTTACGGCTAAATTTCTCCGATTGGCAACATGGTTTCATCAAGGGGCGTTCCACTGTAACCAATTTACTTGAAATTACAGATACTATTGCCTCTGCACTTGACTCAGGTGGTCAAGTGGATGTGATTTACACAGATTTCGCTAAAGCATTTGATAGCGTAGATCACAATATTCTGATTGCAGAACTCCAACAATTTGGCATTAGTGGCCCCCTCCTGACATGGCTGGACTCGTTTTTCAAAAATAGATCCTGTACGGTAATTTGGGGTGGAAAAACTTCATATTCTTTCAGTCCCACTTCTGGTGTTCCACAAGGTTCTATTCTAAGTCCTCTCCTCTTCAATCTATTCATTAATGATCTCCCGTCTATTTTTACTTCTAAATCCCTATTATATGCGGACGACTTGAAAATTTTTAGAGTCATCAGCTCAAATCAAGATTGCCTGGATCTTCAAAATGACTTGGACCTCTTAAACTCATGGTGTCGAAATAATCGACTCACTCTTAACATCTCTAAATGTTATTGGATGTGCTTTTCCAGGAAAGCAAATCGCATTCCTTTCGCTTACTCAATCGACCACTCAGTGCTCGTTTGCGTCGATAGGTTTAAGGATTTAGGCGTAACGTTTGACCCCCATCTGAAGTTCGACATCCACATACTTCAAATGACATCTAACGCCTCTAGAGTTGCAGGCTTTGTTTTACGGTCTTCTCATAAACATTTCAGTATTCAAACCGGAATACGTTTGTTCTCTATGCTTGTGCGCCCGATTCTAGAATATGCATGTCAGGTTTGGTCACCGCACCTAATTTATCTCTCAGACGCAGTGGAATCTGTTCAGCGAAAATTCACACGCACGCTCCTCTTCAAGCATAAGGTACCATATCGTCCTTACAATGACCGCCTGAGTTTCCTGTTCATGCCTTCGCTTCAAGCGAGGAGGCTCTTCCTCGACCAATGCTTTCTCTTTAAACTTGCCAGTGGTTTACTTTCATCTAACCTAATCAACGCGATAAGCACACGCCCACTTTCCCGAACCAGATCCTTTCAGTACTATTTAGTACCGTACGCTAGAACAGAAACGTATCGTCAATCTCCGTTAGTTCGTATGGTTAGAGATCATCATCGTCTCCAGCTTGGTCCTCCTTTAGACTCGATTGCGAGCTTCAAATTAAAGCTGCGGAGATTACTCTACCATCTAGAAATTTAACTCTTTTTTGTCTTTTTATAATGTAAGTATCTCTTTTTCCTTGAAATGTTCTTAATTTTTATGGATTTTTTCTTTTTAAAGTTCTTTTTTCTTATCAAGAAACTACCTTGTAATTGGAATTTCATTCTGTAAGATAGTTTTTGTAAATAAATAAAATAAAAATAACCCTTTTCAAGTTCCAGAATATCTAGTGCGGCTTTGAGGAACTACCTAAAGTACCGAAGCCTGCTCTACGACACGACCTAGGGCTAACGAAGGATGGAAATTACATGGGATGTCGGTCAGGGATCTTTCCTTGGTCCGGACCTGTAGAATGTAGCTTACAACGGGCTACTAAGACTGGAGATGCCAGATGAGTCGCGCTTGATCGGTCTTGCCGATGATGTTGCGGCTCTGGTCGCTGGACGCAACGTTGAACAAGCGCAACTTAGGCTAGGTATGCTAATGCGCCGAGTGAGGGACTGGATGATTGCTCGCGGGTCCAGTTTAGCACTGGAAAAAAGCATGAGTGTAAACAAACAAACCAAATCAAAAATTATTTTTCTAAGTGGTCTAACAAGCGAGATATTATTTTGGGGGCAGGTTTTTGGAACTTTTTCCTTTAATGACATTGCTGTGGCCGGATTTTCCAACCGATTTGCAATGTTTTGATATTGGTGTATGGATTTGAGTCTGAATTTTCCAAAAAGTCTAAATTCATGGTACTTTAGAGAAGTTTAAGAGCAGTTTTAGCGGCTGAAGTGGTCATCTTGACAAAAAAGAGAATCCCTAGAGTAGGGATGATCAGTATTGGAGACTTGCGAATCGAATCGAAGCGATCAGTGAAGTACCTGGGGCTACTGATCGACTCGAAGATGAATTTCTCTGAGCAAATCAGGACAACGGCTGAGAAGGCTGCATCGTGAGTATCGGCTCTGAGTCGACTCATGGCAAACGTAGGGGGCCCCAGCCCATCAAGAAGACGCCTCTTGATGAGTGCTGTAGGCTCAGTGCTACTGTGCGGAGCAGAAGTCTGGGGCGACGCTCTCAGCAAGGAAGTATACCGAAAACGTTTGGCACAGGTACAGAGAAGAAGAGTACTGAGGATTGCATCTTCGTATCCGACAGTCTCTAATTCGACGGTGAGAGTTATTGCAGGCGTGATGCCTGTCGCCCATCTTTGCTAGAGAGCGGCACGCTATTTACTTGCGCTGGAATGAGGACGCGAGGGATTGGCACCAGTCTTGGATGAATTGCACGAAGGGAAGGTGAACTGCGCCCCTCATCCCGGATGTGAGACCGTGGCTAAATCAAAGGCATGGTGAGACTGACTTCTATCTGACCCAGCTTTTGAGCGGGCATGGGTGTTTTCAGTCTTAACTGCACAAAATTGGTAAGCCCCGGTCCTCCGAGTGTCGGTTTTCCCAAGGGGAGGAAGACAATGCCTGCCAGATATTTTTTGCGTGCACAAAACTGGTCAGGCTGCGAAGGTACCTATACAGGGAGACGGGAGAGCTCACCCCGGATAATATAGTCGCGGTGATGACAAATGGAACCAGATGGCGCATTATATTCGGGCAGTCCTAAAAGATAAAAGGGATTCGCTGCAGCCGGGGGCGTTGGGGCTGGGGGATCACTTTTCTGTCGCTTTCTCTTCCCCTCTCTCCTCCCGCTAGAAGAGGGATCCCCCAGCTTGAAGGCGCCTCACGGCGTAACAAAACAAGACCTGGCTCGAAGTAATGTGTCAAACGGTTTCAGGCTAGGTTCTCAGGTTGAGAGGGGAGGTGTTTAGTGGGTAGTCCACTCGCCTTCTCGCGAGAATGGGATTCTCACACTCTGTGCATAAATGACATTCACCTCCCAAACACAAAAAAAGGATAATGACATATTAGATCTTACCGGAAGTGGCCAGTTGCTGGAAAAACTCATTGAAGCATCCGAAAATGAATATCAACTGCAACGGAGCGATGTTGTGTTCATAGATTATGTCGGCAAGCTTAAAGATGGCATTGTTGTGGATAATCAAGTAGAATTTGAGATCCATGCTGGCGATGTTAAGGTTGGTCAAGGTTCAGGTATAGCCATTCCACTCATTAAAGTGGGGGAAACAGCAGAAGTGACAGTAGATTCCCGATTTTCATACGGAGTATTGGGTTTGAAGAGTGAAGAAAATCCATCATTTTCCATTCGGCCTTATATAAGGATTATTTACACCATTGAATTGTTGGACTGTAAGTAAGAAGACGAGGCTGATGTTAAAACCTTTGCTATCTGTAGGAAGACTGTGAATTGAGCACGAGAAAGAGCAAACTTTTGGCAGAATCGCAACGAATTCAACATTTCAATTTATTGGAATTGTTGGATTGTAAGTAAGAAGACGAGGCTGATGTTAAAACCTTTGCTATCTGTAGGAAGACTGTAAATTGAGAACGAGAAAAGGGCACACTTTTGGCAGAATCGCAACGAATTCAACATTTCAATTTAAATTAACAGACGTGCTTTAGAATATTTAGATGATACGGATGCCGGCATTACACTTGGCCATGAAAATAAACTTAAAAACAAAGGGCTTTAAGAGCTTTTAGAAGACAGATTGGTTCTTTAGGTCTTATGTGTTTGAAGAGAGGCTTAGCTTTCTCCATTATAATTATTTTTTTAAATTTTAGAGCAACCAGGAAGTGAGCTGGTCTAATGTGAACTGGGTAGAATTAAAAGCACTACCCAGCGGGTTCGATATATCTGCCCCGTCAGGTCGGGGCTGGATAAAAATGCCTATTAATTTGAAATGGGTAAGTCTTAAAGGTTATAGGAGAGGGAAGAGAAAGCACCTTGACTTCTTGTAAGTGTGAAATGATTAAGAAATAAAAATATTCCGGTGTGAAAATTTCGGCCAAAACCGCATCAGCCAACGAGTCCCGACCAATTATAATAGAGTCTTCTGAAGGTGAAGACAGGCTTTTATCTAAAAACTTAAAAATTTAAGTGCGTAAGCACCTTTTGAATCGGTACCTAGTGGTGTAACTTGACCTAATAGAAACCTCAAAGACCAATATGTGTAGTGGTTGTACATGGTGAGATTCATCAATGAATGTAGTGTGATACGTGATGGCACTCTTATTAAAAGAGCTTTCTTGGATTAGAGATAGTTAGTGCATCTTATTATCTCGATCGAATGTATCGGCACTGGCGAAGGGGATGTGGTCAGTACCAAGCTTTGGCGATGTATTTGTCCATACAGCTGCGATACGTTCTGATTTTTAAACCAGTGTTGCGAATTCTGGCGTACCGACAGTCTCCCATTCGCAGCTTCAAATTACATCTCCATCTATTTTTGGGCACAAAACCCTTTTCCTAGGTATACTTATTTATTTTCATTAACATTTAACAATTTTCCTATAATTTTTATTTTCCGATTCTCAATTCTACCCTCTTACCCTATCTGTAACTACACAAAAAATATAATATAATAATAATCTTAACTTTCTCATTAACAACACTCCATTCATTACTTCCCATTAACAAAATTTCATTCGATACGTTTTTACTAACAAAACCTTATTCCTTCCTTCATAATATCTAGTTTCATGCATTATCTCCCACTAACAAAATTTTATTTGTTGTACTAACAAAAATTCATCCACGCTTCCCTACTAACAAATTCCATTCGAATGCCAATTAAGAAACGTTTCCAATTGAAGTTACTAATTGGATGAATGGGAGATGAACAGAAGGTGACTCCGGTGGTAAAGTCGTGGTTTCTCGTGGGGTCTGCTGGGATCTTGGGTTCAAGTTCTCCCGAGCGCAGGAAAACACTCTTTCTGGGATGTTGGCAAAAGCAATTGTTTCCATGTATATGACGATTTGCATACATTCAAACGCTAGCATGGTTATGCAAATCGCCATATATGCAAACTTGAAATTGTTGCGTTTGTCGATATGGACAAGATGTGTCGGTAACGAAATCGAAATGTATTGAGCTTCGATTACGTGAAGAAGTCTGTTTTTGATTTGGTGACGACGGAGTGAATTGGAATAGCAAAAGTTGGTGGCGGAAGTTTGGGAGTGAGAAAAGTAGAAGGCCATGTCTCTTTAAGACAATTTTTTATTTCTTAAAATGACCTCCCCCTTTCCCGTTCTTTTCCCTTCATGTTAGTTTTTATGTGTAGGGTGGCCTAGCACAAGCAGAGGGTGTCCCGGAAAACCCGCGACACGACTGAGCGCTAGCCGGCCTCAGTATGGCACCCCGGGCTACGCACCCCTCTGCTACCACTTTATGTCTGCAACTGCGGTGACTTCCGCGGTTGTTACACCAGTACGTATCAAAACTGAACGGACTTATTCCGTCCGAAGAATCACTCGAAACAAGTCTCATTGTCCCCAACGGGATTCGAACCAGCAACCTTCGGCTTACGCAACGAGCACTCTAACCACTACATCACGCGGGCTAAGTGATTACCTTACTCATATACTTTGGATTTCTCGGGCATGGCAGTTCATCAACTCAATCATTTTTATATGCCTCCGTTGACGAAGATAATAAACATGACTCACCTCGCAAAATAATTGAGTCCTTACATTCAAAAATGTTTGACCATTTAAGACTTTCTTTTTCTCTCAAAAGGTTCTTGACTAATTTCTTCCCATTTTGAGCCTGAAGACTATTTCGGCAGCATCAAATCACAGCTGGCCTTATAAAATGGCAGTTTCTATGATGATTGACGTTTTTTTTTGGATAGTGTTGAATTAAAGTAGAGTACTCTTCGTTTGACAGCCAGTATGTATTAAGATTGAACGAAGAGTTATTTGTTTTTTTAGAAAAGACATTTGAAATAGTACTGAATATACGTTTGTAATCTTCACGTTTAATGGTGACAGCAACTCGATTTTTGAAAGCCAACAGGGTTAACTTCCATGGTGCGAGTTCATTTTCCTGTTCCTTACTTCCTACCGCCTAGAATCTTCTTACTCTAATGTCTTTGTGAACCTAACGATGCCTTAGATGTTAATATCGCCAGTAATGCGCTTCACAACGAGATTATATTTTGATTTAAACCAAAACAAAGCTCACTTGATTGAGCTTACTGAACAATCATCAATGCTTTCAACGAGTTTTTGCGTAGGGACCTCTGCAGTAACCACAGCAATATGTTTAAAAAGGATTTTGGCTCAATAATTGTCTTAAATGTAATCGTAATAAAAACCTTAATCGGATCTACTCTAACATATTTGCAAGTGGACTGTATATGAAAAATATTAATTTTTTAAGGTATTTTTTCACTTGGTGGATAGTGGGCAAAATCCACTCTTTTACCATATCAACGCCTGTTAACTAGGCACAAATCAACAGTAGGAACATGCAAAATACAGTTGGTACACTATATGCTTCGATGCATTGTCGCAATTTGCGCCGTGTTGAACAACTAAAAGCATTGCATTGTTTTACATTGCACATGCACACGGCAAACAACCCCCAGTTCTAGTCAAATTAACCCTTACAATGCTACCCGGATCGCAGTGTACATTGCTCTCATGCTTGAGTTTTTCTGATTATAAGAAATTTAGTTATGACTCGCAGGCAACATTTTGCATTTATTGTTCCTGTCAAG
Organism: Odontomyia ornata; assembly: GCA_963969285.1. Taxonomy (NCBI): domain Eukaryota; kingdom Metazoa; phylum Arthropoda; class Insecta; order Diptera; family Stratiomyidae; genus Odontomyia; species Odontomyia ornata. The sequence goes on along the minus strand of OZ017739.1, from coordinate 374,644,707 downwards.
TGTTTTATGGGAGTATGCACTACGTTTGCATTGTTGCAGCTCGGTTAAAGGATTGGATATGCTCGTACTCGTATGAAGGATGGGGATGAGTTAAACCATATTGTAGAAAATGCAATTCGTTAAATGCAAAAAGCGTAAGCATGATGATGAAATTACGCTTTCTCGACATCTTTTTTACGTATGAACGTGCTGTGATGAAACATTTGCATAAATCTAACCGGCACAATAACTCGTGTGCAGTAGTAAGGGTGAAAATGAAAGTTGGGGATGATTTTCATTTACGAGTGACTAGAAAAGCGGGTGTGCTATAGTATAAATGTACCATATAAACTAAGAAATCTATTCAGTGATTAAGCTTTAATTTTTGTTTAACGACTTGAGAGTATCCCGCTACAATGGGCTAGGGTAGATACCATTGGTTGAAAGGTTAGTGCATTTATGCTCATCTTAACTAATTCTATGAAGACATATAGTCTTTATGCTAATAAATTTGAGCATTTATTTTAGCACTTACAAGGTGTTGAGCACAGGGGCGTAGCGATGGGGGGGTGTGTATTTTGGAAGTCGGCATTTTCACAATTTCTAATAATATATTACCGAAAATTCAGCCATGAAATATTTCTTTTCAGGAAATTTTTCAACTTTGAACTTCACCTAACTTAATTTTCATTTGTATAGCCTACCAAAACTCAAAATAAGCAATTTTTGTAAGTAATTTCAATTATATACATGAACATAGCTCCTCTACAGTCTTATACCTCTATGGTAACAACTCATCTGATGGGCCATGTCATATGCATTGAACGAATAATATATCATTTACTCTTCGCTATCTAGAGACTACCGCTAGTCCGTAGGGATGTTTGTGGCGCGGCGTCCATAGAAAGACATATAATTTTTGAGTGCTTCGAAGGTTTGCAACTGAAAACAACTGAAAGTGAAATGCCTTGAGTATAATCATTTTGCAAATCACACTTTTCTAGTATTTTTCTTTTGTAAACTCGATAAACATGTGCAAATTAGTTCTAGGTATAAAAAATAGTGCCTTATTAGACAATAGATTCGATTAAGTGGCTTGGTAGAAGAATAGAGAGGGAAAAGAATAGATCAACAAGGTTAATCATTTTTTGAGACTATTTTCAAGGTAAGTCGTAACTTTAATTTCAAATGAAATCACAACTACACAACTCACTATTATATCGAATCATTTTAGTAGAAGTAAAACACCAAATCAGTAAATTATTGTTTCAATATAAATGCTGCTTTTTTATTTTGCTGAGATTAAAATTTGATTTTAGTGAAAAAATACTAAATTTTTCTTCGTTTTGAATAAACTTGATAGATATTTACTTTTACGATATTCAAACGCAGCTACTTTGAAAGTAACTTTAATGTTACAATTCTGTAAATTTCATTTTCGTGATAAATGTAATACCTACGCATCTAGTAGAAATCTTTTCACTTAATTCAATGGAAACATTTCTTCATAGGTTTTATAATAATGTCAAAACCACTAAGGAAAAGGATGAAAGTAGAATGTGAAGATTGTGGGAGTCAGTTTGATGATGACTACAAGTCTCGACATGAAATTTCTAAACATAATGGAAAATATGTTAGAGTCAAACATGTCGGAGCTCCATCAAATCGATTCGAAGCCTCTAAAAGAAAAATTGTACCTTCAACAATTCCATCATCAAATAGTCATACTGTAGTTGCTGTTATAGAAGAGAATGTTGCTGAACTACCTGCAGATGATTTAGAGCAGCAATTGGCTGGAGCCAGCAAACCCGTTATTTCAACGACAATTTTTCCTGTGCAACAAAAGATAGGACAACGACCATTTTCACTATCAGCATCCACACGATTACCACCCTCACCTCCAGTGACACTACCGCCATCGTCGCCAGCTTCACCCAAATCTCCTTCACAACTTTCACCGCAACAATCAAATGAAGTACCATTACCTAAAGAAGCTGAGGCTGATCCGACTTGGATCAATTTTTCCGGTAAGGTAGCAGAATTTCTAAGTAACTTTGAAAGAGTAGGTGAACTTTTGAAGAATGTGACAAGTGATGCAGCTCCGAATGTAAAAGCATTTTTTATCGATATGATCGATAGTTTGACCCACATCCACGAAGAAAGTGAGGAGTTGCTGCAATTAGCAAAAAAAGAAGAAGAAAAACTGTCATCAAAGACTTTTGATCTGCATATTGTGAGTGAAAGTTTCATAAACCATGATCCTGGAAAAAGGGGAAAAATATCAACCACCAATCAGCGAAGATTTTTAAGTTCGCTAGGACCATACCAGCCGAAACTTACCATTTATCCAGCGAATCCAGATATTCCTACCAATAAACAATGCCGTTTTAATCCAGCATGGTATAATGAGTTCCCATTTTCGGAATATAGTCCTTATAAAGATGCAGCGTATTGCTTCGCTTGTTTTTTGTTTGCCGAGGGAGCTAGAAGGGCTCACGGTAGTAAAGAGTGGACGTCAGTAGGTGTTCGCCAGTGGCATAAAATGAAAAGTAGAGGTCAGAATAAAGAAGGAAAACTAGTTCAGCACTTCACTTCAGAATCTCATCGTGCATCTTTAAGTGACTACTGTAATTTCATCAACGAAGGAACCCATATCAATGTATTCTTAGATAAATCTTTGCGGCAGAATAAAATTAAAGAAGAGCAGGAGAAAGAATATCACTTTAAGGTTCTACAAGTTTTGCTTGATGTAACAAGAACTTTGGGGAGACAAGGGTTGGCTTTTCGTGGTCACGAAGAATCGCCAGAAAATAACAATGGAAATTTTTTACAAATTGTTTCTTTGATTCCGCGACATTGCCCATTGATGAACAAATGGTTAAATGAAATCTCTAAAAGACCACATCATGTAACGTACTTGAGCCCCACTACCCAAAACGAATTCATCGATTTACTGGGAGCTAAAACTCAAGAAGCCATCGTTGCCGAAATTAATGAAGCTGGTATCTTTTCTGTCATGGCTGATACAACTCCTGATTTGTCACACCAAGATCGATTAGCCATCAACATTCGGTATGTGCTCCCAACAAACGATGGACCTGTACCTGTTGAACGCCTTCTCAAGATGGATGTTATTCTAACGAAAAAAACTGGTGAAGAACTGGCAGAAAAAATTGTAGTGGCTCTTCAGTCATTGGGGATTTCAGTGAAAAATATCGTTTTTCAGTCCTACGATTTTGCGGCCAACATGAGTGGAAAATATAATGGCACGCAGAAGAAATTATCTGAAAAATGTTGCAAAAATATTCCCTACGTTCCGTGTGAAGCTCATCGAATCAACGTTTTTGTAGAAACATCTTGCAAACAAAGTGCTCTAATTAATGATTTCTTTAACGTTTTAGAAGCTTTGTATGTTTTTTTCTCAGGAAGTACGAAACGTTTTCAAAATCTTCGGGAAGAGTTGGAAAATATTGAAAATTCATTGCAACTGAAATGTTTATCGAAAACACGCTGGACTGCTAGAGCTGAAACGGTAAAAGCTGTATGGATTTCATTCGAAGGCATTGTACATGCTTTGGAAAAAATAACACAAGGTTCGGAAAATTTTGATACTAAATCACGTTCTATGGCTGCCGGTTTACTCAAAAAAATTCTAGATTTTGATTTCATTTGCTCATTATATTTTTGCAAGAATGTAATGTTTAAAGTTAAAAATTTGACAGAAAATTTGGAAGCTAATGAATTAAATGTCATTGATGCTTTATTGTTAATTCAAAGTACTTCAGCGTCACTACAGCAAATGAGCGCTGACGACGACTAAATCAATGCATTGATAGAGAGCTCAGTTTTAATTGCTAGAAAATTGCAGATTTGTCCAGAAAATGATTTTTCAAGGCATCATAGAACTCGCTATGTCTCAAAAAAAAATTGATGAGAGTTCAGAAAATGCTTGTCATTTCGAGTTCAAAACATTTTACAGGAAGGAATTTAAAATTGTGCTTCATGTTTTCACATCTGCCATTCATGATCATTTGCATGAATCTTTATCAACGTTAAAACCGATTCAGGAAATTTTTAAAATTCCCGTTCATAGAAATAATGTCACTCTTGAATTGATAAAATCAATTCGACTATTAGAACCAGAATTTTTTAAAACTGAGCCAGAATGCTTGCTTGTTGAGTCACAAATTCTATTTGATTCGTGTAAGAAATGCACAAATTTTGCCGATGTTTCTAAAATTGCATTCAAATTGAGGAGTGCAATACCACTTGCTTATAAAATGATTTGTTTTGTTTTAACTGCTCCTGTAACATCAGCTTCTTGTGAACGTTCATTTAGCAAACTGAAGATAGTTGTCAATCATCTACGGACGACAATGGGAGATGATCGTTTGAATTCTTTGATGTTGCTTTTTTCTTCGAAAGATAAAGTAGATAAACTGAACCTTCGCGAAATTATTGAAAAATGGTCTCTATTGAAACACCGCAGAGTTAAAATATGAATTTTTTATTTAGTATTCGATATAAAGCTACAATACTTTTAATTGTTCAGTGTATTGCTTTTCGTTTTTGTATATTTTCAAATAAATTGATTTTACTATCAACTATTTAGATGTCTTCATCATTATTTTTTGTTTTCAAAGCGTTCTTCTAGGCAATGAAAGTTAATTTCCTTTCTCGTTATTTCATTTTACATGCAAAACCTATGCAATGTTTTTCAGCAAGTCGGCAAATAAATGAGTGTCACCCCCCCAATTTCATGACCTTCGCGACGCCCCTGGTTGAGCAATTAGATGAAGAGAAGTAAGAGTGCGTTTTCACATTTCTATTGTTTTCTCCTTTTCATCCTCTATCCTTCCTTAAAAGAAAAACACTGGGAAAAATCACCCAAAAATACTTGGGTACACTGTTTTCATATGGGATGAAAACTATAGGGAAAATCATATATGACCTAAGACAAACTATATTAGATTACACTAGGCAAATTGCACTTGAAACTTAGCAAAATTATCAGACAGGCTGCTAAATTAAGCAGCAGCAATCAAACTAGAAAGAAAGCAGTAACCGGCCCTTGGAAAAATTTTTCAGATAGGCTAATATCAAGCAGCAAATTGGAGAATTTATCAGGTAGGGTGATCAATTAAACAGCAGCAACTGGACTTGGAAGGAAGTCACGAGAGCGCAACTACCTCTTGACTGAACACAGTCAGACTGGAGCATCGCTGGCAGCATTTGGTGGCGCAGGAAGACAATAAACAACAGTTGGTGACGCGAGCATCAAGAAGACCGCAGTCAATTGAAGAAGCAGAAAACAACAGCGTCTGCTTGGATTGTTGAAGAAACATTTAAATATAATTAATAAATAATTTTAGCATGGCGTCTTTGATAAGAAGGCAGCTAGCATTAGGGGAAGAGATCGAACGGACGGTTTGTAGTTAGAAGAAGGAGTCTCTAGAGCGCAAGGATGCCAAATATCTCCAAGCGAAATCAGAAAAAATTGGGACACTATGGAATAAATTCCAGCAGAATAACGAAGCGTTAGAGACTGCAGCAGAAGAGTTTGGTGGGGTAGATTAGATGTATTCTGGGGAGGAGGTGAAGATCAGTTTAAACGTTCGACTTATCCAGCGGTCGATTTGATTCGAGGAGATTATACTGCACATTCTTTAAAGTCAGATCAACGTAAAGATTGTAAGGATTGCGAGTTACATGCAATTAAGCAACACTGGAAGGCAATGCGATCAAAACACTTCAAAATTATGGAAGCATCGAATACTCGTATCTCCGAACGTAATGATCCAACGATATACGATAATATTGAGTCATGGGTACAAACCATTCAACTACAATTAATGAAGGTCACGAAAACAAGTCAGCTAGCTCAATCGAATATAAAACTGCCACTTATTGAACTACCTAAACGATCGAAACAGCAATTCCTGACAATATTGTTAAGTAGCCGTGCACATAAGGGAGTGGTATCGAAAAACTACATGAGGTATTAAAACTCTCCTCTTCTCTAGTCGTTACCATTGTGATTTCATCTTATCTTTAACTTTCCAAAGAATGCGTACAATACACTGTAAAGTTTTCTAACCCAGTTTGGCTTGAGGATGCATTATTCGTACCACGTCACCCTGATGAAGCGTCACTGATGGTGCTAAGATTGGCTGACCTAAGCTATTCCCTGATTTTCCGTAATAAATTATACTTTTTTCAGAAACCTTCCGACGAGAAATATTTTATCATTCGAGTGATACAAGTAGTTTCATAATTTTTTTTACAATGTTTAGGATGTTTTTGATCTTGAGGAACGATAGATAGGTAAGAAATTATAAATCCTATGCATATACATTTTAATCGCTTAATATCGGAACATTTTTTGGCCCAAACAATTGCTGATGAGACCTGATAAACTACGACTACTGAGACCTCTGCATGAATCGTTTTCTTTAGCAGACAAGACTGACGGGTTTAATGACGGGGCCTTAGTAAGAATTGACAAACTATGACAACATGATAAATTTAAAAATCACTACTTACGCTTAAAGGATTTGTTAAATTTATTTTGAAACGTACCTGAAACAAAAAAAAAAAAGAAATTAGGTATAGTTCAAAAATATAAAAATATGATATTGTGCTTCTAAAATTTAATGCTGATTAACAGCTTCGAGGTCTAGTTTAAGCTACCTGCTCGTGATGCATCTTGAATAACGCTAAATAATTTGGCAGACTTTGTCTTTGCAACTATGCTGGCTTACGATATGACCTATAAATTTCGATTGTCATTTAGTGAATGTATTTTGAATCAAGCTACATGACACGGTGCCTCGAGATGAAAGTCACAGGAAAACGGTAAATATCATATTGTGTTATAAGGTAAATAAAATCCTACATGGCAAGTAGAATATTGAAAGGATACTCTTCCAACCGTGGCTGCATGAGCCACGATTAATCAACTTAAAATTAATGAATAATCCTAGCTACGTTTCAATGAACTTCTTCAATTATCAAAAAATGAAATGTAACGCTTCCTTTAATATTCGTTGAATGTTTATTAATTTTTACAAACACCGCGGGTTTCGGAATAAACACCTGTTCCATCCTCAGTACAAACTAACAATTCTTATTTCCTAACCTACCTATTTATACACATTAATTTAATTCATATTTTTCCAAACAATAATGAACTACTTAATCCTAGATAATTACCTACGCACACATTTTCCCACCATAAAAGTTAATCCTCCGATTCGCCGTTAATTGCCTCGTTCGCTTCTTCGCCTTCATTGCCCGCACCATTCACATCATCGCTTACGTTACCTGGGTTTCGTTTCCTATTGATTTTGTGGAGGATGTCCATTAACGGGGAATATCCGTTACCTAAATCGTGATTTAAGCGTGCATCAGCTGGTTCCCTTGATATTATCAAGCTCTCGTATGCGTCCAGTTTGTACCGTTTCGTGATTTCCTTAACCAATTCTACATCGCTTTCTCCTATGCTGTGACTTTCCTCCAAAATATGCTTTGTTACCGTTGATTTGACCAGCGCTTGGCTCCTGTTGTTCCGTAATATTATTTCTGCCTCCCTCACGTGTTCATTCAATCTTGTGGTAATCAATCTTCTTGTTTGCCATTTGGAATTTATCGGAAAACGACGAGCACACAAAGGACGATCACCCACGATTCTGAGCACTCATACCAACAAAAAATGGCGGCTTACCACTCGATGGCACACAGATTGTTAACAATTCCGATCAGCGACGATGAGTTTGCCAAAGAACGAGCATATACGAGTATACTAGATACGGCGACAAAAAATGGGTTCCCAACTAAGATAATTGAGCAAATCATCTCAAAAACCTCGAGAAAATTATCGAAGGATCAATACACGACATTGTTCATGCAAAATAGAAACAATGAAGTAAGCATCAGGCGATCTTTTCCACACTCACCACTAACGCGGTAATTGCGAAAATATTAAAAAGCTACAATATTCAACTGGTTACATCCAGTAGACATCTTCAACTTAAATCATTATTGGGAGCCGTAAAAGATAAAAAAACGAAAAATGAAGTAAGCAGAATTTACAAAATAACATGCCCAGAGTGCCCAAAAACCTATATAGGGCAAACAAGAAGATTCATTACTACAATATTGAATGAACACGTGAGGGAGGCAGAAATAATATTAAGGAACAACAGGAGCAAAGAGCTGGTCAAATCAACGGTAGCGAAGCATATTTTGGAGAAAAGTCACAGCATAGGAGAAAGCGATGTAGAATTGGTTAAGGAAATCACGAAATGGTACAAACTGGACGCATACGAGAGCTTGATAATATCAAGGGAACCAGCTGATGCACGCTTAAATCACGATTTAGGTAACGGATATTCCCCGTTAATGGACATCCTCCACAAAATCAATAGGAAACGAAACCCAGGTAACGTAAGCGATGATGTGAATGGTGCGGGCAATGAAGGCAAAGAAGCGAACGAGGCAATTAACGGCGAATCGGAGGATTAACTTTTATGGTGGGGAAATGTGTGCGTAGGTAATTATCTAGGATTAAGAAGTTCATTATTGTTTGGAATAATATGAATTAAATAAATGTGTATAAATAGGTAGGTTAGGAAATAAGAATTGTTAGTTTGCACTGAGGATGGAATAGGTGTTTATTCCGAAACCCGCGGTGTTTGTAAAAATTAATAAGCATTCAACGAATATTAAAGGAAGCGTTATATTTCATTTTTTAATAATTAAAATTAATGTCAATTAATCGATGTTAGAATTTGAAAACAATCAAAAATACCAAAAGGGAGTTCTTACCAAAAGGGTAATGCAAAAATATTTGAAATTCAAACAAAGTTTTCTAAATATTAAATGTTAGCCCATACACATATTCCATGAATTCAGCTAGGAAAACTAACATATGGCTATTATGTATTTTGATTTGCCGATATTTTATTTGCAGTGTGCTGGCCTCAATGTTTAAGTAGGCATGATACCCTTAAACTTTTTAATGAACTGTCAATGTCAAAACGTTAGTTGAACATTCTCATTATGGTAAAATTCACAAACCAGTAAAGTTATGAAATTATTAAAAATTACCATCGAAATTCTGAGTCGGTGATCGCAACTTTAAGAGCGCTTACTCCAATTTAAGTAAGTTCGTGTCCAAATTTTCACTATTGGACACTCCGGAGCCAATTAGACGTCGTGCCGCTCGAAGCGAAGGAAATATCGGAGCCGTAAGCGCATTGACTCACGGCAACGATGTCGCAAGCGAAAATGGACTATGGCATTGGATCCTGGAATGCCAGATCACTCAATCACCCTGGCACGGTTGAGGATCCTTTACAACGGGTCAGTCAATATAAATTAAAATTACTGGCAATCCGGGAAACGAACTGGACTGGAAACGAACTGGACTCGAAACAACATTTAAGACATGAGATTGCACATTATATTCGAAAGTGAGAAGCCTACTGAAAAACGAGAGCTCGAAGTGGCCTTTACTGCAGATAGGGAGTTTAAATGGCACGTCATTGATTTTAAGGCAGTCAACGAACCGTTATATGCGATCCGTATTCAAGCGAAATTCTTCAAAATCTAGCTGCTAAATGTTCATGCCCCGACCGACGAAAAGGACGAAGACACGAAGGAAACGTTCAATAATCACCTGGAAAGACTAGTCGATTCATTGCCTACAAACGACACAAAAATAATTCTGGGTCACTAAGGTTGGCAATGCGGTGTCTCATGGAGGAACGACTGGAGGATGTAGCCTCGAAGATGAAACAAATGACAACAGCCAGCGCCTGATTGACTTTTCAAGTAGCAGAAATTTAGTCATACGTTTGACTTGCTCCCCACATTGACGCATTCATAAAATGACTTGGCTATCACCAGATGGCAACATCAGATCGACCTTGTTCTGACCCAACACCGTTGGGCCTCGAGCATATTTGACGTCTGTACACGCCGATGAGTCAAGTGTAACTCAGATCATTACTTGTTCAAATTAACCTCTCGATGTTGTATGTCCAAGGTATATTCAGTGAAGACCAGGTCGGTGCAAAAATTTGACATCAAAAGGCTCCAAACGGCGTCTGTGGCCAAAAATTTCACGGAGACTCTCGACAACCGGCTGGCTCCCATCTTATCAGATGCATCGTTAAAGACAAGCAAAGAGCTCTGGATGGTAGTGAAAACGGCTATTAAGATCGTGGCAGAACAGATGATCGGACATCAAGCCCGGCGCAAGAGATGATGAGTGCCAGAATGCGTTAGCCAAAAAGAATCAGGTAGACAAAGACTACATAGGTAAAAAAAGTGTAGACAAAGACTACGTAGGTGTTCAGAAAGCTATTCAAAAAGGCATCCACCACCAATGAATTATATTCCCTATCCACAAAAAAGGTAGCAAGCTGCAGTGCGCAAATTATAGAGGCATATTACTACTGTGTACGGCGTACAAATTATTTTCTCAATTCATAGAAAATAAAATCAGGTCATACGCCAACAGTATTATTGGAGAGTATCAAGGTGGTTTTAGAGCAGGTAGATCGACGATGGACCAATTGTTCACACTCAAGCAGGTACTTGAAAAATGCTGGGAGTTCAGCATAGAAGTATATCAAATTGTCGTTGACTTTAGGCAAGCATACGACGGTATTGATCGTAACGTACTGTACCAAATAATGCTTTGCTTTGGCATCCAAACCAAAATATTCCGTCTGACCAAGCCCGAATCAACAACCAACTCACCGATGCCTTTGACACAAATATCGGACTAAAGCAGGGAGATGGGCTGGCACCATTGCTATTCAATTTGGCTCTAGAGTACGTCATAAGGTAGTTACCTGTCGATACGCGAGGAACATTACTTCACAACTCGAGCCAAGTTGTAGCCTATGCGGACGACATCAAAAACAACTGCTGCCCACGATGTTATAACCGCTGCCCGTGTCCATAAAGGCGAGGCTTTGAAATGGTTAAATTTTTATTTCTTTTCGATACCGGCAGTCCAATTAGTTTTGTGAAATGATCTGCAGTTCCTTTACTCATTAGCAATAGAAACTTCGATACGATACTCCACGCCTTAGGAAATGCAACGCTAAGAACGTATGGTAAGGTCGATGCCTATATTAAATTTCGAAGACAATGTAGACAAATTTCTCTTTTAGTGAGTCCAGACGAAACAGTGTCACTACCCATAATTTAAGGCCGGTATTTTTCTTCATCTTACCACTACAGCCCCTTTCGGGCCTTCGCTTCCTGCAAACAGCGCCTACTACTGGGTCGGTCCGTTGACCGCGTCTTCCAATTCCGAAATCCGAGCAGCGATGAACTGTCTTCTTCGACCGAGTCAGACCAACGTTTCCTCGGTTTCCCCACTGGTCTCCGGCCTTCAGCTTACCCAAAAAATACCTTCTTGGGAATCCGTTGTTCGTCCATACGATTCATGTGTCCAGCCCATTGCAGCTTCCGCAGTCTTATAATCGTGAAGACCTCCGGTTCGTCAGAAATTTCATACAGCTCATGGTTGTATCGAATTCGCCATTGGTTCCCGTCTAGCTTCGCTCCAATTATACGCCTCAGGACCGGTCACTCAAAAGCGATCAATATATCTGCGGATGCTTGGGTTAGGGTTCATGTTTCACACCCATAGCATAACACAGGTCTTATCACAGATTTGTATACTTGGACCTTTGTTTTTCTGTGTATGCAGCTGGTCGTCAAGATTGTCAATACTGAATAAAATATTTTATTTGCGAGCTGTATTCTTCGGCGTATTTCGTCTCTTTCATTGCCCGTTTTCGTTATTTTGGCGCCTGAATACACAAATTCACTAACATTCTCGATATTGTATTCGCCAAATGTGTAATTTTGTGTATATGAGGCACTTTTCCTCGACTGCGTCATGGGCTTTGTTTTATTTTCATTGATGTGTAGCCCTACTAGTTTTGCTTCGCTGTCGTGTTTCAGGGTAAGTTCTTTGGCAGTTGTTAATGACCGTGACAGAATGTTGATGTCGTCCGCAGAGGCTACTGCTTGGCTCGACTTGTAGAGAAATGTACCTCGCGTATGACGTACTCCAGAGCCAAATTGAATAGCAATGGGGCCCATCTCCCTGCTTTAGTCCGATATTTGTATCAAAGGCATCGGTGAGTTGGTTATTGATGCGGACTTGGTAGGTTGTCAACGTCATTGTCATTTAAGTAAGACGGACTGATTTGGCTTGGATGCCAAAGCAAAGCATTATTTGGTACAGTATGTTACGATCAATACTGTCGTATGCTTGCTTGAAGTCAACGAAAGTTTGGTGTACGTCTATGTTGAACTCCCAGCATTTTGTAAGTACCTGCTTGACTGTGAACAATTGGTCTGTTGTTGGTCTACCTGCCCTAAAACAACCTTGATACTCCCCAATAATACTTTTGGCGTATGATCCGATTTTATTTTCTAAGATTTGAGAAAATATTTTGTACGCCGTACAAAGTTGTGATATGCCTCTATAGTTTTCGCACTGTAGCTTGTCACCCTTTTTGTGGATAGGGAATATAATTGATTGGCCCAACTCTGTCGGCATATGTTTTTGTTGCCAAATGTACTGGATGACTTTGTGAATAGCTTGATGAACACTACTGCCACCATATTTGATGAGCTCCACTAGGATCTCATCGATGCCCGGTGCTTTATTATTCTTTTGGGCTTTGATGATGGAACAAACTTCACCCAGAGTTAGGAGGGCCAATGGAAGCTCTCCGCAGACATTTATAGGCTCCGATGTTCTGGAGCTGTACGGACGATTAAGGTGGTTCTTGAAATATGATGCCCATCTTTCTTTAATCTTGGTTTCATCAGCGATTATTTTGCTGATGTCGTCACGACAGAGTGTAGCTTTGGGCTGGTAGCCACGTTTCAGGCTTTTCACCACTTTGTATGCTTGTCTTGTAGGCTGGTATTTCGTTAAGGAATTTAATATTTATCTTCATGATTTTGAAGATATTAATCTCCAGATGTACAGGCATAAGAAAACAGTGCTTGAAAAAGACGAAATACATTTCTGTGCCTTCAAACCGACAAATAATAAAAGATTGACCGGTCCAGGTGTTAAATACGAACCTGCTGCGGAGCCCACCTATGAACTTAACAACATTAGATCTACTGTTGAAAATTCGGTCAGTACTGGTGCGCCCGTTAATGATCAGCCCGGCAATAACTTTAGAACCATGTCCGACCTTACGACATTACCCCCAGATGACACAGAAACCCTAGAAATAAATATTTCTCTGAGCCAAAACCACACTTACGCCCTTAGAAAAACCATTTACGAAAGCTATTTGAACCGGATGAATCTCATTGTAGCGCCCCATCACTATCAGATAAATAATAACACTCCATTTCACTGCACGCCACGAAGGTGAAGAGAAGTTCAGAAGATCACAAAAAGCTACTAAAGAAGGATATAATTAGGCCCAGTAATTACCTATATGCTTCTGCCATAGTCTTAGTTAGGAAGAAAAGCGGTGAATTGAGAATGTGTGTGGACTACAGAGCTCTAAACAAACACTGCCACTTATAGAAGACTGCATTGATTATTTGGCAGGGAAGAAGTTCTTTTCAATTTTGGATCTCTAATGGATTCTATCAAGTTAGAATGGCACCTGAATCTGTAAAATACACAGCATTCGTAACTCCAAATGGTTACTATGAATACTTGTGGATGCCCTTCGGATTGAAAAATGCTCCTGCTGCATTCTAGCGCTTTATATGCGAAATATTTAGAGATATGCTGGAGTCTGGATCCGTTGTCTTCTACATAGACGATATGCTGATCGCAACCGCATGCCTTGAAGACGATATTGAGCTGCTAGGTTGAGTCTTGAAACATATTACCGAAAAGAACCTTGAGTTAAAGTTGAGAAAATGTAGATTTACATTTGAAGTGATCGAGTATTTATGGTACTCTGACAGCGCTTCTGGAGTGCGTCCAAGTGAGGCCCATATAAAAGTCATCATGCAATATCCTATACCGAGGAACCAGAAGGAACTTAAGACCTATTTAGGATTGTTCTCCTATTTTTGCAAGTTCATCCCATCATTCTCAAAAATAGCCAAACCGCTGCAAGACCTCACCCGCGAGGGTGTAGCCTTCAAATTCACTGATGAATATAATGCGGCCTTCATTGAACTGCGCACTAAGCTATCCGCTGCCCCATTATTAGCAATTTATGATTCGAAAAAAGAAACTGAACTTCATTGCGATGCTTGCTCCTCTGGCTACGGAGTAATATTATGGCAAGTCGATAATAAGTTTCGCCCTGTACTATTTTTTTCGAAAGCTACACACCCGCTGAATCTCGTTATTACAGTTTCGAACTGGAGTCGTTGGCCATTATCTATGCACTTAGGCGCTTCCGAGTTCATTTAGAAGGCATAGCTTTTAATATAATAACAGATTGTAACTCTATGACGCTCACTCTTAACAAAAGATATGTAAATCCAAGCATCGCCAGATGGGCCCTCGAGCTTGAGAATTATAATTACAGAATACAGCACCGAAGCGGAATATCCAAGGGGCATGTAGACGCATTGAGCCAGTGCTACACTTCTTACCCTTCTTCAAATGACAAATCAACAACTGATACTGTCAGCTACTATTTCTGATGCAAAACAGATGACGGATCCGTGGTGCGTCATTTTCGCTCTTAATCACGCTCAATTTGACTTATCCTTACACCCTTACCCTGAATCAACCAAAGCCAGCACGAATGCCCCTCGCTGTCCTGTCCTAATGTCCGCTGTCCCTCATGCCAGCACTGCCGACCATTTCATGTATCCTGCTGTTAGAATCAATAATTACGTATAAGACTCTGATGATAATGCTAGCATCTCCACAGACGCACTACCCGTGAGCACAACGGATGTAACTGATCAAGTATTAGCGACTATTGACAGTGACGACTTAGACTTTTCGATCCAAGTCACGCAAAACTGGGACGAACGCATCCAAAAACTTCGCGAACAGTCCCAGGTTACCAGTTATTGGACGGTCTTGTTTTTAGAAGCATTAAGTCCGGACAAACGCAAATGTTCGTACCATGAGAAATGGAGGAAAATGTGATTCGTTTGACGTATGAAACGATTGGTCACCTAGGAATAGAAAAAACTTATGAGCAACTGAAGAAACAATATTCGTTTCCGAGCCCGAAAGAAAAGTCATTCATAAGAAACTGCGTAAAATGTATTATGTACTCGCCACCGCACCGTTCCAATGAACATAATCTCTATAACATACCGAAGGAACTAATGCCATTTGATACTGCACACTTATACCACTTCGGGCCTTCACCTATTTTCAACTCAAAGAAGAAACACATATTGTTAGTTGTAGATGGATTCACTTAATATGTTACACTGTATCCAGTTAACTCGACAAGTACACGGGTTTCATCAATAGCCTTGCTAAATATTTTAGTTGTTGCAGTCGTCCCAGATGCATAATAACTGACCGAGGAACTTGTTTCACCTCTTTGGATTTTAGCACATACTTGGCTAAACAAAACAATGATCATGTGAAAGTTGCCGTCGCCTCTCCACAAGCCAACGGGCAATTCGAAAGAGTAAATAGAGTTTTAAAACCTATGTTTGCCAAACTTAGTGAGCCCATTAATCGTGCCGATTGGTCCAACTTTTTGTCCCAGATTGAGTATGGCATTAATAATACCATCCACAGTACCAGTAAATAGTCTCCTAGTAAACCTCTGTTCGAGATAAAGCAGAGAGGGAAAATTTTGGACGAATTAACTGAATACTTAAGCGAGAAGACAGATGAGGACTCAGATCGCAACCTAGATGACCTCAGGGCACGCGCTGCCTCCGCATTCAGAAGTCACAGGACTACAATCTGCAGTACTTCCAAAAACACAGCAACCCGCCCCAAACTTATAATGCAGGAGAATACGCGTCACTCGTAACGTGGACACCACCATCGGCACGAATAAGAAACTAATCCCTAAGTACCACGGACCATACCTTATACACAAAATATTACCAAATGACCGATACGTTATTAAAGACATTGAAAATTGTCAACTGACTCAGTAGCCTTAAGATGGAATTTTAGAATCCTCGCGAATACGTAGGTGGCTTTCGCAGGGATCTGAACCACATGTAAAGGATTAGTTCACATTATTTTGTGTGCTTCCCTTATATCGATGTATTAAACATTGCCTGGGTGGCACAAAGGATGAAGCGACGTAATGTGAATGCAGATCGCACGAGCGTTGTGCGACGAAGAAAGAGTGATGGAGAGAGTGGTAGGAAATGGAGGTATTAAAAACAAGTTGGGCAAAACAGACCTACGCTCATGTCAGAAGAGTTTTGTATTCAATTTACAAAATGCAGTCACCAGATCGAATCAAATCAAGAAACATGTCAAAGACGATTTTATTGGAGAAAATATGAAATACGAAGATCATACTATTATTAACAAAGTTGAACGAATTTCGACTTCTGAGGTTTTTAGTATTGTTATACTCATAAATATCTCCCTTGATAATTATTTCGGATGTCCATTCGCGACGGAGGAAACACATTTTTCATGTATTTCCCCCCTGTGCCCCCACTGAAGCAAAAACTGACAGTTTAACAACTGTTTTGAAATGCTCCCATGAAAACTTTTATTTCATACTAATATCGGCTACGTTTGATGAATTTTTTTTCAGGGGCCACTCCCCTGTACTGTTATTATCGATTAATGGCCAATTTTTTCGAATCCTAGAATGGTTACAAAACCCCTTTGCTAGGAGCTCTCTCCCACCTCCTCGACTTATTTCACTTATGAGCATTAATTGTAGGTACTCATCTTCAGTCATTCATTAAATTGAATCAAGTGTTCAAAGCATGCACCTTAAACGTTGAAGTTGAGAAAAAATAACTCAAAATTATTCAATCTTCGCATTTAAAACAGCCACTTTTTTGTTTTACGATTACTGATACCACTAGCTGAACCGATTCTCAAAGATATTCATGACACCTATCATTCCTGAAATTTTCATACAAATCCTAGCAAAACTGTAGTGTCTGAGTCGGTAAAAAGCGCATGTTGTTCCAAAGCCATATGTTGCCATAGTAATAAATGCAGCGCATATATACAGGAAAATTCAAACCGCTATAACATCGCTAAATGTGATTCAATCTTCATGAAACTTTCAGGATAGATCAATCTTATAAATAGACATCTACGCCCTGGATTTCATTGAATTTAAAGGTACCGTTAAGATTTAATTCAAGAAAACATAAAATCGATAAATCATACTATTACTAACAAAGTTGAGTGAATTGCTACTTCTCACGTATTTGCTGTTGTTGTTGTACTCACCAAGGCCTATGTTTCTGATTTTTTTCAGATTTTTCGGATGGAAGGTGTCCAATCGCGAGCGGGGGGGACACAAATTGTTCGTGTATTTCCCCTCCCTGTGCGCCCCTCGAATCAAATTTTGCCAAATTAAGACCTTCTTTGAAAAGTTCTCATTAAGACCTTTCATTTGATACCCATATCGGCTACCTTCAATGAAATTTTTTTTGGGGGGTCACTCTTCTATATGAGGAGACCCCCCTTAAATACCTTATAAAATGTTTTTGTAATCACCGCTTTACACCTACACACAAAATTTGATGTTTCTAGCTTAAGTAGTTTCCGAGAAAAACTGCTGTGACACACGGACGGACGGACGGACAGACGGACGGACAGACAGACAGACAGACAGACGGACAGACTGGTCGCGGAACTAGTAGGGTTTTGTAAAATTATTTTACAAAACCCTAAAAAACACAGAAGTACAAAACAACAAAAACCTTGTTGAAACCGATTGTCACTTTAAATTTTCTTTTCATGTTGTAATCATAACAAGTTGGGTAAACAGACCTACGCTCATGTCAGAAGGGTTTTGTATTCAATTTTCAAAATGCAGTCACCAGATTGAATAAAGTCAAGAAGCATATCAATGACGATTTTATTGGAGAAACTATGAAATTCGAAGACCATACTATTATTAACAAAGTTGAACGAATTTAGACTTCTGAGGTTTTTGTTATTGTTCTACTCATAAATATCTCCCTTGATAATTATTTCAGATGTCCATTCGCGACGGAGGTAACACATTTTTCATGTATTTCCCCCCTATGCCCCCACTGAAGCAAAAACTGACAGTTTAAGAACTGTTTTGAAAAGCTCCCATGAAAGCTATCATTTCATACTCATATCGGCTACGTTTGATGAATTTTTTTTCAGGGGCCACTCTCCTGTACTGTTATCATCGATTAATAGCCAATTTTTTCGAATCCTAGAGTTGTTACAAAGCCCTTTTGTTAGAAGCTCCCTCCCGCCTCCTTGGCTTGTTTCACTTATGAGTATTAAGTGTAGGTACTCAGCTTCAGTCATTCATTAAATTGAATCAAGTGTTCAAAGCATGCGCCTTAAACGTTGAAGTTGGGAAAAAATAACTCAAAGTTATTCAATCTTCGCATTTAAAACAGCCACTATTTTGTTTTACGATTACTGATACCACTAGCTGAACTGATTCTCAAAGTTATTCATGACACCTATCATTACTGAAATTTTCATGCAAATCCTAGCAAAACTGTAGTGTCTGAGTCGGTAAAAAGCGCATGTTGTTCCATAGCCATATGTTGCCATAGTAATACATGCAGCGCATATTGTTCCATAGTAATACAGGAAAATTCAAACCGCTATAACTTCGCTAAATATGACGCAATCTTTATGAAACTTGCAGGGTTGATCAATCTTATAAATAGACATGTGTGTATTGAATTTCATTGAATTTAAGGGTACCGTTAAGATTTTATTCAAGAAAACATAAAATCGATAAATCATACTATTACTAACAAAGTTGAGTGAATTGCGACTTCTCACGTATTTGTTGTTGTTATACTCATCAAGGCCTACATTCATGATTTTTTTCAGATTTTTCGGATCACAGGTGTCCAATCGCGAGGGGGGGGGGGGGGACACAAATTTTTCGTGTATTTCCCCTCCCTGTGCGCCCCTCGAAGCAAACTTTGCCAAACTAAGACCTGTTTTGAAAAGTTCTCATTAAGACCTTTCATTTGATACCCATATCGGCTACCTTCAATTAAATTTTTTTTTCGGGGGGTCACTCCCCTACATGGGGAGACCCCCCTTAAATACCTTATAAAATTTTTTAGTAGTTAGGCTTTGAAAAGATCACCACTTTACACCTATATACAAAATTTGATGCTTCTAGCTTAAGTAGTTTCCGAGAAAAACTGCTGTGACACACGGACGGACGGACGGACGGACGGACGGACGGACGGACAGACAGACGGACAGACGGACAGACAGGACGCGATTTTAGAAGGGTTTTGTAAAATTATTTTACAAAACCCTAAAAAAGAGAGAGAAGACCCGAATTGTCACGTCAGTTTGCTTTTCGTATTTCGGCAATTAGTCGAGGGCGACTAACTAGTCAGGTTAGCCGAGCCATTATGAAAATTTAGTTTGTATAAAAAGCACTAGTTAATGTTGCATAAGAACTATTAGTCAGTGCATGAATCATTCTACTGCTGTAATCCGAATTGAATTGTACAGGGATAGGTAGTAGAAAGGAGAAGGGACAGAGAAAAACTGACAGGAGGATTCGAAATACAACAACTGATTTTGAAATAATTTTGGTAGATGTCACTTTTGAAGCTGTCATTTTTTGACATTTAACAAGAAGAAACTACGCCATTAAGAAAACTGGAACGACACACGGTACAACAATGCATTGAAATTATTAAAATTCACTATGAAAATGGTGAAAATTTGGCAGAGACAGTTCGTAAAACTCGAACATTTTTGGGTCGTTGTGAAGCACCTTGTCGGACCGCAATACAAAAATTTGTGGAAAAATTTGAGCTGTTGGGACAACTTAGTGATGTGAAGAATAAAACCCGTGCACGTCACTCAAGACCAGCCGAGAATATTGCTACTGTAGCCGAAAGTGTTGAAGAATACCCAGGTTTGTCCATTCCTCGTCGTTCTTTGGAGTTAGGCGTTCCACAAACGTCATTATACCGTATTTTGCATAATGATTTGGGTCTTAAGGATTATAAAGTTCAGTTAACACAAGAACTCAAGCCGGTCAATCATCACAACGTCGTGGCTTTGCAGATTGAGTCCTTGAAATGCATGAAAATGATCCGGAATCCCATCGAAAAATCATCTTGAGTGATGAGGCCCATTTCCACCTCGGTGGCTTCGTCAACAAGCAAAATTGTCGCATCTGGGGCTCGGAAAACCCCAAAAGTTATTGTTGAAAAGCCTCTCCATCCTCAATGTGTGACCGTTTGGTGCGGTTTATGGTCCGGCGGAGTCATTGGATCTTACTTTTTCGAAAATGAGGCTGGAGCAACAGTTACGGTGAATGGATTGCGCTATCGAGAGATGATAAATGATTTATTATGAACGGAATTGGATGATGTTGATCCGGACAACGTTTACTTTCAACAAGACGGCGCTACGTGCCACACAAGCAACGAAACCATTGATCTATTATGGGAAAATTTTCTAGTCTGTGTTATCTCTCGAAGAGGTGACTACAATTGGCCACCGAGATCTTGTGATTTAATACCTTGCGACTTCTTCCTTTAGGGCCACGTGAAAGAGAAGGTCTACGCCAACAGCCCAAAGTCGATTCAAGACCTCAAAGGTGGAATTCGTGAGGCTATCGAGGACATAGGGCAGCCACTTTGCGATTTGGTTATGGAAAATTTCATGAAAAGTATATGGTCCTGTAAGCATGGTTGTGGTGGTCATTTGCCTGAAGTTATCTTCCACTATTAACGGCATAACTTCCTCTTTATAATGAAATAAACATCCGATCATTTATAGTAAAAAATGGCATTTTTCTTTTAATATCAAAATAACACCTCTCATTGGAAATCCCTGTACTAGATGGGTTTTTTATTTGTCCGCGAACTTGTAAAGTTTTTAGAAAAAGGTCGATTATGTTTCATTGGAATTTTTTCGTGAATGGAATATTAAGAGTAATCCGGACAAAATACAAACAATAGACTGGACACCAATGGCTAAATACCTTGAACTTACATTCGACAGAAGACCCACATGGAAACAACACATACAAAACAAACGAGGACACTGCATTGGACTGCTTTCCTCTTTATATTTCATTAAATCGAAAAGATTTAGTCTTAAAAGTCGATTCCTCATATACAAACAAATTATACGACGGACGCTACTATACGGTAGTTCTGCTTTCTTCCAGACGACAAAAACTAATAAAAAGCGCTCCAATCCTTCCAAAATAGAATTGTTAGAAGGATCTATCTTAAGGATTCCACGGTATATTAGAAACACTGACATCTACAAGAAGCTATGTATAGAGACAGTTAAAAAGTACGCACGTGACAAGCACTGAAATTCTTTGGAACAATTGACAACCATACTAATAGTACCCTAGCAATCCTTCGAACTTTAAGAAATAGGGATGAAACGAAATAAAGAAAAACAGAAGACTACTGAATGATCCGGCGCGGCGTGCAAAAAGATTAATATAAAAAGATCAGGCAAAATTGCTTCAGACAACATCCACATATCGTGCTATCCTGACCAATCCACTCGACAGAGAAAAACTAAGCTCTGAAAAGGGTTCTATGAAAGCTTCCATTACACTCAAAATTAATGTAAGTCAAAGTAACTCTTCATTATCCTATCTAGCAATACACCCAACCTACCAAACAAAACGATCAACATATCAGAAAGCGATACAACTGCAATCCGCCTATCGAAGTTCAGCCGCTAGGTAAATGTTCCGATTGCAAAAGGATGCAATGACAACTATCGTTCATGCGAATCCTATCACCAAAGAACGCACTGTATTACCTTTTGCCTCTTTTGAAACTAAACATAATCATTCAGTTCGCAATTGAACGACAGTTAGAATTGCCAACTAAGGCTGAGCTATGGCAAAGTGAACCTAACCTTTCGACTCCTGTTTCATAATTGAGAAAGTAACAAGTTGAGTCCTGCAGGCGAGGAACTAAGCTGAGCTACGAGAATGTATCGTAAAATGAAGGATATAAATTCAAATGGATTGTTGAACGCACGGAATGGAAGGAGTGCCAAGTTCCTTCCGTACGTGCATACGATTCAGCCGCCGAATGTATGGCATGCAGAAACAGAGGATTGCGAGGTAGAACAAAGCCAGGAATTTCGCAAGGAAGTGTACTATACAAACTATTTAGGATTTCGAATGAAGTCTATTTGGCACGACAAGATAAATGTTCGTTGAAGTCGAGTCGGTTGAAAGGTTGCAGTTTGTATTGCATTTAGCACCTCCACGAAGCATTTGAGCCGGCAAAGAGTATTAAGACATGTGGAGTGGAAAATTGCAAGACTTTGAGACTATTCAATATTCAAATTTAGGCCATCTTTGTGAGGAGAGATTGTTACAATTGAGTTTCGTTTGGATGGTTATAATTGCATTATCGAGTTTTAATCACAAGGGAGAAGAGAATTTCACATGCATATACTTGTAGTAGTAGCTGCAAGGATTCGCTAACAGAATAGCCCACGCCATTTTATATCAAAATTCAACGACATTTTCCTAATTATTTACCAATATTTTTTCTGAAAGCTCATTTAAGCCATGAGACATCAAATACCGCATGACTAAAACAAAATCATGTTTATCCAGACCTCATCAATAATAATGCTGTACATGTTTTAGTGGAATAATTTCATCGATGATTTTCGTCATCAATTCTCGCTCATTAAAACGAACGCCTCCTATCACAAATCACATCAATAAACGAAATCCAATGCTTCATTATTATCTAAATCATCTTTTGCAAGGACAAAAAACTGGCGGAGCGTCCTAAAAACAACAACAAGACATCACAACGTCGAAATGAATTCGATGCTATTGCGGTCCGAGTACAAACTGTCCACTGAGATGGAAAAAAATTGTTTTGATAAATCGACATGCCATAAAAACAACTCGTCAAACTTTCCCTCACAGCAAAATGGGACGCGGTCCAGCCAACGCGGCTCAGCCTGCGGACGAGTCACTCAGTCCGGGGACCAGAGTGCGCATCATTCAAAACAAAATGGAAACATGTCCTAATCGAAAAACGTTTTCATTAATCAAAAATGCAGCAAAATTCCTAAAAGCTGTTCCGAATGATGATGATGATGGTGATCATGATGATGCTGAAGCCGATGGTGATGGTGACAGTGATGGCGAGGTTGTTCTCCTTGCTTCACTTTGCAGGCGAGAATGGTCAACAAATTCTATACTCGCGTATATGTGCGAGCTGATAAGGATGTTTGCTGTTGCGACTCGCATGCCGGCCACCATCGGTGTTAAAGGATTGCGAACGGACAAGCCACCAAGCAGGATTTGCTAGTGGTCAAGTAGCCTGCGGCGGTCAGTGGCCAGAAGGAAGGTTGGTTGTCGTGGTCGGTGTAGTCCAGCGTGGTCGCTGAAGCGATAATGACATATCGAATAGGCATTAGCGCTGCTAAGTTTTAAATAACGCCAAAATTGCTCAGGCGAATGAAACGTCGAGAGATGTGAAATGTCATGCTGGCTAGTGAACTTCCCGGTCAACAGACTGCAGATGTAGGGTAGAATGGGGTGGAAGTCAAGGAGGAATATTATTTGATCGGGTGGGATTTTTGGGATAAGCGGAAGTATTCACGCTTTTAGAGGCATTTTGATGCTGCCTGTACATTAAATTTCACTGAATGATCAGGAACTGATTTAGAGAGAATTAATTGTTTTGTATTTGGCTGAGGCGATGATTAATTAATATTGATGTGAAATGAGAGAATAAACAAGAGAGCTACAATAAAAAAGAAGCTAAAGGAATATGATTTTATCTGTAAAGCCGTTACGATATGCTCTTCGTGCATCGGTAATGGAAATTGACATGTACAGGAATTTCACTTTCACCCAGCTTACAAACATGACATTACCATTTTTTTCCCGGGCGTCCACTTAGTCATTTTTCCTTTGGGACTACCGCGCACCTAAATTTTAAGTGGTTTTGTTTCATAGCACTCCCATTTTGGCGGATAGCTGAAGTGAAGTCCGGATCGGTTTTTTTTAAATTTTTGCTTAACAGCGATTAATAGGGTCGGAAAGTTTTTCTTTATTTCACTAGCTGGAGGATTTATCTGCAAGCCTTGAGCCGTACACTCTGTTCGTTGCTACAACAATTTTGGATGCGACTTATGCCTTCAAAAAATATTTTGATTGTGTTCTCTACCTAACTCATGTTCCGACATGAGGTAGGGAGTGAGGAAGGGCGAGTTTCGGACCCCAGCCCAAGCAAGTGTAACGAAATAAGGACCTTCTCTTAGTTTTCTGCTAAGGAGAATGATAAAAAACGCAGAAAAGCAAACTTCGGACATCAGAGAATGCAAAGTGAAGAAAACAAAATAAAGATTTTTGTATGAATAAAACGGTGCCCAAGCAAGCGGTAATCCAATGCAGTCAAGTAAAGGCTCTTTACAAGTTAAAGATTCCAGGAGGTTAGATTCCGTTTCCAAAAGCATGGAAGTTGACAAAGACACATTCAAAGCTTAGTGCTGAACAATTCAACTGAGATTTCAAGTGTAGTTAATGTTCATTCGCCCTGGTCATTCTTCCGATTGGCGCTTAAAAAATAATTAACGTACTTCGGCCTACCTGAGCTTGTTAGCACGAACATTTTTTCGCTTTGATGGAACATTGACTACATTATTAGGAAAAGAGAATTATTGTATTGCAAGCATTTTATTCATATTTTGAATCGAAATTAACTTCAAGAATTTCATTGTCGTATGGTTTGCGTTTTTGTTTTGAATGGACATTTGTTGTTGTGGTAGGGAGATGAATGTCGTTTACGCACAGAGTGTGGGACTACCATGCTCGTAACTGACTGGATTACCCACTCAACACTTCCCCTGTCAACCTGAGAACCCAGCCTGCAACCCTTTGGCACATTACTTCGGACCAGTTCTCGTTTTGTTACGCCGTGGGTGCCTTCAAGCTAGTGGATCCCTCTTTTAGCGGGAAGGGAGAGGGGAAGAGGAATATCCAAACAAGCGATCCCCCTGTCCCAATGCCCCCGGCTGCTGTGAGTCTCTTTCATCTTTTAGAAGTTCCCGAATATAATGTGTCACATGGTTCCATTTGTCAACCGATTCGAACATCACCGCGACTATATTATCCGGAGTGAGCTCTCCCGACTTCTTGTAGAGGTCTTTTTGCAGCCTGACCCATTTCGTTAACGGAAAAAGTGTGTGGAAGGGTAGTGTCTTCCTCTCCTGGGCAAAACTGACAATCGGGGACTATGACTTACCAATCTTGTGCAGGTAAGACTGAAAACACTCATGCTCGCCCAAAAGCTTGGTGAGATAAAATTCAATCTCACCATGCCTTTGAGTTACCCACAGTCTCGCGTCCGCGATGAGCAGCGGAGTTCACCTTCCCTTTGTATAATTCATCCAAGATTGCTGTCAATTGTTGAGTGAGCGCTGTCTCCCCTCGCGGACAACGCAGGTAAATAGCGCGGTGCTCCCTAGCAAGGAGGGCAACGGGTATCATGCATGCAATAACTCTTACCATGGAATCAGAGACTGTCGGCTATGAAGATGCAATCCTCAGTGCTTCTCTTTTCTGTACCTATGCCAAGCGTTTTCCGTATACCTCCTTACTGAAAGTATCGTATACATTCTTACGGAGAGGATAGCCCCAAATTTACGTTAAGTAGCATTGACCCTACAGCACTCATCATGAGGCGTCTTCTTGACGAGTTGCGTCCCCCGACGTTGGCCATAAGTCGACTCAGAGCCGTTACTCCCGAAGCAACCTTCTCAGCCTTTGCCCAGATTTGCTCAGAGAAACTCATCTTCGAGTCTATCAACAGCCCCAGGTACCTCACCGCTTGCTCCAATTCGATTAGTATGACTCCAATACTGATCATCATCCTTATTATAGGGATTCTCTTTTTGGTCAAGATGACAACTTCGGTTTTCTCCTGACTTAGACTGAGTTTACGAGCAGTCATCCATTCTAACACTCGGCGCATTAGGATGCCTAGCCTAAGTTGCGCTTGTTCAACGGTGTGCCACACGACTAGAGCCGCAACATCATCTACAAGCCCGATCCTGCACGACTCATCGGGCACCTCCAGTCTCAGTATCCCGTTGTAGGGCACGTTCAGCAGGTCTGGACCAAGTATAAATTCATGGGCAACTCATGTAACTCCCATCCTTCATCGGCCTTCTCACGGTTCGTAAAGCAGGCTTTGGTCCTTCAGGTAGTCGCTCAAAAGCCGCATTACATATTCTGGAACTTAAAAAGGGTTTCCCAGCGTATCCAGAATATCTACCCATCCAGGGGAGTTGAAGGCTTCGTAACTTGAGTGTCACCAACAGGACGATCCGACTATTGCCTCTGCCATTTGGCCCGCGCTCACCTCTTCAGCGCATCAATGGTGAAGCGTCCTGCTCTAGGCCGTACTGCCGAGGAGATAGGTCCCCAGCACGAATCCTGTTAGTGAGTTTTCCCTTGATGAGTTTCTCTAACAATTTCCCAGCCGTGCCTAGCATGCATAACGGACGGTATCCAGACGGCGGTCCGAAGTTTCCGTTCCCTTGTTGATCAGCACGAGCTTCACTACCTTGCATCGTTCCGGGAAAATCCCGTCCCGTAGGTATGTGTTGAATGTGCTGAGCAGCAAGTCAGGAAAATGATGATGAATAAGTTCAACACCTCAGCTGGAACACCATCTGGGCCTAGAGCCTTCCCCGCTTTCAGTGAAAGGAATGCCTCTTGCAGCTGTGTGAAGAGCGGACACTCGACTGCTATTTCACCGTGGGCAGCGTCAATATGGACAAGATGGACAGGAAAAGAGGCCCGCACTATCTCGTCCATCTTTTCCGCATTATGCATACAAGGTTTCTGTAGGGCACCAAGCTTCCCCATAACTAGCTTGTACCCAAGGCCCCACGGATCCTCATTCACATTGTCCACTAGATCTTGCCAGCAGCGAGCCTTGCTGTTGTTAATCAATTTGCGAAGGCATTTCCTGGCCGACTTATATTCTGCTACCTGGTTGCATGCCTCCCCACGGTTCCGTGCCCGTTGAGCCTCACACTAACGCTTGTGGCACTCCCTTCGCTTTTCAGCGAATTCAGTCGAACGCCAGGACACTAGGAGCTTACCGTACCGGGGATTTCGACGGGGCACAGAAGCGTTGAAAGCAGTTGTGATGATGCTCATAGTTGAGTTCACCACGTCTTGAGCTGCCAGTTCTTCCATCCGCTGCGAATCTCCATGCAGCGGAGCACCTGCTGTGAGTACCTCGACGAACCTCTCGACGTCTATCCTTTCGATGGTCCCCTCAATTGTGAAACAACATCACTGATCTCAAGCAGAATGCACTGATGATCACTGGCTGCGTAGTCCCCTAATTCTCTCTAATTATGTATCCTCCATACCGAGAACGCCGAGGCGAACGTAACATGTGGTATGGTTCCTTTGGAGCCAAAACGGCGGTAAGTCGGCGTAATTCCGGTGTTTAGTACGATGAGCACCGTCTTGGCCACCATTTCTGGGGCTTGTTTGCCCCATTCGATTGCCTAAGCGTTGAAGTCTCCCCAAAGAGCACGTTGCCGTTTGCGTTAGAGAAAGCGCACTCCAAAGCATCAAGCTCAGCTTAGAAAGATGACATCGGCTCGTTCGGCATTAGGTACACACGAAAGAAGGTTATCCCTGAGCACCAAACCCACACGAAACAATCCCCCTGTCCACAGCTCTCCCCCTGGAAATCACTGGTGCGAACCCAAATGGCGGCAGTACCAGTTTCATCAGGATACCATAATTCAGAACTCTTATCGTGATGTTGCAGTGCTTGCTGCCGGGGTCTTCGTCGGAGTTTCTTTCTCTCCTGTTTCGCATTAGATCTTTTTTCATGTTGGGCGACCGTGCGAACTTTTTGGCAGTTTTTGATGGAGTTTTTTTGTGGTTTTCTTCGCTTCTTTTGTCAGCACTGTCTGGCAACCCAGATATGGCATTCCACGCCCATCAAGTGCCTCTCCCTCCCAACTTTTATCCCGATCTCTTTCGATTGGGCTAGACGCCATTCTTTTATTGATGTTTGATGGTGGAACTATATGCGCGTGCCCTTTAGGCTCAGCCCTAAGCGCTTCTTTAGCCTTCTGCTCGTCTTCGGCTATCTGGTCCTCTTCGGTCTTTAACCAGCTCCTCCGGTAATGCCCTACGGGGTCTAGGAGCTCCTCTAGTTCAATGAGTTCATTCTTATACATTTGCTGATTTTAGGCGAGTCGCATGCAGATTTTACTCATTTTAGAACACCTCCCGCTTTTCGGGTTAGCTTTTCTGCTTGACGTCGCCGGGAGGCAGTCGTACTTTGCGAGCACTTTTCTTGGGAGAGGTTATCGGTTTTCGTTTCCGAGTACAGTACTACAGCGACATTTTCGACGGTGGCGGTTTATTTGTCAGGTCATTCCTTTCTTTTTCTGCCGTGATCACCATGGATTTCAGAGCGGTTCGTTATTATTTCAGGATTTGCAGCCCTAGCTTCGGTCGCTTCCGTAGCAGTCCTAGCAGTAACCGTCGAACTCTCGATGTTCTTTATTTTTTCTCCCACTGCTCGAACATTTTTATTTTTCTGCGCCCGAACGCCGCAAGAATCTCATTCTGGACAAGACTATCTATAAATTTTCTTTTTTTGCCCGTCTTTACTGTCATTGTATTCATCGTCTTTTTTGTCATCGTTACTACTGCTCTTGATGTGCTTTAAACGTCTTGACTGCATTCGCTGGTTGCGTCATCGTTGTTATTTTTGCTTTCTTTTTTCTGTTTTTTTTCAAATATTTTTTTAGGGTTAGGTGTAGTTTTCCAGTTTTATTGGGTCCCCCCTCGGAGCCGCTACCTCTGTTCGTGTGTGTAGTCACCTGTTTGTCTCATGGTTATTTTTGTGAGGAATGGCACAAGCCTTTATGGGAACAAGTGCTCGGAACCAGACCAGCTCTAATCGGGAGTCCGTCTCAACTGAACCTACACAGCCAGGTGCAAACTCCGAACGTACTCCAAGGCCTGTCAAGATTTTACCCGGATGAAGGCGCTAGCGGTGAAAGCAATTAGGTCTAAACCATCATATCCGCCAGCCCAAAGCATCGATTCTAGTTCGTTATCCAAAGCGTAGTCTAGATTCAGTCAGGGTCGTTAATTGTCATCCCTGGAGGAATCTCACAGCAACCTCCATATCCTCGGGTACGTGGGGGCGGCACTCCATAAAGAGGGCTAGCCTCTAAGACTATTCCTGTCGGCAGGCATTCCCCCCTGCGGGGGAATCTCCCAATAGGGGACGGAAAAGTGCCGATTCTGTATGTGTGATCTCAGAATTGTTGGATTTCATTCTACATAACATATACAACGCGAAAGGATGAATTTGCTAAAATGAAATTGAAAATCATAAGATCTGTAGTTATAATTAGCTGTATCCTTAAGCAAAACTCCTACAAGAAGCCTGGATGTGGATGACTCGCAGTACCAGAAGCTAGTTACTGAGAAAGAAGATGAACTTCGGGAGCAAGATGAAGTTCGGGAGCAAGATGAAGTTCGGGAGCAAGATGAAATTCGCTACCATATAACCATCAACTGGAGCAAGCTTGGTTGCATTCCTAATGGGAACAGGGGTTGCACTTGTTAAATGCTTGCGCCGACAGCAACATTTGTCATTCATTTATCAATGGAGGATCGAACAATTGGAAGCTGATCGCTAATCTCAACAGCAGGCCTAGTATCAGGGAACCATAAAATACGAATCCTGTTTGGGGAAAACTCGCATTCAATCCCTTACGCCTTCAATCAATAAATATCAACCAAAGTTCACCAATCAACTTTGAATACGAATTTGATTTGAAAAAAATCAATGTTCAGTAAATTCTTTCGTTTCATATCTTGTAAAACCAAATTTAATCCACACTTTGCTGCACCCGCAGCACGCGGATGGTGTGTTCTTCAGCACTGGCAGCGGAGCCAGCCGGTGAATGGGCCATATCACCATTCCTCTAGTGGTTTTTATGTCAGCCACTCTAACGTAGCCGTCTGCCCCTTCGTGGGTTTGTACGATGCGCCCCATCGGCCATCTCATGGTGGGTGCGTTGTCTTCCTTCACGATAACTATTGTTCCGGGAACCACGTTTGGTAGGATCTGTCGCCACTTGACCCGATGTTGGAGCTGTGACAGGTACTCACGCGACCATCGATGCCAGAATTCGTTTCTGAGTTGATTTATACGCCTCCATCGATCACGGAGACTGCTGGTGACTGGCTCCACTTCAACAACCACCATAGCCGTGAGTGGTTCTCCGATGAGGAAGTGTCCCGGAGTAAGCGCTACCAGGTCGTAAGGGTCATCGGACATCGAGATTAAGGGTCTCAAATTGAGGATAGCCTCCACTCCAACCACCAGGGTTTGCAGCTCCTCATAAGTGAGAGTAGCCGATGAACCGCCTCGGCGGAGCAAATTCTTAGCCAATTTGACCGCGGCTTCCCATAATCCATCAAAGTGAGGTGCACGAGGTGGGATGAAGTGGAAATCTATTCCTTGGGTACTGCATGAGCTGATCACCTTGTGCTGAGCCTCTGCCGAGTAGAGCAATGAAGACAATTTGCGTAGTTTGTTGTGCGCACCCAAAAAGTTGGTAGCATTGTCACAGTACAGTTTCTTGCAGTGTCCTCGTCTCCCGATGAAACGCCACAAGGCACTGTTGAAAGCGTTTGTGCTGAGATCGCTTACCAATTCCAAATGAACGGTCTTGGTTGCGAAGCAACAAAAGATAGCGATGTAACCTTTCTGCGGCCGCACACCTCTGCCACGGTAGTTTATTAGCAAGGGGCCGCAAAATTCGACTCCCGCGGTAATGAAGGGGCGGGCAGGTCGTACACGAGGACTAGGAAGACTTTCCATAATTTGCTCCAAAAGCTGTGGCCTCGCTCGAACAAATCGCACGCATCGTCGCGCAATTGATCTTGCCAGCTGCTTCCCTTTGATAGGCCAGAAGCGTTGTCTTGTCATTGCAAGTAGCGCCTGAGCTCCAAGAAGGCAGTTGTCGCGATGGATGTCTGTCATCAGCAACCTTGTAATCAAGTTCGTGTACGGCAGCAGCTAGGATGCTTGGTCTCGAAAGGGAGCTGCGAAGCCTGCAGCCATCTGCCAACGCGCAGGATTCCGTCCGAACCAGAAAAGGAGCCAGCCATGACAGTGGGCTATTTTTGTTGACTTGCCTCTTGAGTTGAATATCCCGTAAGTCCTCGCGAAAGTCGTCTTGTTGAACGCATTTCACTATGACTAACAGGGCTCTGGAAAGTTCTTGACTTGTGACTGCTGGATTGCGCGCTTGAGGAAGCTGAGAGTTTGGTCTGCAACGCTCCACAAAACGCAGCACGTAGGTTGCTAACCGTTGCAGCCTTCGGAATGAGTTGCCGTATTGAACCTCGCGCATGAAATGAATGTTCGCCTTGGCTGCCGTTAATTTGGTTGCCTTGATTCGCTTTTTTCCCAACCCACAGGATCCTTCATGCTTGTACTCGGGCGGCCACTCCACCTCGGGTCTGCTCAGGAAAGACGATCCATGTAACCATAGCTCGCAACCACCTGGTTCAACTGGGGCCAAACTATGGGATATGATGTCGGCAGGATTGTCTCGTGAAGCAACGTGATGCCAATGGCTTGATCTCGACAGCGATTGAATAGCCGAGACACGATTTGCGACGAAGGTGTTGTAGGACGAGGCAGTAGAGTTGATCCACGCTAACACAATTTCAGCATCCGACAAGACATGGAAGACATCTGTTAGGTTGAGTACCGTTTTGACTCGCTTTGTCAGTTCTGCTCCCAGCTTTGCAGCACACAGTTCTAGGCGGGGAACCGTTAGCACTTTGATTGGGGCTACCCTTGATTACGCACACAGCAGCCGGACACTAACTTGACCACCCCTAGATATTGAGCGGATGTATAAAGCGGCACCATATGCCTTCTCGGAGGCATCACAGAAGGTATGTAACTGCAACTGGGCTGGCTTCTCGCAGGTACTGACGTGTCGGGGAAAACGAACCTTCTGCAATGATGGTAGCTCACTACGAAACTGGGCCCACTGCGTGTGGATCCCCGCTGGCAAGACTGCGTCCCAGTCCAGATCCAAACGCCACGATGCTTGCAGGAACAACTTGACGGTCTCAATAACTGGTGCGAGGATGCCCGATGCATCGAACATCCTAGCGATGTCGGAACCGATCGTCCTTTTGGTGAATTTTACCTCAGCTAGGTTTAGATTGATGTGGATTTGATACTCGTCCGCTTTCGGCAGCCAAATTACTCCCAAAGTTTTGATGTAGTCTTCCCGATAGTCTACTGAACTCCAGTTGGACCTGCTGATCCTCAGCCTTGATTGGTTGCAGAAGGCTAAGATGATTCGCGCACCACTTGCGCAACTGCATGCCGGCGCTCGCAAGTATTTTGCGCAACTCACTCTGCTTCTAAATTGCCTCAGTCAATGTGTCAGCCCCGGTCATGACATCATCCATGTAGAAGTCATTCTGCAATGCTTGGCTGCCCAAAGGAGCTTGATGCCGTTCTGCTTGAGCTAGGACTTGAAGGCACTTGATTGTGAGATACGGGGCAGATGTTGTACCGTACGTCATGGTCTTCAATTGATAATAACGCAAAAGCTGAGATGGACTAGTTCACCAAACCACTACACGAAACTTGCGATCGTCGGGGTGAAGCACAGATGATCCTGAATCATTGGTCCGGTGTGTAGAAGATCGTTCAAGGAAATATTCGTGGCCGTTTTACTAGACGCGTCGAAGACCACTCTCAATCGGGTGGTACTACTCTCCGGCTTCAGAACGCAGTGGTGTGGCAGAAAATAATGTTGCTTCCTTGCCTGCTGACCACTTGATTTCTTCCATGTACCCAAGTCGTTCGTACTCGTTCATAAATTCTGCGTACTGTAACTTCAGCGCTGGAGTCCTCTCCAGTCTGGGTTCGATTGCAATGAATCTGCGTATGGCAACGTCCTGCGACTCGCCCAGCATTCCAGAGTCCTTGTTGAAAGGAAGTCAAACCATGAAACGACCGTCCGACTCCGTTGCCTTGTCTGTACAAAGTGTGCTTCACAAGCGCTTTCAGTGGTTGTTAATTTGTGTGTTGAGTCTGGCACTTCTTCCACCCCCCAGAAACGTTTAATGGTCTCGCACAAATTGGTGTCTTCTGCAAGGATTCCACAGGTAACTGATGAAGTTTCAGGGTTGCCGACCTTTCCTGCTACAATCCAACTGAGCAGTCTATTCTGAAGCACTGGTAGTTCGGGTCCCAACTTTATCTGCCCGATGGACAAGATCTCGAAAAAATGCTCAGCACTCAATAATATATCGATTTTGTCGGTCATATGAAAGCTGGGATTTGCCAGCTTAATATTCTTGGGAAGTGGCCATTTGGACACGTTTAGCTGTTGAGCGGGTTGCGGTGAGATTATTTTGTGAAGCACCTGCGCCGCCACTTCCCTGGCATATCCAGTGATTCGAGACTGCAGCCTAAAATTCACTGTTCATTGCGCTCTCTCTGTTGTGCTACCGACCCCTTCAATGAGCGTTGAATTGTAGATGGGATTGAGCCCAAGTCTTCGAACTGCATGCGTTGTTATCAAATTTATCTGGCAGCCTGGATCCAGCACAGCTCGACATTCTGATTCTCGACATCCATTGCTGCCAATCAGCTGTGCTGTGCTGTGCTCAGGAGTACATATACCTTTGAACGCGGATTCGACACTGTAGTCAGAAAGAGTGCAGGTGTATCCGCTTGGTGTTTGCTTTCTTGTTGGTGCGCAGCCTTGTTCGGAGGATTCACCTTAGCTGGTTTAGAATTGGTCTCTCCACCTAAATGCAGTAGGCTATCTTTCTTGGCGCAGTCTTTGCATCCTCTGGCGGATTTGTGTCCTTCTCGAAGACAGTTGACACAAAGTTTTTTGGCCTGTATAAATTTTGATCATCAAGCGGCATTGAGTTTCAAAAACTCCGGACAGTAGAAGAGCGGATGCGTCTGCTGGCACATGAGGCATGAAGAAGCCGCCACGGCAGCCAACGTGGTTTTGATAACTGTCTTCCGCTTGTCAGGTGCCTTTGATTGGTGTCCGATCGTTTCGGAGGCCTGGAAGCGAGTCTCCAAAAATTGCAAAAAAGCCTTGAGCGATGGCAGTTCTCGAGGACTAAATCGCATGAGCATTGATTTTGAAACAAAAATATGAAATTGATGCGAATTTAGGTACTAATGAACTTTCAACGAACTTTCAAATGTGTTACGTATGCAGATTGAAATTGATAGTTTGGTTGTCTCGATAATTAGTTAAATTTATGAGAAAATTATGTAAAATCGTTTGTGTGCTAACAGACTGCTCGATTACTATAAACCGCTCATCGAAAAAGAATAAAAGCATGCTAGTGTCCATTACCATTTCGGGAATGTGTTTAAACATTTATTTTGCATTTATTCCCGATTTTAGGAACCTATGGTCATCGGTCACTGACTCTATGATCATAGTCAAGCAACCAAAGCAATTATGATCATAGTGAAAAGCTTGACCAATGAACGGAGGCCGTTAACACCGAGTTGAATAAAATGCCAATTGCAAGTAAATTGAAATGAATGAAACAATATACTCGTATGTCATGAATATCTTTAAGAATTCATCCAACAATCCACATCAGTAACCTTAAAACAAAATGGCGGCCGTTTTAAATGAGAATACTGAGTAAAGTAAATACCATTTGGGCTTTCCATCGCACCAGACACTTCACTTTCACCAAATTTTGAGAAAATTGAATAATCAAAACATCTTGAAGATTTAATACAGTCAATGGTTGCTACTAATATTGCAACAAAATGGCGGGTGGTGAAAATAGACTAACAATGGTTAGATGTCGTTAAATTCTGTCTTGAGTTTATTCATTATTGGTGTCTGCATATCGTAAGTTGAGTATAAAACCCTTCTGACATGAGCGTAGTTCAGTCTATCCAGCTTGCTAAATATATTCTGATGGTAAGCTAATCAATAACTAATCAATCGAGACCATCCAAGTAGAATTCATAATTTTAGTGATTTAGCGTAATTTAAAAGTCATTTCAATGCCAATCAGATAAAATCCTAGTTAAGATCAACATTCATTCTGTACGCTGTGGTCTCCTAATGCAGAAATAAACCGGCCAGTCTGCATCTTCATATATTTCATCGTTTTATTTATAACACTCAAAACACCACACTTAAGCTTCTTAGAAACACAAAACCTTCAAACATCTCATCTAATGACACATTCCTCATCATCGCTCATAGTTTTTCCACAGTAGTCACTACTCGTGCTATAAATTTCAAATATCTCCATATCTTCCCAATAGGATCTTGTCCGAATAACATACGAGTATCTGGTATCTAATTCTGGTGTGTTTTTCTAACCACCATTCATCGCGTCCCCAGGCCGTAGGTAGCCAGCAATGGAAGCTGTTCCGAACCAACTCATCCTCTCTCTGTGACCAGTGACTCGAGTCATAATTCAATAATTCGAAGAATGACTTGGCAGACTCCACTAATCCGCTGAATGTACTCGTATGTGGCTCAGCTCCCAGCTTCTAACCGTGGGGCTGCGGGCGCGCGAGATGTTATTGAATGTGTCCAACCGAGAAGCAACAAAAAAGCAGTATATTTTCTGAAAAATTCACATTTCATTTCGGGTCTTAATCCCTGCGTTCTGTACTTGTTGATGGATTAATCCCAATTTATGGTCGCCTTCTACAAAAATCTCCTCTGACATCATTCAAAGTCAATACCATTCATTCGGAGCTATTTAATTTTTTTCCTCGGCTGATTTCAGTTGATGATGCTAGGGAAGTTCCGGTGTTTGCAATGAGAAGCAGGTTCAGGGACGTAGCTCAGAGTTTTTCGGGACAATAATGCCAACGTATAAATTAATTATGAGCAGACGAATGAATCAGATTTCTCTGATGTACCATAATTTGGAGCTTGAATTTTTTCTGGCGCCTGACAGGATATTAAGGTTACTGTACACACGTTTGTGGATTCTGTTTGACTTCGATTTAGGCAGGATTTAATTCGCAATGTGTACACTTAATATTACTACACCAGCCCTACGCCTAATACTCAACCGACACAATCATTCCAATGCTAAATTTTTCAGCTGGCGTAATTTTCTTCCATCGGAATTTTCATTAGCCAGGAGCTGAAAGATCCGTTGCCGTTTTCAACACTTCATTAGCCAGCCAACAGAAATTTTCCGCGGAAATAGGCAGAAAAGTAATTTTAGCTCTGCATCTGGCTTGCGTGGATGAATTGTGCAATTATTTTTTAAAGCCAACAATCCAACACCCCAAACAGCGACTATTTATTAGGACCGTGAGATGTTAATCTCAGCCATTCCAACAATTTTATGGCATGTCATCTTAATTTCCTAATTAAGCTTGCGGATTCCTCGAATCGTTACGCAAGACTACGCACGTTATTCCCATCTCGCGTCAACATTTCATGCTGATCGTTTAACAGGCGAATGGAATCTTGATCAGAAATGTGAGGAATTAATAGAAAGACGCTCCCGATTGGATTGGATAATAAAAAGTGGAATAATGTCAGATGGTAGCCATGTCCCCATGCGTCCTTGTTGGGTTCTGTATTTATACATAAGTAATTAGTTAAAGTGAAGAAGAAGCAATCCAAGACAAGAAGCTGCTCAGAGAGTTGAGCATGTGGCGGAGTGTGATTGGATTACTCGTGGCAAGTGGCCTTGTTGGCTTGTTTTTGTAGGGTTATGAGCTTGTTTCGTGGCCAAATGATGTGACACTTCCAACGATGGAATATCATTAATTATTATTATAGCTATTGAAAACTTACGAAAGATAGATAGGACGGTTCGTAAATTTTCTATTAGCAAATATTGAAATTGCGATTGCTGGGAAATCTTAATGAGAAATTAGCTAGGCCATATTCTGGTGAGGATAAGGGGCAAATAAACTTTTAAATATCTTACGAGAAAAATAAAAGATTGAAAATCCTTTGGAAAATAAAAGAAACGAAATTAATTTCATATATTTGCTGAAAATTCCCCTAAAATCGAACTAGTGCAACGGCTACAAGTTTGATTTTCTTTCCTTCGAGCGTTTTGAAGGTGATATTCATTTGCTTTTCCTCATTTTCGATTGACTGATTATGGCTACTGGGTTTCTGATGATCAAAAGAGATTGCATGATGGTTCAACGTCGTCCTTGTTCCTAACAAAAAGTCCGCCGATGTGCAAGGCGTTGAAGTTCGTGTCACGTAATGTGAAAGCGAAACATTTCAGGGAGTAAGGATGAAGAATGGTGGAAAGCAATTTGCGGACAATGCGAGTTGCGGATGATGTTGGATGAAAGTCGGAGTGGGTTGATGATAGACGGGGCGGGTTGATTATTGCGGATCAGGGATTGCGTATGATGTCGGTCGGTAGCTGATGACCACGGATAACGGCTGATTTTGAAGGATAATGGGGTATGCGAGCGAATGGTGCCGGATAATTTCTAACGATGGCTCATGGTGGCGTATGATGTTGAATGACGAACGATGTGCCTCTTCAATGAAGTGGATGATGCTTGCATCTGATGTCAAACGGAACCTGGTACCAAATTATGTACAGGCCGTCCTAGACAATATGAAGACATATTTGAGCGTCAGGAGGCGTCGAGATCAGGAGAACTTTTTTCTAGGAATTCCTTTCCTTCCCACTAGAAAGATTTTTGGACCCCGAAGACGACTCTAGGAAAAAGAAAATGAGGCCTAGTCCGAACAAATGTGAAAAACAGTTCCAGGGTAGATTTTCACATGACAGGGGAGGTGTTTAGTGGGTAGTTCATAGTGCCTGGTGCGTTTGGGAGTCGCCTAACACACAGACACTATGAACAACCCACGCATAGGCACTATGAAGGCTATTGGGTAAATACAGGGTTTTCCAATAAGAGGTGTTATTTTGATATTAAAAGAAAAATGTCATTTTTTAATATAAATGATCGGATGTTTATTT
Source organism: Odontomyia ornata (assembly GCA_963969285.1). NCBI lineage: Eukaryota > Metazoa > Arthropoda > Insecta > Diptera > Stratiomyidae > Odontomyia > Odontomyia ornata. Next base: position 374,606,536 of record OZ017739.1, on the reverse strand, counting down.
CATTATAAAGAGGAAGCTTTGCCATTAATAATGGAAAATAACAGTAGGCAAATGACTACCACAAACACGCTTACAGGACTATATCCTTTTTGTGAAATTTTCCATAACCAAATCGCAAAGTGGCTGCCCTATGTCCTCGATAGCCTCACGAATTCCATCTTTGAGGTCTTGAATCGACGCTGGGCTGTTGGCGTAGACCTTCTCTTTCACGTGGCCCCAAAGGAAGAAGTCGCAAGGTGTTAAATCACAAGATCTCGGTGGCCGATTGTGATCACCTCTTCGAGAGATAATACAGTCCGGAAACTTTTCCCGTAAGAGATCAATGTTTTCGTTGCTCGTGTGGCGAGTAGCGCCGTCTTGTTGAAATTAAACGTTGTCCAGATCAATACCATCTAATTTCGGCCATAACAAATCATTAATCACCGTAACTGTTGCTCCAGCCTCATTTTCGAAAAAGTAAGGTCCAATGACTCCACCCGACCATAAACTTCACCGAACAGTCACACGTTGAGGATAGAGAGGCTTTTCAACAATAATTCTTGGGTTTTCCGAGCCCCAAATGCGACCATTTTGTGTGTTGACGAAGCCACCGAGACGCAAATGGGCCTCATCACTCAAGATGATTTTTCGATGGAATTCCGGAGCATTTTCATGCATTTCAAGGACCCAATCAGCAAAGACACGACGTTGTTGATGATCGACCAGCTTGAGTTCTTGTGTTAACTGAACTTTATAAGCCTTAAGACCCAAATCTTTATGCAAAATACGGTGTAATGACGTTTGTGGAATGCCCAATTCCAAAGAACGACGAGGAATGGACAAACCTGGGTTTTCTTCAACACTTTCGGCTACAGCAGCAACATTCTCGGCTGTTCTTAAGTGACGTGCACTGGTTTTATTTTCCATATCACTAAGTTGTCCCAAAAGCTGGAATTTTTCCACCAATTTCTGTATTGCGGTCCAACAAGGTGCTTCACCACGACCCAAAAATGTTCGAGTTTTACGAACCGTCTATGCCAAAACGTCAAAAAATGACAGCTTCAAAAGTGACATCGACGATGGAAAGCCCTTGAGCTTTCACCTCTCAACCATAAAAATAAAAACATTGGCCATCATCCGGCATTATTCGCTCTCATCCTTTGTTGTCATTCATCATCATTCGCTCTCATCGGATATCATTCGTCGCCACCACGCTGTTACCCCCTAAAATAAGGATACTCCGATGGGGCTGCTTGCTCCCGGATAGCTCCCCGGAAGACGGGTTGCAGTTGCAGTTTGCGGTTCGCCGAAGTCTTCAATCTCTTAGATTCTTTTTTTTATAAGTTAGGGCTATTCCGTCACGGTCACAAGACAGAAAATCATATACCACTGTAACAAAACTAAAAATAAATAAATAAAATCAGGCCACGGAACACTTACGGATCGCCTAGCTTTACCGACTCCAAATCATTTCTCGCAACCCACAAGCCTCTCTAAGATTCGCTAAAGGAAGAAAAGTTCCAAGCGCGTAGAGGAAGTTGAAAACTTTCTTTGTTGACCAAGAATTCACCCGGTCTCTGCTTAGCTTGCCAGCGTCTTTAGCATTCGCTGCTTAAATAATAAAGTACAAAATCAACGAACGAACCCTGCCGATAACGCGTAATGTACCTCCACCCCCGGTCTTTTAATTGTCAAGAAACTTCTCCAAGGGAAAACAAACTCAATCCATTTTCTTTAAATTTTCAATTAAAGTTATGATTACCCTGTCAAAATCAGTTCAAAAAAATTTCGCTTTATTTAATTCTATAAATTGTTTATGTTCCACTTTATATAACACTAAAAAACTTTTGCAGCAGATGCATGAATTCGCACTAAAAGTTCAACAACTTTTACGTTTACATACCCGATGATCTTCTTTGTCTTCACCAAATGTCTGCCTGCCCCGGGAGTATATTCATTGAGAAAAAAACAAACGCGCCATTTTCCAGAGATATCCCCTCTACTTAGCAGCTTCAACTGGCTTTACACGTCAACGATAATTTCACCTGCGTGTTCGTCTATGTGGTGAAAATAGGTAAATTTATCCAAAGTCAGTAGGGCAGTTGTTATTTATGATTAGTGATCGTTTGAATTTGTGTCTTTTTAGTTTGATTGCCTCCATACTGGTAAGTCAGATTTATTCCTTTCAATTGATTTAGAACACATAAATCTTTTAGATCATGACAATGAGATACTCTAATTATCTCTAAGCAAAGGCCCAAAAGGGGCTGTAGTGCTACGTAAAAAGATCGTATTACAGTTATTAAGTCAATTGCTGTCCTGCCATTGGTAACTAATTTACTTCAACTCAGTTGTCTACTCCATCAAGCATTTATGTACGTTGGTGGAAGATGACTCGCAAGTGTTGTGTTCTCCGGTCCGCAATGCCCTGTCGAATGATGTCGCGTGCGCATTCCTTCATTCCGGGTTCTGGCAGCATCAAACGTATCCGCTTTAATGCTGTTCAAATTGCGGCGTCAAACGCATTCGATCGGATTTCGGCATTTAGAAAAATTTGGGATTCGATTAGTGGAGTGTCCTGTTGACTTTTGCTGGCTGATGTCCCGTGCCAAGTGTTAACGTATACTTTAGTTATGCATGCCTGCTGTGATGATTGGTCCAGGGTTGGGCATCATTGCTGCACGAAGATGAAGCTAAACGTAGCTGAGTTTTGTGCTTACAATGGTATCCATTACATTTATAATAGTTAATGTTTCATTTAAACAAATGTGTTCTTAATGGATTGAGGATACTCTTCCTCTTGTGTAGTTTGCCTCGAAAACACGGAACAATCGCTTCAATCAAAGTGAAAAGTTCAGTTAACAACGTAAGGATGACAAGGCATCAGCCATGACCATTCGACATCATGAACCATTATCAGCTTTCATCAGGCTTCATCCACCATCATTCGCAATCACCTACCATCATCAGTCATAATCAGCCATCATTTGGCTCATTTTCATGATCCATCATCTTCCGACTTCAACAGCCGTAATCCACTATATTCGCGCATCATTCGTTTTCATCTGGCTGCGTCATCTATCATCAGCTATCACCCGGCATCATACTCGTACGCCATCATGATCCATCATCAGCCATCATATATCATCCTTTCTCGTCCACCATCATCCGTGATCATCAGCCATCATCTGGTATCATTCGCTCTCATCCGTCATCGAAATTCATCACCAACCACTAATCGGCGTCATTCATCATCATGCGGCATCATGAGCCATTTCAGTCATCATCCAGGATAATCTGTTATCATGCGTCATCCCAGATCATATATCATGGGAAAGCATTAGATATCATCCGCCTTTAAAAGTCATCAACATCATCATCTGCCATCATTTGGGATCATCGTTCGTCATTCAACGCTATGCACTACCCACTAAACGCCTCCCCTGTCAGGAAATTGCTTGTTCATAGAACAAGTTGAAACGGGTAAAAACAGACGGACTTGTGGAGACCTCGTCATTCCCCGACGATTCTTATGGCCCACAAATAAGAGTGAGGCAACCGGATGGATGTGGTGCCCCCTCGCACCCGCCCAACCGGATCAAGATCCAAATGTTGACGCGGCCATATATTTCCCTTTTGAGTGGAAAACTCATACAAACATACTTTGCATGAGCCTTCCCATCAAACGAGAAATATAGATGTAACCGATCGCAGCGGGTCCTATACCCGGTCAGAGGGGACAAAATGGAACGACCAAAGGGTATATTTTTAACAATTAATTTTGTATTGAGTTTATGGATGGATACAATTATTACAATAGTAGAATCTTACTCTCATTACGAAAATGCTAATCAAATTAGCTTTTCTAGAAAATGCAAGAAATTAATCAAACGATGTTGCTATTAGTTTCGTTCGGTGTTTTTAAACTTCCTCTTGAAAGAGACCACAACAATTTACCTCACTTTTGTCTCAGAAGTTGCACTACGTTGTTTTGCTGCTCGATTACTACAAATCCCGACGTCCGTGGTCTCGACCTTCTACAATTGGGTGGAATATCAGAAGGACGGACATCGAGAGGCTCCTCGAGGTGCTGACGGCAGGTGCCTCGTTGCAGGGTGATTCGCAGGAGGGACAAAAAGTGGCAGCTTAAGACGTGGTGAACTCAACTATAAGCATCGTCATGACTGCTTGTAGTCCTTCTATGCCTCATCAAAACCCCAGCTCGGTATGCCCCCAGTGTACTAGCGATCGATTAAAATCTCTGAAAAGCGAAAAGAGCGTCACAAGCTAAACTGTGAGGCTTAGCGGGCCTGGAAATGCTTTACCAAACTGTTTAACAACAGCAAGGCTTGCTGCTGGGAAGCTCTAGTGGACAAATTTAAACCAGAATCTGAGGGGTCCTTGGTTCAAGCTAGTTCTGCGGAAGCTTGGCGCCCTACTAACGCCTTGAGTACATGAAGCGGAAAAGATGGACGAGATCGGTCGGAAACTTTTTCCGGCTCATCTCGTCCGTGTTGACGCCGCCCACGGGGTGAAACAGGAGTCGAGCAAGGGAGGCTCCAGGCCCAGATTGTGTTCCATCTGAGGTGTTGCAATGTGTCTATCATCATTGTTCTGACTTGCTGTTCAGCATATTCAACACTTGCTTACGGGACGGGCTTTTCTCGGCACGATGGAAGGATGCAAAGTCCATGGTGATTAGCAAGGGGAAGGGAAATTCCGGATCGCCGTCTGCACACTGCCCGTTATTCATGCTAGACACTGCTGGGAAAGTGCTAGAGAAGGGAAGACTCAGTGACGCGATTCGTGCTGCTGGGGACCTATCTCCTCGACAGTACGGCTCCACCATTGATGCGATTGCAAAGGTAGTGAGCGCAGTCCAAAAGACAGAGGCATATAGCCGCATGAAGCAACGGATCGTTCTGTTGGTGACACTCAACGTCAGGAACGCCTATAAGGCCGCTAGCTGGGCGAGCGATCCGGGAACGCTGGAATAACCTTTTCAAGTTAAAGAATATTTGATGCGGCTGCTGAAGGACCGAAGCCGGCTTTACGACCCGACACAGGGCCAGCTAAGGATGGAAGTTACATCGGGTGTTGCCCAGGGTTTTATCCTTGGTATAGACCTGTGGAACGTGTCTTACGACACGCTAAAGAAACTGGAGATGGCAGATTAGTTGCGCTTAATCGCTTAATCGGATGATGTTGCGGCTCTAGTCATGGGACGCACCGTTGAACAATCTCAACTTAAGCCAGGTATGCTAATGCGGTGAGTGAGAGATTGGATGACCGTTAATGATCGAATCGAAGATGAGGTTGGCTCAGCAAATCAGGGCAACGGCTGAGAAGGCTGTTCGGGCGTATCGAGTTTGAGTCGACTTATGACCAACGTAGGGGGATCTGACCCATCAAGAAGACGCCTCTTGATGAGTACTGTAAGGTCAGTGCTACTGTAAAGAGCAGAAATATGTTGCGAAGCTCTCAGGAAGGAGGTATACCGAAACGCTTTGGCACAGGTACAGAGACGAGAAGCACTGAGGTTCGCATCTTCATATACGACAGTCTCTGATTTGTCGGTGAGAGCTATTGCAGGCGTAGTACCTGTAAGCCTTCTTGCTAGTGAGCACTACGCAATTTACCTGTGTTGAAGCTAGGACGCGAGGGAGACGGTTGCCCGCGGGAAGAGGCAGCACTCAACCAGTCTTATGTGAATTGCACGGGAGGAAATAGGACTGCACGTCTAGTCCCGGATGTGAGATCGCGGATAAATCAAAGGCATGGTGAGATTGACTTCATTCTGACTCCTTTTTTGAGCGGACATAGGTTTTCAGTCAAGTCACGAACGATGCCTGGAAGTCATATTTTACGTGGAAAAAAATGGGATACGCTGCGACAGAACCTCTACAGGTAAAAGAGAGAGCTCACTCCATATAGTACAGTCGCGGTGATTCTTGGATCGGTTGACAAATGGAACCAGGTGGCACATTATGTCCAGGTAGTCCTAAAAGATAAAAGGGACTCAATGCGGCCGGGGGCGTTGGATATGGGGGATCGCTTGTCTAACAATTCCTCTTCTTCCCTCGCCTCCCGCTACAGGAAGGATCCCCCAGCTTGAAGGCATCTCACCCTGCAGCAAAACGAGACCTGCCCCGAAGTAGGGTTTCAAACGGTTCCAGGCTTGGCTCTCAGGGGGCAGTCTGCTCATGTCCATGGGAGCCCCACACTCAGTGCGTAAATGGCATTTATCCCCCAACCACAAAAAACAAAGCTTGGCCCGTCGGGGAGTCCCACGTTCGCTCCGCTACCACTAAAACCTACTGTAAAATGGAACAAATTTTCCAAAAGCAATGCAGCCTTTTTCGATTCTCTTACCGTGCAAAGGTCCCTCAATGCTAGAAAAAGCACAAAGATGTTCGGACGAATTCGTTCAGCTAGGTTAGGGGCATTAAACTAGGTGAGATTATGAGGATTGAGTGTGATTCGATGACATCCTATAGAAAATCTTCTAGAGGAAAAATAAATAAGTGTTAGTGAATTGATAAAACTCGAAGTACTGTGATTGAATTCGAGTTGATGCGTGTATGTTTAAATACGACATTTAGTACGAGCAAATGCGGCATCTAGTAACTGTTTACAGTTACATCGAAAATTTCGAATTCATATGCAGCTATTGTGAATAGAAGCTATGAGCATAAAACTGTTTCTAATCGATTAGAACGTCATTACCTCTAACGATAGTTCCCTATATAAAGAAAAGAAACTTAATTACCGTCAAAATGGAACCTAGGAAGATTTCCGTTTTTCTTCTATCCCAAAGTGTGTAACCTATGTATTCTGCACGGTACATGTTATATGGACTACTGTCATCATTTTGAAACTGCCGTTTTTGACATCCTAAGTTATGTTTTGCTAAAGTTCCCTTCTGGAAAAACTGTGATTTTTTACGCCCTTGTCTGACTTAAGCACATAACGGGAATATTAAGGATATTTTGAAATGAAGCGAACTAACAAATAATAATCAAAGAACCAACAAACGTACAAAGTTAGAAAGCATTTCTGACGCGTTTAGTGTGATTAATTTGAATGCAACGCCAGGTGAAGATAACGCTCCACCAGGTCCAACGGGTTTTCTTTCGGCATTAGAAGACAGCACATCTATATCAGATTCATCGTTTCATCCTTCTCCCAGCAACCATATGTTGTTTCAACAGTCCTTTCAACTTTTTCAAAGGTGGGTAAAGATTTTTATCATTCAGGCAACATCTTGAAGGTAGTAGTGTTTCGAACGCGAAGTACCAAAGTGCATGCGACATTTGATCATTCTATGCCCTGGAACATAGCAGTACGAGGACGGCCCGATAAGCACTAAGCCTCACTGCCCGATGACACCTACTATCGCAAGAGAGATTCCTTATCGTGTAGTACACTCTCGTAGACGGTTATTGTCAAAATTTCAGCCGAATCGGACTCGTAGTTTTGTTTTGACCGCGTATGGAAGCGGGCGTGCACGCGAATTTTAGAAAGAGAAAGAGCAATATCGGTTGCGCAGCGAAATCAATCAGCGCTTGGATGCTGTGTACGGTGACTCTGCACCTGCAATAGTGACCGCAAAAAAGTGTATTAACGAGTTTCATCGTGGTCACACGTCGGTTTTTGATGAGCCATGCCCAGGAGCTCCAAACACAGCTACCATGGAGGGTAGCGTGATAAAAATTCACGAGCTCTTATTGTCGTATTGGCAGACCGCCGATTGAAGGTGTGCGAGATAGCTGAGACAGTAGTCATCTCAGAAAATCGCACGGGTCACATCCTGCATGAGATTTTGGCATGAGAAAGCGCGTTTGCTCAGTCTGGACAGTAAGCGCAACGGTGAGACTACTTTAGAGCAGTGTTTAAGCGCAATCCAGAGACCAAGCATCAGTCGAAACATTGA